>JAHWFO010045359.1:0-18368 GCA_023313115.1 Rhysida immarginata | reverse complement strand
TCCGAGCGACTTACTTGAAAGTGCACCTTATCCCCTTGATTACTTATCGGTGTCTTCTTTCTATGCCTTTGATGGCAGATCTGAAGGTACTACAGAAAGAGTTCGTAAAATTTGTCTAGGGTCCTCAATTTAATAGGCATCCAGTGTCTGATCACTTGCTTTGTTTACTGCGGAAGAGAGGCGGTATTGGAGTCCCAGTCATTTATAATCAAATCGCTGCTTTTGTTTTGGGGATCTTCGTTACGTTTTTTGAGCATCCTCCGCCTAGGTGGGCTCCTTTGGTTGCGCTGCATTTGAATGGGTTTTTCCGTTCGTATGGTCTTCCATCTTTACTCAGCGGCCGTCATGCAGTCTATATAGACTCATCGGCTTTTTATTTTTCTCTGAAGGCACTTTTTACTCGAGTTTTGAAAGATTTGGAACTGGTCGACCCAGCACAGTTGGGCGGCCTCAAGAAGGTTTGGTTTGTGGAAAAGTTACAGGTTGCACCGGACCCTGAGTTTGTGCAAATTTTTCCAAATTCGGAGTGGTCTAAGGTATTTGAATTAATTTATACAGTCAGATCCAATTATCGGTGTTTTGACACTCAGTGGCGACTCCTGCATGAAGGGTTTTTTACTCTGCGAAACATACATTGGTGGGGTTTGTTCGACTCAGAGTTGTGCGAGGAGTGCAGGGTCCCTGAAACTGTTCGTCACATTTTTTTTGATTGCAAGTTTGCCTCGAGGTGTTGGGCAGCGCTTAAAAGGCACTATGGATTACCTTATATATCATATCACATGATAAGGTTTTTGTCAGATGAAGTAACGGGCAAGGTTCTCCCGTTTGATTTGATGATTCCCATTGGGTTTTTAAACAGAGAACTTTGGGAAGCTAGAGTTTTGCGTGTTAAAGGTTTGCTTGTTCCTTGTGAAGTGGTCTGGAGGAAAGCCCACTCTTACATTCGATTCCTTCTTTTGAATGAATATCTTAGGTTGTCCTCCAAGATTTTTCGGAGGCGTTATGTAAGCTCAGGGAAGCTCTGCTCGCTGAACAAGTCGTGCAGTGGTTTTTGTTTTAGATTTCCAAGATCCTTAGATCTCAGCATTTGATTTTTGTTTTGTAGTTTTACTATTCTGTTGTCAAGGTTTTCTGCGTTAAACATGCAAAGTTCTGTTCTCTCTTAGCATCTTGGATTAACTTAGAATTTTAAAGCGCTTGCTCTGCTATAGCAGGTTTTAGCCTGCTATAGTGTAAGACGACATGTGCGCTTGATGCACTACTGTCAGCTTATGTGCATCCCGTGTGTGGTCAAGCCGGCGCTTGGGCACCCACGTACAACAGTCTGTTTCTGATGGGTTTGTGCCTACCCGGGTGGCCAAAGCGGGTAGGTGTCGGGAGTTAGCTTCCGACCAGCGAAAGCTGTGGGCCAAGTTCATGTTGCCTCGTTAGAGGTGTTTTCAAGTTTTTACGTTGGGTTAGCATAATGCCACCTGTAAGATCTTTTTAGATCTTAATTCCGTGGAGGCAATAACTTTTGCCTCTCCACTTCAAAAGTGGTTTAAGCCATAAATATATGAATGTTGTATTACCTTTTAGCTGCTTAGCCAGTAAGCTTTTGCTATACAATTATTAGCATCTAAGTTTTGGTATTTGCTTTCTAGCTGAAGTGTATTTGTTTATAATATTTGCTAGATTTAGTGTAGGTTTATTCCTTTGCATTCAGGTTATTTATCCTTCAAGTTTTGAGAGGAGATTAAGGCGTAAATACTATTAATTTTTACGTTGACGTGTGTTTAAGATTAATTACTTTGTTGAATTGATTTTTGATTTTGTGTTTGGCATAGATTGCCTTTGACAGAAGGAGTTCATATTTATCCTTCTTATTTATTTTTGCTTTTATTTATATTTGTCAATAAACATTTCATTTACTATTTTTAATCAGTGCACTTTTGCATGTTATTTAATATTCCACTACGCTACTCATACTTTAGCTAAATATCATATGTGACACAGATTCTAATCAAAGCATTATTCCCCAACTCTTCTTGTTTATAATAAAGTTTCTTTCTTTTATTTTAATTCAAATCAGGGTTCGCTTTATTTTATCTTTCTTTTCATCAAACGAGCTCCAGCTCACCGGATTACTCAAAAGGTAGGTTAGACTGTGTACTTTAAAATTGTTTATACTTATTCTGCAAATGGCCTTAACTTTCTTTTCTTTTTCCAGATGCTACATCATAGATAGTCTTACTTCTCTTTCTGTTTATTAGAGGTCGGTAGCAAACTCTTTGCGTAAACTACTAGGGGTTTCACCGACAGGGAACGCAGGTAAGTGAAAGGGGGGGGGGGTCGTCTAAAGGGAATCCTTAGTTGCGTTAGTAAAGGCAGGGGCCCGCCGGACATAAACCTAAGTTTACCTAGCAGAATCGTCGGATAACGAGGGTTTTCCTGTCGTTACACTTTCGAGCATGACATTGTTGCATTTTACAGTTGACGGCGTTAAGTGTCTCGAAAATCTTCCCATCGTCTTTGAGTTTCAGGTTCGCATGTTTTATGCGCTGTTGATTGGGACCGGATTGCATTCTTTCTGTAACAAAAAATAAAACAACGGTAGCTCGTGTTCGACTCCAGTTCTTATGGCCATAATATTGTCGCAACCTTACCGGATCGCTTTGCAGTATCTGCGAACATTCTTTCATTTATTTTAGGTCGATTGAAGAGTTCGGAAACAATCAAAAATCATTCCTTTCTTGAAGGCGTCGTAATGTGTTTATTATATGGGAGAATTTCGAAATTTGTGCCAATATCTGACTAGAAAGCAACGAGATTGTTTCATTTAAACCTTATCATTTTCAAGGGTGCTTCATGCCGTTTTATTTACCGCCACTGCTCAGAATTCTACTAAATCATAGGATTTAACTAATTTATCTTGGTTTCTTGGCTTTAACTAAGCCTTCACCAGTTTCAGCATATTCAAATTCGGCATCGTTCACAAAATGCCCCCCATCGAGCTCTGAAACTCACGAAAAGAGCCCTCGTCCACCTCTCATAAACCATTCCATAAAAAAGTGCTTTTTCTCCTAACAAAGACGTCTCTCCAAGTCCAAAAATTCTTTCGCCCAACAATGTCAGAAGTCTTGCATAAAACGTGAGCATTGTTATCGGCTATTTATTTCCATTTTATTTTTCTAGTCGACTATTTTTTCCAAAATTAATCATTTCACTTTCATAATTATGCCGTTTAAGCTATAGCTCAATAGTTCTCAATGGTTTTCATTATTTCAGATCAAGGACGCAATTAAATTTCTTCCTCACTCAGAGCTACTCTAGAAGACCGGGGTTTAACTCTCGCAGATATTTCAGAAACTCATATCACCAAATTATCATAAATATCCCAAAAATAAAGTTTATAGAGTTCTTACAACGCCAAAATTCTGGCACTTTTCTGCTTTTCAATTTTGGCCGTTACTTAAAACAAGAAATTAACCCGCCTCCCCAAGGAAAATATAGGAAAGCAGTGAGAAAATGGGTTCAAGGAAATTTAACTTCCTTAAATGTACAGTAAAAAGTTGATTAGAAACGGGTTAAAATGAGATAAAAATGGATAAAATTGTGGGGAATAAATAAGGGGCAAAAAAGAAGGAAGCGGGCGGTAAATTTTTGAGATAAAAATAGAGTAAAAAAGCTGGATAATTAGCGTAAGAACGAGTTTGAATAGTTCTTATTTGTTGATGGTTCGTTTGGGAACTTTTATTCGTTACTAATTGTTCTTTTTATTTTGTTGCTGGCATGTTTCACTTCAGACGTATAAATTTATTTTCTTCAATAATACACTAATGTCCATAAGTTAAGGGATTCTCAAGAATGAAATGTTCTATTTGTCCGATCGGTGTGTGGAGAAAGTCTTTTTAATATCGTCCTGCCCGCACAGCAACGGAAGATGTATATCGCCCAACCTTACCCGCACGCCAACTACCCACTTAACCATCGCTTAACTATAAAACCATTTTTAACGTTGCAATCAACTTATTTAAATTTTGCCGAACCGTACTAACTACTGGGATACGAGGGCGTTCCAAATTCAACGAACTTCTATCAATCACATTCAAAATTATTCTTCAGTACTCACAGAAAAGAAATCCATCACGGCTGGTTCCTTCGGGTACTCACTCATGTCCTATTCCCTTGTTAGAGCCCTAAAATCGGATTCACACTACGGCGGATTCCGCGCCGGCGGCGTTGAAAACAAGCAAACTTTCGTCGCGAAACCGTCGTGGTCATTCCCACAAGCGCAAAAAACGACGTTGCGAAATCAATGCAATTGCTCGTTTCCTTGCCAAGCCGCGGCACTGAAAAGTCGCCTGACTATAGTGGTCTGAGCAGCAATCCAACTTTCATTGTCTCCATCTTGAAATTTAACAATTAGTGTTTCTTCGTTTCTTAGAAGCAATGAAGGTTTGATTGTTACTCGGACTAGTATGGTCAGGTGACTTCTTTTCAGTGCCGGGGCCTGTCTTTTTCGTCGGCTACGCGAGAAAATGGAAACAGGTCATGTTGTTGTGTCCAACTGTGTCCCAGGTGCGCTGTAATCGGTGACTAGACTAAACTGTAGGATTTAAGAAAAAACCATGAGTCATGCACTTTCGATCACGTAAGAAAATAGAGTATACCTTTTGGGAAATTTTCATACAGAATTCTTTATTAAACATCAAAATACACGTGAAGTCAATGTTTCGAAACAGCACACCCGGTGGGAAAGAGGGACTTTGTAATAATCCTTGAAGTCAAAACAATGAACTGTTTCCACTACTTTAACATGGATTGTCTCATATGTGTAATAAGTGGTCTGTGGTAGAGCTCGGTTCTATCGTGTTTAACGTCCGATTTCTTGCCCTCGCGTAGCCGACGAGAAAGACAGGCATAGACCCTCAAAATTCAACTGACCATAGTAATATGAGCAGCAATCCAACTTTTATGGTCTCCATCTTTGATTTCAGCAATTAGGGTTTTTTCGTTTGTTGGAAACAATGAAGGTTGAATTGTTGGTCAGACTACTATAATCAGGTGTAATTAAGTGTCCAGGCCTGTCTTTCTTGTTGGCTGCGTTGCCGTCGAAGCTCTGCCATCGCGGAATCCGGCATAAGACGTCTAATTTGTTTCCGCTGCACATATTCCGTCCGCTGGCGTGAGTTTTAATAACCAAAGCATGCCAAACCAAACCAATCGAACACAATGAATCCTGCCTTCGTAACTTAGGTGTACCTGTTACATTCATTGCTGCTGAACACAATAACAACACTGCTAGGGAGGCATCATCTGACGAAGCACACGGTCTCCCTTCTTATCTGCAGTTGGCAACAGGTTGCAAGGCAATGCTCCGTCTAAACCTATGGATGTTAAAAAGATTGTGCAACGGAACTTTTGGTGAAGTGATGGACATCGTCTAAAAATGAAACAAGCGCCTATACTTTTTGAGAACAAATGTATCTCAATTAAAAGCAAAACGATCATGTAGCTTAGGCTAGAGGCGCCGAATCGAGTGTCGACAAAGTGATACCAAACTATTTGTGTTTGTGCTTGTTGGTAAAGTTTGAAAAATACACCAGACCAACACTTTATGACGGGTCAATTCCCATTTCCCCCGTTCTCGTTAACTTCAAAAATTCAAGTGTGGCATGCACACGAAAACAAATTCCACTTCATGTTGCATATGCCATATCAATTCACAAATCACAAAGCCTGTCGCTTCAAAAAGCGTGTATTGATATCAGCAAGTCAGACTTTGCTGCTGGAATGTCATATATGGCTTTTTCACGGGTCAAGTCATTTGTACGCATACTGATTGTCAAAGAATTTGATTGGAATCGCTTGAAGTCGATAAACACCAACAAACAACTAGAAAACAAACATCAGTTGACTTGGAAAGCATTGATAAACGCCTATTCTGTTTGAAATAAACATCTTCAATCCAATATAAGCGGCGTGGAAGTAGTTTGAGGTTTTGTTAGTTTGCTCTTACGTCATTCGTAATCTGAATTTACACTGATAGTTCCATTTTATTTTTCAATAAGTAAGTCAATTAAAATAAATATACATTTTCATTTCAATTTAACGAAAAATTCCAAATGATGTTGATTTTCCAAGTTTCAGGTCCAAATCTCACCAAAACGTTGGAGTTTTATAATTTGCGGCATAAATCAATTTATTGTCCCTTATTTCAGCATTATCCTCAAGAAATATGAATAAGATAACTTTTTTCTGCCTGTCACCCCTTTTTTGAATGCAAAGTGGTCGTTTCAAATTAATGGAATACTGCGAGCGCAGCTCCCTTATCAGTCACCATTGTAACGTCATCACGTCAAAACTACTAAACTAATTGTAGCCAAATCTCGCGCCCCCTTGTGTGGTGACTGAAGGTGGTTTCTATTTAAAAAAAACCGGACATATGTGATGTCGTTGAAGAGTAATAAACGATCTGGTTGAGCTCCGTGATGAGGTCCATCATGTCCGTGCTATGTGAAGAAGCCGAACGCAAATTTCAATGGGGAAGATTGTATAACATTTCTCATGCAAAACACCAGATGGCGAATTGTACTGACCACCTTAAAGCAGCCATTCTTAATGTTAACCTACGGGGAAAACGGCGGTTTTAATTGAATTTTTTTAAGTACGAGGGAAAACAATTCGGTTTTCAAAGATTTTCGGTTAAACTCAATAATAAATGAAAATTGTTAAAAAAAACTGTTTAAGTGCCAGATGCATTTTCTTTATGAAAATTCCCATAAAAAATACCGCTTTTTTAAACATCATTTTGCTGAGCTACATAATTTATTAATTCCATAAAAATGTTTAGCCTGGCATTTTTTAATTTGAGAAAGCAATAGCTATTGTAAATTGTTAAATTTTCACTTCTGTTAAAATTTTTATTACAAATATATTTTAAAAATTCATTTTAATTAAAAATAAGAACTTGTGGAAAAGTGATAGATATCAATAACGATAATGAGACGTTTAATATTTTTAACATCACCATTTTTATTAATTCAGAACAAAAAATTGTAGTTTCTCCCATAGGTTAACATTAAAACACTGCTGCCTTAGGGTGGATAGTATAATCTGCCATCTGGTGTCTTCTGATGTCTAAATTCTTCCCTATTGTCAATGCAGTCAGTAAATCTAATTGTTGTTGACGAATTCTCAATGCTTGGGCTGAATTTGCTGGGCAAAATAGACAACCGACTTCGTCAAAGAAACCCAGAAAAACAACATGAAATTCTTGGCGGATATGCATTGCTGCTTTTGGGCGAATTTAATTAGTTGCTTCCTGTTGGTGTTACACCTATGCATAAACTACTGAATCCATCGTCTACTTTTGCTGTTCAAGGAAAATTGGTCTACCAACAACTGAAAAAAGTATTTCATTTACCAACAATTATGCGTCAAGTAAGTGAAAACCAGGCACCTTTTCGTGAACTACTCAATCATCTCGCAATTGGTGAAGTGTGTGAAGGTGACTTTTTTCTGTTAAAATCTAGATTTGTAAGTTACAATCTTAGCGAGAAAGCCCATTTTTCTAACGCCATTACATTGATGTCTCGCAATAAGGAAATTTCGGAACACAACGAGTCATGCCTTCGTAACTTAGGTGTATCTGTTACATTCATTGCTGCTGAACACAATAACAACACTGCTCGAGAGGCATCATCTACGAAGTACACGGTCTCCCTTCTTATCTCCAGTTGACAAAAGTTTCAAGGTAATGCTCCGTCTCAACTCATGGACGAAAAAAGGATTGTGCAACGGAACTTTTGGTGAAGTGATGGACAGCGTCTGTACACCTAGTGTCGACAATGCGATACAAAACTGTTTGCTTTTGTGCGTGTTGGTAGAGTTTGAAAAATACACCGGACCAACACTTTATGACGGGTCAATTCCCATTTCTCCCGTTCTCGTTAACTTCAAAAATTCATATGTGGCATGCACACGAAAACAAATTCCACTTCATGTTGCATATGCCATATCAATTCACAAATCACAAAGCCTGTCGCTTCAAACAGCGTGTGTTGATATCGGCAAATCAGACTTTGCTGCTGGAATGTCATATATGGCTTTTTCACGGGTCAAGTCATTGGTACGCATACTGATTGTCAAAGAATTTGATTGGAATCGCTTGTAGTCGACAAACACAAACAAACAACTAGAAAACACACATCAACTGACCTGGAAACCTTGATAAACGCCTTGATAAACGCTTATTCCGTGTGAAATAAACATCTTCAACTCAATATAGGCGGCGTGGAAGTGGTCTAAGGTTTGTTAGTTTGCCCTTAACTCATTTACCTGAATTTACACTGATAGTTACATTTTATGCTTCAATAAGTTAGTCAATTAAAATGAACATACAACTTCATTTCATTTTATTGAAATATTCCAAATGATGTTGATTTCCCAAGTTTCAGGTTCATCAATCACGGTGGCTCAGTGGTTGCGTGATCGCGTCTGATGCCCGAGGAGGCAGATTCGACCCCGGCCGAAGACGACGAGGATTTTTTTCAGGGGGAAAATCCTGAGATCACGCTCTTCCTTCGGAAGGGAAGTAAAGCTGTTGTCCCGTGTAGTCGTTTGCCGGTTGCACGTTAAAGAACCCTTGCGAGGCAAAATTTGCGGCTCCTATAACGCCGTCCTAAAATGACCATGGCAGTTGAATAGGACGTTAATACAAAACAAACCAAACCAAACCAAGTTTCAGGTTCAAATCCAACCAAACTTTGGAGTTTTATAATTTGCGGCATAAATCAATTTATTGTCCCTTATTTCAGCATTATCGTCAAGAAATATGAATAAGGTAACTCTCTTTTTCTGCCTGTCACCTCCTTTTGAATGCAAAGTGGTCGTTTCAAATTAATGGAATACTGCGATCGCCGTTTCATAATAATGGAATAGTCTGAATATTCCATTTCCATATCTCTTGAAAAGTTCTAAAATGTTGTTGCACGCATTCTGCTGTTGATTTTCAGTACGTGTACACATTGCTTCATTCAATGGGGAAGTAACGTGATCTCTCACAGAAAGAGCGTATTTTTGGAATGCATTTGGCTGGGAATACACAGGTCCAAATTGTATTTTAGATTGAATTTATTCAAAGTGCTGTTTCAAAAATTGTTAAAAATTTAAAAAACTAGTAGGTTCCCCCAATGATCGAAATTCGATCACATTTCTGAGAAAAAAAATCTATGTGTAATTGTTCTAGCATCAATCTTGCTTATTAATAAACTTTGAAGAATGAAAAATAGATAACACAATAAATATCCAAAATGCTTTGCATGATATTTCTAACACTTCCGATTTGTTTCACCGCAATGATAACTTTGAAAATTTCTCGGAATAATATTTAAAGCAATCTAAAGGTATCTTTAGTATATCTATCGAATTATTATCTAAATATAATAATCATATTTACGCTAAATTGTCCCTCCCTATCTCTGCGTCTCTCCCCCCCCCCCGTCCCACTATGGAAAATTAGGGTCCGTTTCGGACCAAAAATCGATAACTTTTTTGTTACTACAGAAAGAGTGTTAACAAAATTTTAAAAAAAGAAATTAAAATCAAAAACTTCAAAATTGGTATTTATTTTACTTTTAACTAAAAATATTACTTTCAAAATGTATGAAAAAACCTTAAAATAGCTTAGAAAACGACGAAAACTACATAAAATGCTTACCTACTAATTATAGAAATATTTTGAAGAGTTGGTTAATAACAATTTTTAAGCAGTTGTGTCTATGGAATAATGTATAGGTACATTAAAGGTACTGTCTTATAGTTGGGGATCTTCAGGTTCTGAAATCAGTTCGTTTACTTTCAAAAGCTGCAGAGTATTTGATAAATGGTTTTCTAATGTTTTCAAATGAACATCAACAATGACTTGAGTTAATTTGATATTATAAAAAAACAATAAAAAAGGTAATGCTACATGCGTTGACAAATATGGTGCATAACCTGTTCTTTAATCCTACCTTTTTTGAAACGCTTTTAACCTGTCTTAACGTGAACAAATACGCAAACAAAATATATTGTGCACATCTAAAGCACAGGAACTTTCCAACTATTTAAGTTTCTTGCTTATTCGCCCACGTTAACACAGGTAAAAGTGCATAACAAAAAATGTGTTGCCGTATTTATATATAGATAAGCCAACGCAAATCTAACGGAAGAAATGTGGCCGAAAACGGAAGAAAACACGGCGAGACAACCAGACATTGAAGTATCTGGCAATGAACAACAGATTCAAAAGTATCGGGGATCTGAGGAAGTTGTGGGACTCAAATATCTGGTACCACTGCATGGAGAAGATTGAGAGAACTCGGATTTCGGTCGCATGTGCCAAAAATCAAGCATCATCTAATGGCTGCACAAAAGAAGAGATATGAATGGGCGAAAGAGCGACGGCATTGGACTTTGATGACTGCAGTAAAGTGATTTTTTTCGGCTTAATTAATGATGTTTGGTGATCAAAGGCCACGTATTTGGCGCAGAAAGGATGAAAGTACCCATGCATCTTGCCTGAAACCATCAGTGAAATATTCGGCATATATAATGATGTGGGGCTGCATGAGTGCTAATGGTGTTGATAAACTGTTTTATCAACTCAAAAATGAATTCCATGTTCTATAAAGCAATCTTGGAGACATTGCTTATTCCAACAGGAGAAGCTGTGTCCTGATGACGATTACATCTTCCAACAGAATTTAGTCCCCGTCCACGCATCCAGATCAACCAAGGAATGGTTGGAAAGCCATCAGATGACTGTGTTGAAATGGCCAGAAAACTCACCTGACCTCAACCCCATTGAAAAACTTTGGACAATAGTAAAGAAGAACATTTCTGCTGGCCGACCAGGCACTAAAGACGCATATAAAGCATGCTGATGAAAATCTGGCACGCGATTTCTGCTGCGCACTGTAAGTCACTAATTCAATCAATGCCTAGAAAAGTGAGGCCTCTATATGAAGCCAAAGGTGGTTCAACAGCCTATTAATAAATGCTAAGTGTTTCAAGAGATGTAAAATTGTTTGGGTGTTCAATGTAACTTTAGAAACACTTTCAATAAAACGTATTCCATTAATTTGTGAAATGATTTTTGCAGTATTCCATTAATTTGAAACGACCACTTTGCATTCAAAAAAGGGTGACAGGCAGAAAAAGTGAGTTATCTTAATCATATTTATTGGGGATAATGTTGAAATAAGGCGCAATAAATTGATTTATGCCGCAAATTCTAAAACTTCAAACTTTTGATGAGATTTGAACCTGATACTTGGAAAACCAACATCGTTTGAAATATTCCATTAAATTGAAATGAAGTTGTACTTGTAATTATAAAGGTTGAATATATTAAATTATTAATTCATGTTAAATTAGTTTAAAGCCTAATCTCCGCTCCAATTTGCCATCAAATGAAATTGATGGCTTCGTAGTACGTTTATATTGTACCCAGGCGGAAGTTGTAATAATAAATAAATAAATGAATAATTTGCATATTTGGTATGATGAAAAGTGCACCATAAGATAGGTCACCCCCAACTTCCTATTCATTGATTCATCAAAATTGACTTATCTGCTTCGGTTAAAAAAATAAAAAAGGCGGAGGGGGGACTCATTTTTGTATCCACCCTGTATACTCTTTAATTACCTCTTATTTTTATAACACTTCAGAGAATGCCTAGTCGCTGCAACGTTCGTAACGATATATCTAATTCGCAGGAACAAAAGATTAGTAATTTTTCATTCACAGGTAAAAAATCACTGATACCAGAAAGAAACAATCACAGTTATACTGGCGAACATTGATCCAGAACTTAACTCATGACCACTTTGAGCCATACCGTAAAGCAACGATATGAATCCCCCATAAGGCAAAAAAAGCCTCTTCAATGCAGTTCTTCAACTAATTTTTGAGTTGTTCTTTTGGCTTTTAGTCATACACAAAAAACCCTTAGTAACGCCGAAGTTAGGTAAATTCAACCTCACCACTCGTACAAAAACTCAAAAATATTGAAATCGTAGATATTTAAACCAAGGCACCGCGCAAATAAGAATAAGATTTTTATTACGCCAGGGCACACGCGAAGACGACATAAATTTTTATTCAGAATTACATACTTTTGAAGTGTTTTTTTCGTCCCATCTCTTTTCGGAAGCATTCAGCATTCTTCCTGGCATTTCCTTTAGTTAATTAACATTAAAAATAATTACAAAGGAAAATTAATTGTAGTTCAGCAGAGTCAGTTAATGTAGACTTTTTATATGGAATTTATTTGAACATCCCAATAATTAGAAGCTAGAAGACGTAAAACTCTAACATCTCCAAGCTGTAATAATTCAAGCTGTTACTGGTGGTAATAATGCATAACTTCGGATGAATAATTTAATTCCTATTGCTTAGATATATTTTCTTCTATAGTATTTTCAAAATGAACATTTTTGAAACGAAATATCTTTTGATATGGTAGTAAAAGTTTGTTTTACTGGATATCCGAGCTTAACGAAAAAATGAAACGGAAGTATTTTCATTACTGCAATAGTAAACATTCATCAATCTCCTATAGTTAGCGTAATAGTAAACAACAATTACCCAGCTCCCGAAGGGAGGTATAGGAAAGCAGAGGGAGGCGAAGTTCCAAAATTGTTATCCCCCTTAAAAGTGCGGTAAAAGGTTGATTAGAAACGGGTCAAAATGGGATGAAAACGGATAAAATTGTGAGGAATAAATATGTAAGAGGCTAAAAGGAAGAAGTGGGCGGTAAACCTTTGAGATAACATTAGGATAAAAAGTTGGTTAAAATGTGTAAGGAACAATAGTTTTAATAGTTTTATTTGTTGATTATAATTGTTTAAGTATGGCAGTGGAAGATGAGACAAGATGTGTGGGTTAGGATGTGTAATCCAAAGTAAATCTTTATTACTATGAAATGGTACAAATATACCAAATTTGTCAAAAGCCAAAGTTTTAATACAACTTGAATAAAACTTTATGTATAGTACATCATACAAACTCTGTCCGATGAGAACTTCCTTACATACCCAAACTACATTGTAGAGTTCTCTCACTGTAAGGTGAAATGGAAGAGTTCACTTTATCGCGCTCAATAGGTAGAGACGTCATAGAGATAGTATAATTTATACCCTCATGCGCGATCTGAGAGCTGCTTTTTTCACTGAAGCCTCCTCACAACCCCTCGTTGCAGCCTATTTTTGAAGTCCGAGGATTTAGGAAAATTAGAGCATTTAAAAAAAAAAAATCCCTACCTATTCCTACCTATTGAGCGCGATAAAGTGAACTCTTCCATTTCACCTTACAGTGTGAGAACTCTATTCTTCGTCACTTGGTAATAACATAACTCGTCACAGATAATTTCTCGTTGCAGATTACTGAAATTTTAACACAGATTTCTTCCTCTTACAGTAGGTGAATACTGTCGAACTACATGAGGAGAGACATGAAAGACTTCAGTTCATAAATGGCACTAATAAAGGTAATCTTCACTATCCGCACAATCGCAAACTGTTCGTTTTGCGTTTTTTTTTTTTTGTTACCCGTCTAATTCTGAAATTGAGAAAGGTTATTTCAGGAAAATTTTACGTGCAAAATTAGGTAAATTTTCCTATTCTTGGCCCTCCGGGCCTCATTGGTCACTGTCTACGACGTCTATTGGGGTCAACATAATGACACATGTATAAAGGTTTTTACCTAAGTCAAATTTGTTCGGCTTCCTTACAATACTTCAATCCAATGAGGTTACTTTTTCCAGGTATCTAGTCGAGCACGCTTACTATGGAACGATTCCATTAAGTTTTTGCTTAGCATCGGGGGAAGGCAAGTTTTACGTCACGTGCTCAACTATGTTGACAAAAAGATTAATTTGGCTGTTCTGGTGAGAATGTTTGTTTTATTAATAATAAACTAATCTATTTAGTTAATAATGTAACATAAATGATGCACAGTATCGATATAATTATAAGCTGATGCAGCGCTCGTTAAAGTGTGATGCGGAAGTGATTTACAGGTGGAAGTGGAAGCTATTTTCTTTTGACTGCTTGTAAAGGTTACAAGTCTCATTTTTTGTATATTTTGTGTAAATAAAATAATCAACGACAATTATGCCAAAACCATCTAAAAAATTTTAAAAATTTATTATATAACTAGATGGATCCCGTCAAAATTTGCCGGAGAACAACCCATCTTATTATTAATGCCCATCTCTTTAATTAAAAAATAATAAAATAAAAAATTGTCAGAGATTAAAGATCTCATCAAGAACAAAGAATAAGAAATGAGTTAATACATAAAATGAAAATAGCTTTAAACTAAATTTCTCTGAAAATATTGAACTGAGACAAAGTGTCAACGGATAAAGCGATCAGTTTTTAAAGCTCTTTCTAAAGATATAACATTTAACAGAATATTTTCAGAGTTTTTCAGTAGTCACAAGGAAACTTCATAAAATGATCAAGGAAGGATTTTCTTTCTGCAAATCTTCAATTTATTTAATTCAAAACAATGATTACAACTATCTCTGGCTTCTGATGGATTGTCGTAACTTTCTTTGTTGGCTTCAGATGCCGATGCGCAGAAATGCCAATTTTGCTCTTACAAACAAGGCTTTGCGTTTTGATATATAGGATTATATAATTTAATAGTAGAGAATATTAAATGATTTGAACAAAAGAGGATTTTTGTAAAATAACAGTGGTATGAATTAGTGTATATTTTATTAAAAACTAAAATATAGAATAAAGCATGCCATGACAATTAACATGAAAAGTTTTTTAAACCTTCAAATAAACAGTTCAAATTGCACACTTGGATGAAAAAAATTTAATCTGTGTATGCTGTTCTTTACATACACCGTTTAAAACTTAAACGAAGTCAAAAGCGCGATAATGAATATAAAAAAATGTCTATCCATATCGGATTCGAACTCTGACATTCGAGGCAGTAGGCAGAGATTTTACGATACTGTTGTCAGCCGCTATCGCTTATTATTGTCAGGAGAGAGCCCGTGACGAGCACATCCCAGGCATATACCTTCTACCCTACTTTCATTAAGAAGGGAGAGGTCCATTCTAATCTGCCATGACTCTCAGTACAAGTACCTGATTATGAAACCGATCAACATCCGCTAAGCTCAGCCCCTACAGAGCAGGTAAAAACCTTTTTGCACCCGACTGTACATACCCAATCTATTTGGTTACAGGATTCAGTTGGTTTCGCACCGGCCGCTTAATGGTCAGTACTTAATTTATTTCTAGGAGTTTACGTGACGCAGAGGGACATGACCAACAAAAAAAATTCATATTTATTGGGTAGCGGAAAAATGGAGCTACTTATTTGTTTCACAATATCCGTCTGTCCATCCGTCCGTTCCCTTCATAATTTCCGCAATATTTGAGGTAGAAGGTTGAAATTCGGCATGTAGCTTACTATGGGCATGTGCACATTCACTATTTAGTTTGGTTTTGATTAGCCCACTAAGATGGGAGTTTCGGGGGTCGAAATTAGAGGGGACCAAAAGGTCTACGTGTATTTATGCATATAAAGGAGTGAAATTCGGTATGCGGATTCCTCTAAGCAAGATCTCCATTATTATGAAGTTTGAGCCAAGTTGTCCCAATGGGGTCGGAGTTGAGGGGGTGGTAGTTACTTGGTCTTTAGAACTATGGCAACATATTCGATCGGAAATGATGAGAAACGAAAGAAGATAGAGCTCTATTACACTTTCAATACTACGTTCGAGAAAAACAATTTTTCGACTTAAAAAATTGGGGAGGGGGGGTTAAAATATGAGATAAAAGAGTTAAAATATATGATCTCAGGACTTCCGCTACTTTTCTATACCTACCTCGGGAGGAATAATTTCTTGTTTGTTTTTATGTAGCCATCCCAATTCCTGGTGGCACTGTTTCTCATTAGCCTAAAACTGAAAGAGGAAGGCTTCACGTAAAACAATGACATGGACTGCAAAAAGCATGGAAACCACGAGCATGATAATTTCGTTTACTTAATTCTGAATCAACCTTGATAGTTACCACTATTTTTCCGCAGTTCTACTCGTTGACTGATAGAATGGAGAAATTGTTTGTGTGCGTAAGAGGCAAGAACAGTGACAAAAACACAACCCTACAAATATGGAGAGGACATTTATACAGTTACAGGAAAATACCATGCTGGACTGCTGAGTGCTAAAATTAGGTCATTGACCCTTTTAGGTTTATATTTTTAAAGTTCAGATAAACAGCTTCCAATTTTTGGATCCACTCTTGTTGAACCTAGCCATGTCAGTAGTGCATTTTGAATGTGACGCCATGGCCTTACACAATGCTCCAACTTGTCCCATAAATATACGATTAGGTTAGGATCAGTGCTGTGTGGTGGAGGCGATTGACTTTTTTGCCTAACGGAAGCCGAAACATAAATTTGCGAATTATCACACTGACCTTACGAAATAATTCTCACAGTGCAGGAAACATCCGAGAATTCATCCCAACCTCTCCTGAGGTCTTTGTAGGCCTCAGAGTTCATGTTGCCTTCAACCACATGCAAGGGTCCCAATCCTAACATTATGACTCTATGATTGCCAAACTTCAAGGTAGAAAAAATGCACTTAGATAAAAGACGCTCCCCCGGCATCTACCGTATCCAAACACGCCCATCCGGCTGGAGTATAGCGCGATTAGCCACTCCAACATAATGTTGTTCAAGTTTAGTATAATATTTTATGGCCATTGTCACTCTGGAGATAGATAAATATAAAATATTGTTAGCCTAAATATATAGAAAAGAAATATATTAATTCGTGTCATGTAAATTTATGTTGTGTAATCTAATTGTATTATATTGTAGAAGAAAAAATTATCATCCGAAGTCGAGGTTCGAACCCAAGTCTTCGATACAATGAATCGTGGACGTTGCTACTATACCACGCACTCTTCGACGAAATAGTTAACTTCAATAGTTTATAATGTTCTCAAAATATTTGCAAAACGCTGGAGGAGTTAGTCTTCTCTTCTTACCCTATTGCATCTTATACACAGTCCAGCCACATTAATGTGACCACCCCCTACGTTCAACATCAGCGAAAATGGTTACGTCCAGAAGGTAAGTACCAGTATCAGAGGTGTGGGGTACAGGAAGGGTGTCAGAGGGAAGCAGAAAACATTGCAATTGTTGGAGTCATGGCGAAATGTAACGATTTATCCGACCTCCAAAAGGGCAAGATCCAAGTGGTTTCCGACTTCCAAAAGCGGTTTCCGAGCCATGGGCGGCAGTATTTTCGAAACGGCTAGTTTTGTGAACGGTTCGCGTGCCGCCGTGGTGAAAGTGTACCATGCATGACAGAATGGCAATACCCAAATTCAGTGATGTGCTAAGTGTGAGGCACCACGGGTCAGAGGTGACAGAGGTCAACGATGACTACGGAGATGCCTGCAAGCGAAAAGACGTGAAACCGGACCACCTGATCTCCAGATGAACCAGGGGGCTACCAAACCTGTATCCTCAACGTCAGTTCAGCGAACGTTGCTGGGTATGAGGCTCCACAGGAGACGGCTGGTTTGTGCACCAATGCTAACGGCTGTTCGCCGCAACTGGACAGTAACAGAGTAACGAAAGGTTTCTTTTTCTGATGAATCATGGTTTACGCTCCATCGGACAGATGGGCGATGGCGTGCACGGCGTTCAGCGTCAGAAAACAAACACCCTGCAGCACGTGCCACAAGGGTCCAGGCCGGAGGAGGCAGTGTTATGGTCAGGGAAATGTTTTCAGGCACTCATCATTGTGAATGGCACCATGGATCAATGGAAGTACGCATGTGTCCACCTTTACATGCAGATTGTGTTCCTCAGCACGATGGCATCTTCTATAAGGTTACCAGATCTCTCATATTTTCGTTACACTCCACTTTTCAAACTGGTATCCCGACTTATACGATGTTTTCACTTCAAAACACAACTATGAGTTTCAAAAATCAAGATTGCATCGAAGATCAAAGAATTAAAGTTCGATTTATAGAGTCTATTAGCTGTCACTCGGAGAATAATGTAGCTTTGATATTTAAGTATATAGAAAATAAGATACACTCTATTCCCGCGCTCATTGTTGATGCTGCTTCTCGGAACAATCGCAAAAGTCTTCATTAAACAAAGTAAACAAGGATGTCACAATTTGTTAACTCTTGCAAAAATCCCATTCAGCTCCTAGTAAATTGAATTTTAAAAATAAAATAGCATAGAAAGGAACCCTTATCCTACCTCTATGCAAAGTGCGTCTAAAAAGTTCGGTGAATGTAAACAAATAAAACATGGAAACAAAATGCCTTTATTTACC
>JAHWFO010045351.1:0-29201 GCA_023313115.1 Rhysida immarginata | reverse complement strand
AGGGTATTCAAAAACTGGTGCCACGTTATGACAAGTGCCTCAATATTTACGGAAATTATGTAGAAAAGTAGATTAAGGTACAGGCTTTCTTGTAAAAATAAAATTATTGCGATATCTTTGCACGTCTTTTTTAATTCCAAAACGGTACTTACTTAAAAAACATGCCTCGTACTAAAGTTCTAGCCCACAATTGGGAGGATTACGAACCTTTAGACACAGAAGTTAGATATCGCAAAATTGTCCGTAACCTTAAAGAGAGAAATTGCTTTTATTTAAAAAGTGACAAAGGAAACAGCACTGTCATTATCAACAAGGAAGATTATTTTGACAGAGTAGATAAGGTAATTTCAGAAGGACCATTTGAAGTACTTAATACTAAAAATCCATTATCAGATCTGACAAAAGCAGTACAGAGTCAATCAAAAATACTCACCATTAGAAACCCAACCTTACCCAGGTTATACGCACTACCTAAAATACATAAGCCTGGCAATAAAATGCGACCAATAGTATCGAATATAGATACGCCTACTTATCTTGTCTAAATATCTATCCAATTTTTTAAAAGACCTAAAAATTTCGACTTTCGATAGTTCCATTAACAACACTATCGATTTAGTTAATAACATTAAGAATCTGGTTATAAGCGAAGGTGAAATCTTAGTATCCTTTGATATTATCTCTTTGTTTCCCAGTATACCAATTCCTACTACGATTAATTACTTAAGCGAGGTTTTAATTAAGAACAACGTCCCATCTAAGGTATCGGAGGATGTCCTAACCCTAACTAAATTGTGTGTCAACAACAACATTTTCAAATATAAGGACAAGGTGTATAAAATGACGGGGGGCACACCTATGGGTTCATGTCTTAGTTCCAATTTGTCAGAAATTTTCCAAAAAAGCTTTGAAGACATTTTAAAGACGTCCGGGTTTTATTTTCCTAACACATGGTATCGATACGTCGACGATATTTTTACAATTCTTGACACCAAAAAATGTAGAGTTGAGGACTTCGTCCAACACATTAATAAGTTCTTTCCTACTATACAATTTAGTTACGAGTTGGAAAACAATTCTAAACTTCCTTTTCTTGACGTTATGATTTGTAGAAACCAAAACTCACTATCATTCGAAGTGTTCCGAAAGCCAACTAATAAGTTGAATTATATATCAAGCGACTCCAGCCTTCAGTGGAACCAAAAGCTATCAACTTTTATTTCCATGATTGACAGAACTTTAAATTTGCCTTTGAAAAAATCGATTCTCAAAAAGGAGATTTCTTTAATAAAAAATATTGCAATAAGGAATGGCTATAGTAAAGCCACTGTCACAAACTTACTAAGGAAGAGGAAGTTTAAAAAGTTTATAAAGGACAAAACCACCCTCTGCAAAAATAAAACCACAGGGAAAACTATTTCTATTCCAAACAATAATTGTTTTATTAGAGGCCTAAATTCGATCTTTAAAGCGTTTGACATTTCCCTTTCTTTCAGTAATCCGAATCAGATCAAGAACTACGTACAAAATCCCAAGGACCGAATCCTACACATGCAGAAGTCAGGAATATATGAAGCATCTTGTTCCAACTGCCCTAAGGTGTACAAAGGGCAGATGATCCGCAGTTTAGAGACCCGGTTCAAGGAACATTTAAGTCACAGAAAATACGGAAGGAGCAGTCAATCTTCAATAGCGAAACATTCATTAGAAACCGGCCATGATTTTTCCACAGAAAATGTAAAATTAATAAAATCGATAAATAAAAAACACCTCTTAGACGCTTTTGAATGCTTAGCCATTCGCAGCACAGACAGAAAATTATTATTAAACTCGGACTTGGGTCCCATTGCTGAATCATCATTGATCCAATGATTGCTTTATTTTTGATTGGCTTTCCTGTGTGATATATACGCGGATTTGATCTCTTTAAGTCAGTCGCCGACTCCCTGGTAAAGCAGTTTACCACACCTTGTGAAGAAAACCCCGATAGTCGCTCAAATACTCAACTTGTCAACGATGTGTGTATTTCCTATGAACCATCCCAGAGTGTTCCTACGCATGAGGAAATTATTAGCACAAATGAAATCTCCGACATCATAAAGCATCTTAAAAGCAGGAAAGCAGCAGGTTTGGATTCTATCACAAACAGTGCCCTTAAGAACTTGCCTCCTAGTGCCGTCTCGATTATTACCAGGGTCATAAGTGACTGCTGGAGACATGGATACTTCCCTGACAAGTGGAAGGAGTCCGTCATCGTTACGATACCGAAGCCTGGTCTGAACCCTGCCCTCGCTGTCAGCTACAGGCCCATAAGCTTACTACCTACGATGTCAAAGGTCCTTGAACGTGTTATTCTAAGGAGGTTTAATACTTTCTGCGTGGCCAATAATCTTGTTCGCGAGGAGCAATTCGGGTTTCGCCCGGGTCACTCTTGCCAACTACAGCTTTGGTGGCTTGTTGCTGATCTAAACACTCCCCTTAATTGCGCCAAATACGGTGGTCTTATCTTTCTAGGTGTACGGAAGGCTTTTGATCAGGTCTGGCATAACGGCCTGAGATACAAGATGATTACTTATGGCTTTCCTGACGAGCTGATCGCTTTGATTAGTTCCTTTCTCTCAAACAGGACTTTTCGTGTCAAGGTTGGCTGCTCCATGTCTAACCCTTGTGACATCAAGGCTGGTGTCCCCCAAGGCTCTGTCCTGGGCCCGGCGTTGTTCAACTTCTTCATTCACGACTTCCCAGCATTTACAAAGTGCGAATTATACCTATTTGCTGACGATGTGTCCATCATGACTTGTGCCCGAAATCCCACTCATGTCATATCTCGGTTACAAAATGCTGTGCATCTGTGTGAGAAATGGTTTGCTAAGTGGAGGTTAAACCTGAACGTAGATAAATGCAAAGCCATGTTCGTTACCAAAAAACTTAGAAAACCCCCGAAGTCAATCTTCCTATCTGGCAAGGAGCTCGAGTGGGTAAAGAACTATAAATACCTCGGAGTTGTGATAGATGCCAAGCTGAATTGGGGCGACCATCTCTCTTATGCTATCAACAAGGCCAAGAAGGCGAAGTTTAGTCTGGTTGCCCTTCTGGGACGAAACAGTTCGCTTGGAGTGGACAGCAAACTGTTGCTATATAAAATGGTAATCCGAACCATTCTTCTGTACGGTATGCCTGCCTGGGCTACAACCTGCAAATCCAGATGGAAGGACTTACAGACATTCCAAAACGTCATCCTTAAGACCATTGCCCAACTCGACAGGAGAATAGCAACTAATACTTCCATTGCTGAAGATTTCGGTATACCTACCATTGGAAACCACGTCATAGAGTCGCTGAAGAAGCTTCTTCCAAAGATGAAGGACCATCCCAATCCTCTGGTTGCAGGTATTCTTGAGCATCCGCTCACCTTTAGAAGCCTCCTTAGACATCGCAGGCCTCGTCACATACTGGATGTCAACTTCGATGACATCCAAAAGGCCATCTTCCCACCCTACTGGATCACCTAGCTCTTCCTCGTCCTATCGTCAATCAACAATCAACTTTATCGTCCTGTTAGGAAAGGACTCTTGCGTATCCTGTGGATGACTTAACCAGGTTCATCTGGCTTCTTTCCTAATTCAGCGTATTTCTTTTGGCTATATTACTGGATGAGTATGGCAGTGGAAGCATAGCTTCCGGACCGCTCGTTTTGTTTTTTCTTCCCTGCGCTGTTCGATTGTCGATTGTCTTTAAGTCAGTTCTTTTCAGACCTCCTCGAGTTTGCCTTAGGCTTATTCGAGTCCGACTTAGACTGCTGAATGATGAATGCAAGGCATTCGAAAAGCGTTTACAGAATTATCAGGTTGTATTATTTCAATTTGTCTTTTGTTGTGGTGAAAGAGTTTTTTAGTCTTAAGGTTCACAGAAGGATGGATTGTTGCCCGGACCACGATGATCAGGTGACTTTTGAGTGCCCTGGCCTGTCTCTCGTTGGCCTCGTTTGAACGTGCATCCACAGTATTCATCTAGAACTATGGCTGGTGCTTATCATTTTCTTAGACACGTTTGAATAGCGAAGCGCTCATAGATGGGTCGATCCAGTCTTTATTGTTGTTGACATCACTGTTTCCTCCACGCACGCAACGCCATCTAGCGACAGCGCTTGAAGTCTAGGTTCGGTTTCAGACTGCAGTGATTGGTTTGGACGACAACCAGAAATGGACGATAATTAAGTCGAGATCGAGCGCCTGAAAGCACTTTTAGAAAAAAAAAATCGAGAAATTTTACAATCAAAAACACATATCACTCTACAAAACGTCACAGCTAACTCTTCTGCAGCAACAGAACGGCCAGAAATGGTGATATATGTGGCTGGGGTCAAAGACGATGCACTATCTGCCCTTTCGAGCAACGGATGCCAAACACACTATCAACGGATATAGTGCGAGTGGGGGACGAGAAGGCTGCGCTGAAATTCATGTTGGAGCACGGTGTCATTAAGCCGTCTGCTCAATGCCCCACTTACGGGAAATTGTGTTTTAAACAAACCACCGTTTTGATCTCGTTCAGCGCTGCTCAAGTGCGGCGGTCGAAAAAAAGGTGCCCAGAAAATGTCAATTCAAGCAGTCCGCAAATTCTGGCACGTTTTTCAGTCGTGTTCGCTTGACTATCAGCAAAGTTCTTGTGATGGTCAGCATATTTTTAAATCTGTCGCCCCCACGACAGCAGCTGATAATAGAAGAGACGGAATGCGCTTCGATGCGATTACAGACAGGTATAGTTTTATTACAGATATTCATCGATGATTCGAGGTGCAATCAGCTGGTGCGGGGAGGAAAATTCGGCGGCCCAAACAAGACCAGCGAGGTCGACGAGGCGAAATTGGGGAAGAGTAAATTCAATTGTGGGCGCCTTGTCGAGGGAGAGTGGATTTTTGGGGCCATCGAAAGAGAAAGTAATGAACGTTTTATTGTCCCAGTGGAAAAAACGGACGCTGAAACGAAGATTCATTTCAGATTGCTGTCGTGCCTACAAATCCATCGACCCCCAACAATTTTGTCACCTCCAAGTGAACCACTTTCTCAACTTCATGGACCCCGTCACAAGCGCCCACACGTAAAACATTGAAAGCGTTTGGAGAGAAGCGCAGCAATATCCCCAGATATGAACGGCGGAAACCCCACTTCTCCGATTACCTGGCGGAGTTTTTATGGAAAAGACAAACTCCTCGAGAGGGCTGTCTCCATGCGTTTTTCAAAGCTGCAGCGCATCTATACCCCGGCAGAAATATTCCTCCAGCTTCAGCAACACAAACGGGCAACATCGCTGCACCCTCCACCACAACTCAACCAATATGAAGCCATCACCCCAAGACAGCAATGAATCCTATTTTCTACCCACCACCAGCTGTTTTTCTAACTTACGTCAAACCATACGGTTTGTTTGAAAAAACTCAAATTCAACGAAACTCAATCAAATTCATTTACATTCCCAAATGAAACAAACTGCAATGCAAACACATTCCACCCTCATCAGAAGAAAATAAAATGATTCAGTTTTCTGTGATATATTTTCTTAATTATAATTGATTCTTCCAATATGTTCATAACACTTTAGGAGTATCTACTCCTTCGTATACAACTGGTTCGCTTATGTCCCATTACCATACTTTACATAATAATTAAAATTTCTTAGTACACGTTTCTGATAGACCATGGTATAGGAATTTTTGTTTAATTTTAATTCAATTGTATTTAATCTTTCTTCACTAATATCATATTTATCTTTTAATGTTGATTTGTGTTTTCCATTATCAATGTCAGTTTCTGTTATACCTTTATAGTTTTTCAGTAATTTATATTTGTATGATTCCCTAGGATTTGGTCTACATGTATCAATTTTCTTTAATGAACATTCAAAATCAGCATAAACAGCAAACGGTACTCTCAACAAACAAATATTAAAAGCACTCTCACCTAAAAACACTAAAGGCGCCAGTTTTTTTCTAAGCTAACCTAATCTAAATTAAGCTTACCTAACCTAAATCAATCTAAACTAACGTAACTTAACCTTAGGTTAATTTAAATTATATTAGGTTAGCTTAGCTTGATTTAGGGTGTTAAGAGAAAAGTTCATAAGGATCTGGATTTGATGTTGATACAAGAACTTACTGACAACGTGGAGTAAATTCATTACACACACAAGTTTATTCAGGCGGGATAAGAGAGAATGTGCTCTGCGCACTATACTAGCTGATCCCCAATAAGGCCAAAGAGAGAGTGAGAGCGGAAGCAAGTAACAATAAAACAATGAGGCGCACTCTGGCGTTAAACAAGTAAAAACAATGACAAAAACTCCTTAACATACCCCTGGCCTTGAAAGCATTGCCTTTCAACAAAAAATTCAGGTAATAACATACAATCGTGAACAAGTAAGGTAAAGCAACAGTAAACAAGAAATGTGAATTAAACATGTCTGCATACAATAAAAATTGATACAGAAAAATGCAGCAAACATAAAATATGAACAAGTCTAGGAGACAGGGAGTGGGCAAATCTTGGAAAAAGATCTCTTCAAAACACCAGTAGCTGTTTTGATGGTGGCGACACGTGAGATATTGTCTTTTCCCGGATGCAATAAGATGATATGGCTTTGAGCAAAGGACACTGCAGGGAGATCTAAGAATTATCAGTTCCTCAGAGAACGATTCAGTCCGTGCCACCTTAACGAGACAAAGAAATGCATTATTGAGTTCTAACGGGCTTATGGGGCCATAAGTGCGAGGAACTTCCAGGCTGAACACAGAGCATGATCGTGCGTTGGTGTAGGGTGGCTTTGATGTGTGAGGCACGGTGTTGATAACAGATGATTTGAACGCTTAGGAGCGTCATACAGGAGACACTTTTCGTCACTGGTAAGTATTCGATTAAATATGGGTGCGTTACGATGTCGAGGCAATTGTTCTTGAATCGCAAGATCCAAGCAACAATGCGCAAAAGACGTGAAGCAGAGGAGTAGGCAGCGAAAGGAAAGGAGTTAGAGACAGCGAGTATTGCTGCCGGAATAGGAAACTTGACTTCAGGCAAAGAGGTTGGATCAGGAACATCGAGACAAGGAGACGAAGGCCAACATTCCTCTTCATGACGCAACCATTCAGGTCCATTTGACAACATAGTGGAACTCATCAATTCGGTAGGGGCAACATCTCTCGATAGAAGATCTGCAGGATTGGAAATACTGGGAACATGACGCCAGGAAGCGTGCTGAGTTAGATGCTGAATCTCAGAAATGCAGTTAGCCACGAATGTTTGGAGGCGGGTTGGGTTCATCCCTAGCCAGCTGAAAACGATTGTTTAATCAGTTCATAACACATAACGATCAAAGTTAATGTTCATTACCCTTTTAACATGGTGCACTAAACGAGCAAGAGTCAAAGCTCCACAAAGCTCTAACCTCGGGATTGTGATCGCCTTTATTGGAGCCACTTTGGCCTTGGAGCAAAGAAGATTAGAAGAAACAGTACCATCACGTTGGGTAGATTGCACATAAACACAGGCTCCGTAAGCTTTGGAAGAAGCATCAGAAAAGGCATGAAGCTCAATGCGTGAAGGTTGATCACAAATATTTCTTCGAGGGAATGTTATCTCAATGAGAACAAAAATGTCTGATTGGAATTTCAACCATTGGCCATGGAAGGGCTGAGGAATAGCATCCCAAGAAGGTGTTCGAGCCACAGAGATTGCAACAACATCTTGGCAGAAATAGTACAGGGACTCAAAAGTCCCAGCGGGTCATAAATTTGTGAAATGCGAGAGAGCACTGTGCGCTTAGTAACTTTCAGATGAGGAGCAGGGGTGATGGAAAATATCAGCTCGTCTTCATCAGAAACCCAAAGTAGACCAAGAGTCTTTGTGTACTCGTGAGAGCTGATCAAAGGATGCACTTCTGCAGTGGGGAAGTTCTTTAGAATATTCGGTTCATTAGAAACCCATTTTCTAATATTAAAACAACCAGACAGAGGATTGCAGAGGGGGGAAGCTTCAGCTTCAGTATCACAACCTGACAAAACATCGTCAACGTAAAAATCCTCTTTTATAATGCGAGAGATAGCAGGCTGATTGTTAGCACATTCATTCCCCAAGTCAAACAAGCAACGAATGGCAAGAAAACTAGCAGCAGTATTGCCATTTATAACTGTATTCAAGTTATAAATTTTGACAGGCATTGTAGGATCAGGTCTGCAGAGAATTCGATGTAATGAACGCTGTGAAGGGTTAATCAGCATCTGTCTGTAAATCTTCTCAATGTCTGCGGAAAAGGCAAACATATGTTTTCGAAATCTAAGTAGTATGCTGATCAAATCTTGCTGAATTGTAGGACCAACTCGTTGAAAAAAATTAAGTGATAGTCCAGTTGTAGAAGGAGCAGAACCATTGAATACTACTCGCAGCTTCGTGGTCAAAATGTCTTTCTTAATCACACCGTGATGTGGAAGAAAGAACGAGGTCTCAGAAGGAACTGGTTCACAAGGACTCATATGTCCCAAATCTTCATATTCAGACATGAACTTGGTGTATTGCAACAAATGGGATTCATTGTAAGAAAAACGTCTTTCCAGGTTAAAGAGACTCTTTTCTGCAGAAGGATAAGAATCACCTAACAGATCAGGAGATTGGCACTGTGGAAGTGAAACGATGAATCTTCCGTCACTGTCACAGGTAGTAGTCTCTTTGAAAATAGCTTCACATTCATCCTCTGGAGGAGAAGAGGGGGAGGGTGGAATCTCTTCGATTTCCCAAAATCTTTGTAACTGTTGTTGAACGTCAGCTATGTTTTGATTTAAATTATACGTTGTAGTCTTTTGAGGGAGATCATAATCATAAGGACCGGCGACAATCCATCCGAAATGAGAAGCGTGCAAGGATGGACCCCTTTCACCCAAAGAGAGCCGTTGTCCTTGAACGACTTGCCAAAAACAGGTAACTCCTAATAACAAGTCAATCTGACCAGGTATGTTGAACGTGGGATCAGCCAGCATCACGCCAGGAGGAATGTTCACATGTGGGGAATCAATAGACTTACAAGGCAGAGGACCATTGATCTGAGGCACGACCAAGCACTGCACTTTGAGACTAAAATTGGAGGAGCATGATTGCAAAAAAATCTGACATCGAGAACGGATAGTAGTAACATTACCGGTAACACCTTGTACTTGCATCTTGATCGGAGATACAGGCAATTGAAGTCTCTTGCACAGGGACGAAGTTATGAAGGACGACATGGAGGCAGAGTCCAAAAGGCTTCTGGCATGGTGTTGAAGACCTTGCAAGTCAATCACATTGACAACTGCAGTAGGTAGCAGTGCCCCTTGCTATATATATATATATATATATACAGAGAGAGAGAGAGAGGCGTGCATCGTCATCATGGGAAGGGTGGTCGTTACGAGGTGTATCAGAGTTCTGGTGCAGAACAGTAGGGTGTCTCGCACGACAGACGTTACAATTGTGCTTAGACTTGCAATTTTTGACATGGTGGCCTTTGGCAAGGCAGTGCAGTTAAAACACAGTTTTTCCTTTTGTCTTTAGTATTACAATCAGCCATGGACAGCTGCTTGAAGGTAGGGCTTGAATACAAGGGATGATTGCTTTCACAAACCACACAAACACAAGAAGTGGTAAGAAACGACTTGGCAACAGCACGAGAATTGGACGATTTGGCATTTCTCTGCTCCAGGGTTTCTAACAGAGAGGAACGAAGCTCCAAAAATTTTAACAAATCTTCGCACTTAGGAGGAGTTGAAGAGGTAGATTTCTCCTCGAATTCTTTCAGTGTAGCTGGGTCAATTAGAACTTAAAAGATGTACAAGCAGAGCATCACGCTGAAGTTCTTTCTTAAGCAAAGAATCAAGAGAGCGTATATCCTTGCGAGTTCTGTCAATCAAGATTCTTAGAGCACTTGGTGATTGTCTCAGAGGTGAACAAAGACTTAATGTGATTATGTACAAGGATCTTTTTGTTGTTATATCTATCATTGAGTGTGCCCCAAGCAATGGAGTAATTAGCAGTGGTGAGTGACAGATTCTTGCATTCAGCTGCTTTGCCTGTAAGGGCTGAACGAAGATAGTGAAACTTCTGAACTGGACTGAGTGATTCACTCTCGTGTATTAAGCTTAGAAACAGATCACGGAAATTAAGCCATTCAGAGAAATGTCCGTTGAATTGAGGCAAACTAATCAATGGCTTTGAGTAGGAAGAACTGAAGAGCTTTCATTGTTAGAAACAGAAACGTTTGTCACGCTATGAACATTCGATTCTAAAAGAAGATTGGCGGTTGCGATTAATTGAAAATAACGGGATTCGAATTCAGTAATTTGTTCTTCACCATCCGCGTCTTTTGTGTGAATGTCAATTTCTAACTGTAGATCTGTGAACGAAGTAAGCAGAGTCTTAACATGGAGCAGTCTCTCTCTCAACTGGGAGGAGACGATCATAGGAAGTGGAGGGGGGGGGGGTTCAGTTTGAACGGTATGCAAATAACTCTCGAAACGAGTAAGCTGTACGTTGGCTGTACGTTTCTTCTTTAGATCCATTTTCAAAGAACACAGTCAGAAACCAGAGTAAAAGCAGGCAATGAAAATCGAAAGTTCACAAAAAAACAAAATGGCGGATTGAAGAGTCACTCGACGATGTAGAACAAAGAAGCGAAGATCGCTGGAACAGAAACGGCGGGAAGCCAAACAGGAAGACTGAGAAACAAAAGTCTACTTACAGGTTTGCTGAATGGAACACAACCTGCGGATGATTTCTGGAGTTGTAAAACAGTTGACATGAAGGCTAGGTGCTACAGACGCCGACAAACAACACGAATGCTTGGAGAAACGCTTGAGTTCGGCTCTGGGAACAATGATATTTACGTCGCACGCAGCCAGTAGCAAATGATGGAGAAAGTGCTTGTATATCCTCTGTCGACAGCTCGACTTAGATCCGGCTCGAAGGGCCAAAATGTTAAGGAGAAAAGTTCACATGGATCTGGATTTGATGTTATGACAAGAACTTACTGACAATGTGGAGTAAATTCATTACACTTGTTTATTCAGACGGGATAAGAGAGAATGTGCTCTGCGCACTACACTAGCTGATCCCCAATAAAGCCAAAGAGAGAGTGAGAGCGGAAGCAAGTAACAATAAAACAATGAGGCGCACTCTGGCGTTAAACAAATAAAAACAATGACAAAAACTCCTTAACATAGGGGTTAATTTCTATCTGACCAAAATCTTAAGGCCAAAAGATCCGCACAATCAAAACGCACAATTTCAGAATCCGAAAAAATAAATTAATTTTGCCACGCTTAAGTCCGTGTACTGTTGGCACCTCTCTGCATGCAGCCACCAGGGTGCACTTTCGGAAACAGTGATTTACCGCCCACAGACAGTAAGAACACGCTTATGCAAGGATGGCCCAAAGACGATAAGAAAGGAAGACCGGACAATTCACGTTTTCCCATAGGAGAAAATGATGCCTCCAACTAGCGCCATTATTAGCTAGCGGTGCGGGCTGAAACAATTCTACCCTCCAAGCAGCCTTTCTTTTTACATTTCTTTAATTAGCCTCAAACAACCTCTTTGTTTTAAGAAATTTCCTCTTTTTATTTGCTCGCGATTATTACAATTAAAAATTATTGTTGTTAAATTTAAATTAATTAACGCATCTTAATTAACCCAGAATTTTTATGGCAATTCCTAAATAATTAAAGAAAAATTTACTAACAATAAAAAAAAATAAAAAATTGAGACTTTTAAAAAAGATGAAAGTTAATAAATATATATTTATATACAACACCACCAAAATTGTATATTTATAATTCAATAAAATTATCGTAAGGTAATAATTTATATAATTAATAATTCATATGAGTAATAACTTCAACGTTTAATAAGATTCTAGCACAACAAAAGTAAGACGGAAATTATTTATTACATCCAGGAATGGATAAAAGAATTTACAAGAAATAACAAATATAATCATCACACAATTAATACAAAACAAAAATACAATCTAATTCATATGTTAAACAGAATCAAACCAAAGTATAAAACAATAGAAACTTCAAACATAAAAATTTAAACCAAGAACAGATGAAGGGGGGGGGGGTTCATCTGTTCTTGTTTAAACTGATGGATATAAAAGATTAAAATTACACAACTTAAATTTAGCATGACAGCAATGATTTATACATATATACTCGTTTGTTGAAATAACCTGGATCTGCACACCAGCGTCCCAATGACAAATTTCATTTGAATCAGCTGTAGATTGCTTTTCGAAATGATTATCAACCGTCATGAGACAATCGAAGAGCTGAGTGGAATCAAACACTTTTAGTTTCGATTTCACACGGTTTCGATTTAATAAAAGAAACAATGTTTAGGGAATGCAACAAATACTTTTTATTTATTTATTAAATACATAACTTATTTGAATAAATAAGATCATTTCTCTTTATTTTAATATACGATAATTACGCCCTCCAACGGTGCGGGCAAAAGTACATCAAATGACGTGATGCGCGAAGAAAGCTGCGCGGATCACTTAAAACAGAGGATTGTCCGGTCTTCGTTTCTTATCGTCTTTGGATGGCCTATGAAATCAGATTGACGAACAATATATAACCTGACTATAGGCGCATTCTCCATCGCGCACGAAACAAACTATATGCACGTTGTGTCCGCACTGGCTGTTCCTCATCGCTCCGTGCGTTTCGTGCACGCTGTTCCTCATCGCCAGTGCGTTTAGTTATCGTGCGTTTGGTGCATTTCGTGCGCGCACGAAACACACTAGCCAGGAGCTGGTGTTGCCTGATCATTCAATTGTTAACGCTCTGTTCTCCTTCAGGCTGCATGATTCGCACGATTCAAACTGCACGATTCGCACTGATCACGTGACTCACTCACGATTGTGCGTTTCGTGCGCGATGGAGAATGCGCCTTAAGCCTTCGAAAACTACAATGGGAATCATTAGGAAAAAATTAGAAGAGATCAACGCATCGGGTCAACGTTACCAAAAGCAGATGACTGATTGATTTGTTAATAATTATTCAGTTTATTTATTATTAGTTTAAGTTCCTATGTTCTTTAATGTTCCAATGCTTGAATATATTGTTCTAAAACAGTATATTCAAGTTTCCTTAGAAAACCCGTCACTCAGGCCGGTAATAGACAAGACAATAGTCCCCATACGTCCTTGGTGCCTAGTAGGAGGATTCAAAGACCTGATTAATAAACGCTTTGACCGACCTGCCACACGTCAGCAATTAGCCTTCCACGGCGCAGCACTTCAACGACATGATCTAATTTTATTTCAAGCTTTCAATTCTTCGTTTGACGTGTCGCCTAGAATCCACTTTTGGCTTCCGTTTGTGATCCCTTTTTTGTGTTTATTTTCTTGTGCCCCCGTTACTTGTATCTTGTTTTTAGTTTCCTTTGCCCTTCAGTAGTGGTGCTTCTTCGACTGAATGTCTGCGATCGTCTGTGACCGTGCAAGGCTGCTATTCCACTGGAATAACCCGACTGTCTCCACCAGGAAACGTAGAAGCCCGAATTGCGAAACGAACATAAACGACTCCTATCAATGTTTTCTTTTTCTCTTTTTTGTTCTCTCAACGTGTAGGCAGAAGTCCCAACAACAGCGCACGAAATCAAGTTGATCGACACATCGAGCTCAAATCGAGCACGAAATCGACACAGAAATACAAAATCGGAATGGCTTGGCGAGAGTGAACATTGATTTAACTAATTGATGACAGGAAAACGTTGACTGTGAAGCCGACCAAGTTTAGGGCTTATTATTGGTAGAAATACGATTAACAATACACGCTTGATGACGATGTAACAACATATGCAGTTTTTGTCCTCAGGCCTTCTCGCTAGAAAATGTCGCCGGCACTAGCTAAGCAAAACGTAATGCCATTATTTCAAAAACCGAACTCAGAAAAATGTATCAACTTTACAATTCGGTCAAGTCTAATGCAAAACTGAGAATAATTACTATTGTTACTGAATGCGGGAACTTTATAATGCAGGTAGGTATTTGAGAACACGTGAGTATGACTTAATACGTCATACTATTTAACAATTCCGAAACGAGGCAGATAAACATGGCGGATCTAAAGATAACCCAGCACATGAAGCGGCATGCTGTCATCGCCTCCTTGGCTGCAGGACACTCCGATTCCGAGATTGCTGCATTCCTGAAAGTCGCCCGTTCGTTCGTGTTCAAAGTTCCGGGAGAACTGGATGCTGCCAGCGGTGATGTGCCAACCGTTTCACAGAGGAAACGACATTGTCGGCGCTCGGACCATATCAGGACGCCGGAATTCATCCGTTTTGTCCAAGCTGCAATCGATGAGGAAACTGGGAATTCCATAAGGGCACTCGGGAGGGAATCGAGTGTTGGCGAGAGTTGTGAAACCCTGGATTACTGCTGTAGCACATGGTAGCCCGTATGTTTTTCAACAGGACTCTGCTCCAAGTCATAAGGCCCACAGCACCCAAGCATGCATTTCCACGAATCTTCGCGACCACATCCCGCCCAACATTTGCTGTGACGGACCTTCAGGCCTTCCCCTCGACATGCGCCCACACGCTGTAGTCAAGTGGATTGAGATCTGGCGACTGCGGAGGCCAAAAGCCCTTCGACCAGAAGGTCATGTTGGACCCCAACCAGTTTTGCACAGTGTTGGCCGTGTGGGCAGGGACACCGTCCTGTTGAAAGATGTAGCCCGCATTTCTTCACCCAGGGAAGGACTTTTGTGGCCAGGGTGTCCTTGTAATCAGCCGCCATTAGCCGGTATCCACTTGGGAACCACACGGGTGGCTTTTTCTCGCCATTCGACGCCACGATTCCGAGCATCATCACAGAGGCCGGGTGCTTGGTTGTAGACACGTAGCGGACCTTGGAGATGTCCTGGCCGAAGCTTACCACGCAGTCGTTTTGCTTGTTGACGACAGCATCGACCGTGAAGGTCTTTTCGTCAGAGAAAATGACAATTCGCTCGCCATGACTCTTCAAGTCGTTGAGAAGACGGCGACAGCGCTCCCGACATTGTTCCCGTATCCGATCCGTCAGCAGAGGCCTCACGCTCTTTCCACCTTCTTCTTTGACCGCTCTGGACACTGTGGACACCGAAATTTTCTTTTTCTTTGCGAGCGCAGTCATTTTGAGCGTCGGGTCTTGTTCGAAGGCTTTTCTCACAGCCAACCGGTTGACGACTTGAGGTCTACCTGAACGAGGTTGATCTTTAAGGTCTCTCCCATTCTTGAGCCTGTCCGCAACTCTGTGGTTTGACTTTGAGGAGCTTGGCAATCTTGGACTTCGTGTGGCCCGCGCGCAGGAGAGCAGCGATCTCTACTCGTTTCGTTTCCATCGCTTTTGTCATGGACATTAGGATCACTCAGAGGTTAACACGTAATTTCCAATATATTATTTGATCTTTTTGTGGAAATGGAATTATCCAAATCATGAGCAGTCCATTTTTTGGGGGATGTAAAGAGTGTAACAGAACTTTTGCAAAGCCCGGTATAGTATGTGAAATTCCCCATAAAATTAAATATGTTGTAGATTTATGAATTAATGTTTCAAATGAAAAAAGAAAAAGATTAAGTTTAATATGTCAAATGTGTGTATAATTTAAGTTCTACAGTGTAGAATATAAATTCTAAAGGTAAATATGAGAATATGTTTGAGAGAAAATTGGAGGTCCTTCCCTAGGACAAATAGGGGTTTCCTCAATATTAGAACAAGGAGTCCCACCTATAGATTCTAATAATCGTCCAAGGCTAGTCTGTAACCTGACAACCATTACGTAAACGCAATCCCAGTATTGTCCCGAAGTGGGGGGGGGGGGACGCATTTCGGAGCAACAAACAACGAACATGTCAAATCGTTTTGTCCCAAGAACCTTAGTCGAGGGCACCCACTTTATACATGAAAGAATAACTAATTATCACACTCGTCGTTATGTTCCGCCATCTTTAGTGGTCGGAGGGGCGACGCTTTGCTTTATTAAACCTAGAGAGCAGATCAACTAACCCGGGATTCAGCAATGATCGTATTAATTTTATAAAAGAACCCTTTCTTTCGAACTTAAATGTTTTTCTATTGCTATTATGTAATCAATAATTATTTTAGGTGTCTCTATAACTATGTCCAATGAGATTATTTGTGCTTAAAAATTTTATTTCAGATGAATTTAACTCCTTATTCAAGAAGTAAAAATTTCTCCCTTCAGTACCAATCCGGGAACAATAGTCAAGACTGCTTCCATTCATAAGGAACAGGGGTCAGAATGTTGTTCCACTCATTACATTTGTAATAGCTCTATTACATTTCAATTATTTTTGTTATGATCTTCCGAGGCCAACGAGAGACAGGTTAGGGCACTCAAAAGTCACATGTTCATCGGGGTGAGGGCAACAATCCATCCCTGGCCTGGCCTGTCTCTCGTTGGCCTCGCTTTTTCCTAGCTGACGTCATTGTTAGTGCTGTTAAGTCAAACATTCAACTCGAGTGATGCATGACATTCGTCAGATGGCGCACTATCCTGCTAAGGATCCGTGCTTCATTTAGTCGTGTAACAACAGAATTTTTATATTGAATTGTGCAAGTAAATTCAAATCAGGTTCCTGTATAACAGCAAAATTCTGAATGAGCTCACTATCTAGATTAGAATAAAAATAGCTGATTCAGGAAATATTAACAGTTTAGTTCCAATAGCAGTTTTTTTCTTACCGTTATATGAGCTTATGAGCTTAAAGAATTGAATGATGAGTATACGAGGGAAGGTCAAAGTTTTTATTATACCTGGGAAAAACAGGAATTATCGTCTAAACTCATACCATACTACATGCACGCATCCATTCCGAGTATCCATGTTCAAAATTGGCGCGCTGCAGTACCGCACAACGCTGCTAGATGACGTCATCCAAGATGGCGCAGCCTGTGGGAAAGTACGAATGGCGCGCTGTGGTTCGTTTTTTTGCATTTGAAGGGAAACAACGCAAAGAAATATCCATGCCGAGCTTGTTGCAGTTTATGGGGATAATTCTCCAACGTATGACTCAGTTGTGAAATGGCGGCGACGCTTCCAATGCGGCCAAACAAGTTTGGAAGATGAACCACGGTCCGGGCGACCTTCACTCAGTCATGAGGCGGGAATTGTGGAGCAAGTGGAAGCTCTGGTGCTCGACGAATCACCATCGAGACCATCGCAGCACAAGTCCACATTAGTCATGGGTCAGTCTGCAAGATTCTCCACGACGAACTTCACATGACAAAGGTGTCCGCCCGCTGGGTTCCCCGCTTGCTCACGCCAATGCAAAAGCAGTGCCGAAGTGAGGCATCGGCCGAGATTTTGAAACTTTGGCAAGCAGACCCAGACGACTTTTTCGATTGGCTGGTGACAATGGATGAGTGCTGGGTGTACCATTATGACCCCGAAACAAAGGAACAGACCAAACAGTGGAAGCATTCGTCCTCACCTCCCCCCAAAAAAGCCCTGAGACAGAAATCGTCAGGGAAGGTGATGCTCAGCGTCTTTTGGGACGTCCGCGGGGTACTCTTGACCGATTACGCAAAGAAAGGCACCACAATGACGGGGACCTATTACCGAGACCTCCTCAAAAGGTTGAGGGACGCCATCAAGTCCAAGCGCCGCGGAATGATCACCAAAGGAGTGCGTCTCCTCCACGACAAAGCACCCGCCCATGCAGCCCGGGACACATTGAAACTGGCGACAAATCTGGGATACGAAATTTTGCCCCAGCCTCCCTACTCACCGGACCTAGCACCTAGTGATTACTTCCTCTTCCCTCTGTTGAAGAAACCACTGCGTGGGAGGCGTTTCCAAAGTGATGACGAGGTGATTTCGAAGTGGAGCAGTTTTTCGCCAGCCAAAATGATACCTTCTTCAAAGATGGCCTACACAAGCTCATCCATCGATTGGAAAAGTGTGTCACCTTGCATGTTGCATATGTAGAAAAAGATTAACATGACCACCATTGCTCGAGTTCGCAGGTAAATTTTTTAAATACGATAATAAAATCTTTATGTCCTACCCTCGTAAGATGCTTCAAGTTATATAAGAATTCGGGGCCAATGACAGCAATGCCATTTTCCAAGTTCATCCTAGATATACCAGTTGAAGGAATTTTGATTGTGCTTCTTAGAAAACTTTCGTTTTCCAGATGGTTTGGAATCGCAGTTCACACCATTACAGTGTAGATATCGCAACTGGGATATGCCGAATGATGCGATTTATGCAAAATTAGATGTTATATTGGAAGATAGGGATATGTCAAGTCTTATGGAGAAATCCATGGAAAATTCTCCATAATCGGGTTTAGCGCAGGAGTTGACAAATTGTATTAAGAAGTATAGAAATATGTTAAGAATTTATTCGTAGCAAAAGCGAAATGACATCTCTGAGACGGACAAGGTTGAAAAGCAATGTTAGTAACTGATACAATGAAAGCTGAAATTTTTAAAAAATATTTGAATAACACAAGAGGAAATTTCAATAGAAATTTACCAGGAGCAGTAAACGCAGGCGTAGAAGATGATGTCGCCAGATTATGGCGTACAGTGGCGCTCAAAAGTATGGCTACATAACGGGGAAATGGATTCGTTGTTAGTTTAACAAAACACACATATAGTTGTAAATATAATTGATGCCTATAATGAAGCTTTGTGCTTAAACAAACACTATTATTACAACAATAATCTTTTATTGCACTTATTTAATTTATAATGAACAAAAAATGGAACACCCCAACGAAAAAGAGAGCTCAAAAATATGGAAACAAATTTGTATAATTTGCATAAACTGGACCGTTACAAATCACAATTGGGGGATGACATGAGTGAATGTGAAAAAATGCCTAAAACAAAATATCTCACTGATGATGTAAAAAACAGAATGGTCAAAATGGCAAAAGAAGGAAACAAATTAATTTACATTGCAAATGCATTCAAAGTGAACAGATCAACTGTCACTAAGGTAATTCAATGTTATAATGATAAAGGAACTATTGCAGTTGCTCCAAAGTCAGGTAGAAAACGTGTCACTGATGAGAGGACCGATAGAAAAATTAGAAGAGTGTCTGTTGCCAACCCAATGAAACCTGCAACTGAAATAACGAAAGAAATAAACGAAGCTGAGAACTCTAACATCAGTGCAAGCACTGTAAAACGTCGCTTAAATGAATTTAATTTACATGGCAGACATGCAGTCAAGAAGCCATTTATATCTACGAAGAATAGAAAAGCAAGACTTGAGTTTGCGAAGGATCATATTTCTTGGACTCCTCTTCAATGGCAGAAGATTCTTTGGAGTAATGAATCACGATTCAAATTATTCAGTTCTGATGGTCTGATGTATGTTCGACGGCCTCCTGGCAAACGTTTTGATTCACGCTACCAAGTACCAACTGTGAAACATGGAGGAGGAAGAGTAATGGTTTGGGGTTGTTTTTCCCGTTTAGGAACTGGCCCTATTGTTCGAATCAATGGGATTATGGATAGATTTGTGTATCGTGACATATTGGACACTTACATGAAGCCTTTTGCTGAATGGAACATGCCTTTAAAATTTTGCTTTCAACAGGACAACGATCCCAAACACTGCTCCAAACTTTTGCAGCAATGGTTTATAGATGAGAAGATTGAAGTTATGAAGTGGCCAGCTCAATTGCCGGATTTAAAGCCGATTGAAAATTTGTGGAAAGAGGTTGATCGTAGCATAAGGAACACAAAATGTTCAAATTTGGATCAACTAATGGAAGAAATTGAGCGTGCTTGGAAGGCCATTCCTACAGACCTTTGCACCAAGCTTGTAGACTCTATGCAAAGTCGATGTGCTGCGGTCATTGCAGCAAAAGGATATAGTACAAAGTACTTATACTGTAATAAACTTTGGTTATCATTATATCAAACGCAATTCGTGTTTGGGATGTAAATTACTTTTGTTTCCATACTTTTGAGCTCTCTTTTTCGTTGGGGTGTTCCATTTTTTGTTCATTATAAATTAAATAAGTGCAATAAAAGATTATTGTTGTAATAATAGTGTTTGTTTAAGCACAAAGCTTCATTATAGGCATCAATTATATTTACAACTATATATGTGTTTTGTTAAACTAACAACGAATCCATTTTCCGTTATGTTGCCATACTTTTGAGCGCCACTGTACGTCTATCAAATATTTAATTCAGGAAATAATCTATTAACACAGTTAGGGCAACAAAGGTTCGGGTTTGTACCAGAAGTTAATGAAAGGCCTCAAGATCATGCCAATCAACCAAACCATCAATTGGCCTAACACTGTACTTAGAGATTGTCGTGCTAAACTATCACAGAGAGTTGAAGAAAAGTCCTCCAGCCTATTCAAAGGGAATCCAAGCCTAAATTCAGTACCAGTTGAAATACAAAGAAAATGAAAAATAAGTTCATTTCATAACAAATCTGTAGGGAAATTTGCAGGAAGATTTTGTAAAATGAAAAGAGATTTATTTAGATGTATATTCTAGTGAGAAAATCATGCTAAAAACCATACTTTCCCTGAAATGGAAAGCTAGTTATCTAGCTTGTATTTAATTTTTATTAACAATTTAATGCAGTAATATCCTAAATTACATTCTGGAGCAATATAGGTCAAGGATCTGTGCCTCTTAAACACTAATAACAGTTCAATAACGTATACCATTTTCTTAGATGCAAAATTTTTTGTGATTTAACTTCTAAAATGATATATTTGATTGCCTTTTATATATCTCTTCAGAATCTCATGATAAATCTGCCCGCCTCTTTTTTATATGGTTTTAAATCATGTTATATGTACATGCAAATAAATTGCATGTAATATTATTTCCAATTTCTTATAACTGTGTAATTACATATTCTTATATCTTGTAAGCAGTAAGTTATTAATATATGATATCTTAACGCCATATTTTGAAAAAATAACACGAACTGTTTTTTGAATTTGATATGTCATATGATCTGTATTATATGAGCAAATAATAAAAGGTAGAGTGGTGTAAACTTTTGAAAATGATCCTGAAAGGTTTTTGATCGAGACACTTGCCATAAAGGCTTTATTTTTTTTTTGCCTCACTCTACCGCTGATGTTGAGAGAGTGTTTTCTCAACTCCATCCTATAAAAGCAGACCTTAGAAATAAGCTTCTGGTTTCCACATGCAATGCTGTGCTATTAACCAAAGAATTGTTACTTGTATCAAGCATATGTTTTAATTACAAAGTGCCAAAAACAATGACACTAAAAGCTTTGCGTTCTCATACAGAAACAGATACAGAAGAAGAATGCCAGGCCATGGAAACAATTCCAAATAATCTTGAGTTCTTAAAAAATGTCAATTTTAGAAATTATTTGCATTATTCTGCATTTATGAGTACCTTTTAATACGTTTGATTTTAAATAAATTCATGTTCAAAGTTTTCTTCCGAGTCTGATAATTCCTTCATACTTTTCCAATAAAAATAAAACTGTCTCCCAAAATCTACTGCGTTTTTGTGAAATCTATTACGTTTTGGCGGGACTATCTATAACCATTTTCAGGTGCAGTGGAACAACACTGGTATAGCATCACTGGTTATCTAGGTCACCATTAGAACAAGGTTTATCAAATGACTGACGTGTAATTTTACAACGGATTTTTCTTCTTGAACTGATTTTCATGCCAATACTCGATTGAAACTTAAGGAAAGAGGAGTTCTTAATTTTATTTTAGTGGAGAATATAAATCGTCTTTTTAATTTAGAAAAGATTGGAAATTTTTTTTAAAGAACTTTTAAGAAGATAGGATTTTAACGGTTGTATGGTCTCAATAAATGCGCCACTTCCTGAGGCTCTCCTCGCTCCTTAGAAGAAACAACTTTCTCTAGCCGAAAACAAAACAACGTGTCAATCAGATATTGCCACAGGAAACATTACCATCGCTCATATTTTGTTGTAGTAGGAAAAAAGTTTTCAATTATGCGTGTACACCTTGGCAAGTAATTTTTTTGATATCGCCCCATGCGATGCGCGGAGAAGAAAGACTCTCGAAATGATGGTCTCGGTGGTGTGCGCTGTGACCGACACTATTATGCCAATGAAGTAATGCATCTTTCTCGTTTCTGGACTGAATCTGCATGCTTTCCTCCGCTGATTCCAAACGGATGACCACCACTTCACAAATGAATCGCTGTAGAGCCACATAGTTATGCCCAGGGGTGTGGCCACTACCACGCTTTATGAGCGACGGGCCGGGCTTCCAGGGTAATGATGACGATGGAATGCATCGCAACTGGTCGTTTCTTCTACTCAGCACAGCAACACGTTCTGATGTCAAGAGTTACAGGTAGGATAAGGTTTATCTATAACCTTCTATTGTTTAGCAAGTTAGTTGAAAAATATACTGTTCTTCCGATACTAAACGATCTCCTCGATCTTCATTAGGACTGAAGATCACAGTGGCTTGGATTTATACGGAAGAATAAGTTCCGCATCAACTGGAGCTGTACGAGTCCTCGTATATACTATGAACTAATGATAGGACTAATAATTTAGTGAAGCAAATGAATGGTAGCTCTTCAAGCTATCACCACGGGAAATTTAATTAGCTTAAGTACAGTTTATAGAAAATTTTAACTCTTAGTATGTGATTCCCACAGTTCTTGGGGTACATTCGAGGAAATAAGGACCCACTAAGAATACAAAATGAAAGTTGAATGTAAAGAAATGTGGCAAAAAATATGTATAATATTATTAATTAAAGTGGACACACAGTCGAGACAAAAGTTGTAGACGCGATTGCTTGGTAAAAGTTTACAAGGGACCTTTAGCAATCGACTCCTCTATTGTTCCCATAATTTCTATGTGTAACTGAAACATAAGTGTTAGAATAATTTTAAACACATTCAAACAATAAGACTTAAGAACGAGGCTGGGGGCGCTAAGTCCACCTCCGAACTTTAAAACTCACTGTCAGTTGAATCCACTCAGCCGATTCTGGGTTAGCTCTCTCTCTCTCTCTCAGTTACTCTAACGAGAGGGGGGGAGGCGACGTCTTCAGCTGCTGGGAAACATTACCAGATGGCTGCAGAAGCAACTTCTACAGTCAGTTTCAAAATGTTAAGACCACCCTGAACTTTCATCTCCTTGCTATACATTTTATTTTTGTTTTTGCAAAATACAAGGTTTAACAAGCAATATGAGTACACAAGCACTATCTTAAACAAATTAGCATTAACAGATGTCAAAACAAAAAGTTATACGGCATTAAAATGTTTAGTCCGTCACTGATTAATATTTTGTTAAGTCACCCTTTGCTTTTGTAGAGAATCGTCTTAACTCAGGCGGGCGGTTTTAAAAGCAATCAATTAATTTAATAACTAAGTAATAAAAGTAATCATAAGGAGTAAATTATAACGTCTATTCAACTGGTCGCCATTACTCTTCTCTCTATCCCTTGTGTTGCCACGCCTCGAGGGTTACTGGCTTCCTATTAGTTTCTTCTTTTTTTATATATTTGGAACTATCACTACACATTGATAACTGCTGCAATACGGTGAGGCATGCTGGCAAAAAGGTTTGTACATAATTCAGGACTGAAATTAAACCGTTCCTCAATCAAAACGTTCTCCAAATCTTGTTTAGTGCGAGGTTTCCTTATCTGAACACGTTTTTTCATTTGTGACCATATATTCTCAGTGGGTGACAAATCGGAACTGTTGGCATGCCACGGAAGTACTTGAATGTCTTTTTCTTCAAGCCATCGTTTGGTAGAAGTAGCGATATGACATGTTGGTCCATCTTGTTGAAAAATGAAGCGCCGACGACGTGGATACAATAGATGGCAAAAGTGAGGTTTCTAGAATATCACGGTAATTTTCACCATTCACAGTCCTTTAACAATCTGTAAAGAACCAGGGCCATATACCAGACATGCATCCCCAAATCATTAGCTTACCTGGAAACTTTGAGCTGCGTCGAACGCAATCAGGCAAGTATTCTTCACCCTTCCGTCTAATCACTTTGCGACCAACACTTCCAAAACAAACCTCAAAAGTTGATTCATCACTAAATATTATGGTATTCCACTTCTGAGCAGACCAGTCGATTTGCTTTTTGTTTTTCAGACAGAAGTGGTTTTGATTTTGCGTTGCAGAATTTATAACCCATCTTTGCAAGGCGCCGTCGACACGTAGCAGTTGACACATTGTTGCCAATGACTTCACTCCAATCTGCTGCTATTTCAGGAACAGGTGCATGTCGATTTCTGATGACATTTCGCCTCAGTGCAGTGTCATCATGTTTTGTTGTGGATGGAGGCCATCCGGTTGACTTCTTCGGAGCAATAGTTCCACTTCCATTATAACGTTTAATGGTGTTTAACACAACTGTTTTACTGATATGTAACTCCGTAGCTATTTGTCTGCTGCTGTGTCCTTTTTAATGACTTTTAATTATAACACTCCTGATGCAAAAAACGAAACCTCTTGTCCACAAACGTTTTAATGGGCGAATACGTATTTCGATCTCTTTGAGATCATTATTCAACGCAAGATAGGGAAATTGATACAAAGCAAGCTATTTATAAGAAAAAGAGGGGCTGCTGACTCTCTCCCAAAGGACCAATCAACGAACACGTCGAACGTCCAATGGGAGAGTCAATCAACACCTCGTACAAAAATAATAAAAGCGCGGACCTAGGAGAGATACAGATTCCATACAATTGTCAAGAGTTATACAAAATCCAAAAATTATACAAAACAAAATTACCAAAGTATACAGTACAGATTCGAACAAATGGCAAAAGTTATATAATAGAAAACAAAATTACCAAAGTATACAGTACAGATTCGAACAACTGGCAAAAGTTATATAATAGAAAAAGTTAGCAAAATCCAAATATACATAATAAAATTCTAAACTATACAATCTAAAAACTTCTATTTATCAACAAATAACAGTAAGAAAACTAAATTAAAAAATACAAGGAAACAAACAGAAAGTTAAGAAATCTTAAGCAACTTTGATAGAATAGAATCGCCGAGGGGACCTGAGTCATTGTTCAGCAATATTCCGGGGTCCTTTTTCCCGATCTCCAAAGTCTCGTATGCGTCCAGTGATTTCCTGTTCCTTACCGACCTAAGTAAACGGCAATCCTTTAACAAAACGGCGTGGCCTGTTTCAAGCATGTGCTTGGCTATTGCGGATCTCTCAGGTCGACCAAACCTGGAGTGGGCCGTATGCTCCTTGAACCTGGTTTTTATGTTGCGGCACGTGGCTCCTCGATAGGTCTTGGGGCACTGGCTGCAACCTATCTCATAAATTCCCGCCTGCGACAATGGTGGAGTTTTGTCCTTAGGGTTTCCGAGAAGGTTCTTCAGAGTATTCGGATTTCTGTATGCTATGGATAGCTGTTCTTCTTTAAAGATTGCCTGTAATTTGACGTTGAATCCGCTATTATAGGAAATGGGCAATCTGAGTTTGGCATCCTCGTTGCTGCAAAGTTTTGTGGAATCCCTGACTAATTTCACAAAACTTCTTCTCCTGACCAGATCTGTAACCAATTCAGAACTGTAGCCATTGACGACTGCTATTTTTTGGATGTGTGCGATTTCGGCGTCAAATCTATCCTTAGACAAGGGGATGTTTAAAGCCCTATCCACTAGGAAGATGGATCATGTCTTTATCCACAGTATATTCCCACTTCTCATAACACTCCTGATTTCCAAACTTAGAGTCTTTGCTTTCCCCATTTTGTGACACTTTTACATGAAATCACACAAACGAAAGCATATGCAAATAAGATTATATGCCTCTTTATTCTCCGTTTACCCTTTTTCAGTTATTGGATGAATCCAAATGGAATATCTCATTTTTTTGAATAAAATTTCAGTGATGGACTTAACATTTTGACAGTGGTCCTAACTTTGTGAAACACTGTTCCAAGCTTTGATGCCGTGTAACTTTCTTTTGTTTTGACATCTGTTAATGCTAATTTATTGTAAGATAGTGCTTGTGTACTACTATCATAATCCTCACTCAAAACGGTTGTTAAACCTTGTATTTTGCAAAACTAAAAATAGAATGTTTAATGGGGAGATGAAAATGCAGGGTGGCCTTAACATTTTCAAACTGACTGAAGAAGTCTTCAGCAAACCTGAAAACAGAGAAAAGTTTCTAACGGTGAACGAGGCTTATATCCAACTGAATAACAGGCCAAGGAGGAGGATTAATTATTCTAGAACTGTTGTCTATGAGGCTATTTTGTACTTGAATGTCAGAGAAAAATTGGTATCGAATGGAAGCAGAAAATATAAGCCTAATAGAACAATAGTTGATTTTTAGGAGGAGCTGCAGAAGCAATTTCTAGAAGTCTTCAGCAAACCTGAAAACAGAAAAGTTTCTTACGGTGAAAGAGGCTTACATCCAACTGAATAACATTGGATGTCTCACGACCCCACTAGGACTTCCAGTCCGCTCCCGTTTGGTACCAAAAAAGGGGGGATTACACTCATCTGCTTCATGTATTCACAAATTTGCTTAAGCACAAAATTCTTTATACTATTTTCTATACTAGGGTACTGGAACTATCACAAAAGGAATATACATGTATAATCTATATATAAATACGGTAACACATTTTTTGTTATGCACTTTTACCTGTGTTAACGTGGACGAATACGCATGAAACGTATATGGTTGGAAAGTTCCTGTGCTCTAGATGTGCACAATATATTTTATTTGCTTATTTGTTCACGTTAACACAGGTAAAAAACGTTTCAAAAAAAGGTAGCATTAAGGAACTGGCTGTGCACCATATCTGTCAACACATGTAGCATTGCCTTTTGTATTGTTTTTTTTTTAATAATAAATATCAAATTAACTCAAATCATTGTTGATGTTCATTTGAAAGCATTAGAAAATCGTATAACAAATATTCTGAAGCTTTTGAAGGTCAACGAACTGATTTCAGAACCTGAAGGTCCCCAAGTATAATATAGTATACCTTTAATGTACGTATACATTATTCCATAGAAACAACTACTTAAAAATTGTTATCAACCAACTATTCAAAATAGTTCTATAATTAGTAGGTAAGCATTTTATGTATTTTTCGTCGTTTTCTAAGCTATTTTAAGGGTTTTTCATACACTTTGAAAGTAATATTTTTATTTAAAAATAAAGTAAATACCAATTTTGAAGTTTTTGATTTTTATTAATTTTTTAAAAAATTTGTTAACACTCTTTCTTTAGTAACAAAAAAGTTATCTACTTTTGGTCCGAAACAGACCTTAATTTTCCACAGTGGGACGGCGGAAGAGACGCAGAGATAGGGAGGGACAATTTAGCTTAAATATAAATATTATATTTAGATAATAATTCGATAGATATTTTAAAAGATACCTTTAGATCGCTTTTAATATTATTCCGAGAAATTTTCAAAATTATCATTGCGGTGAAATGAATCGGGAGTGTCAGAAATGTCATGCAAAGCATTTTGGATATTTATTGTGTTATCTACAGTCCGTCCCAAAAGTTTATAGACATCAATGTTTTGCTGATTACGTCACTATGAAGTCAATGATGTCATGGAAAGTTTTTGGGTTTTGAATGAAAGCATGTGCAAATTGATAATACGCAAACATGACAAAAATTTTACTTTTCAGAAAAGCATTGAAAATGTTTATGATAAACCATTGAAAATTCCGTGTCCCAAAAGTTTATAGAACAACATAATTTTATGCAATATGTAAATATTTAGTGATGATGCAAAATTTGGGGTGTATAAATATGCTGTTTGGATGCCCTGAGTGGATCCCCTGTGTGGATCCCGAGTGGATGCCCCCTTACCGTGGGTCAGGGGTTTGGGTGCTTCAGGGATTCTGTGAGCTATGCTGGTTGTAGCACGGCTACTTTAGGGTCAACCTTACCAGAAAGGTCATGGTTAAGAAGTGAGACGAAGAGTATCCAAACAAACATACATCTCATGATGTCGACGAATGAGAAAATTCAACTTTATCGGGCGGGAGTGGGGATACTCACAATTCCCCAGCAGATTTATGTTGCAGATTGGACCCCTTTAGGTGGAATACTGTTTCCTGAGGCTTCAGATAGGGAAACAGTCTCTCTCTCTCTCTATTCGTTGCATATGCTCCGAATGCAGTCATGGTTGAGAAGTGAGACGAAGAGTATCCAAACAAACATATATCTCATGATGTCGACGAATGAGAGAATTCATACTGCATCGCGTGTGGCGCAGGTTAAAGTCACCCGCGTTCAGGAGTTAGGCAGAGGCTCTCGTTCGAAAAATAGTCGACAGTCTCCCGGCTGTTATCTCGGAGCAATTCCTCCGAGAAGCCCCACCAGTGCACTCGCTATGCGCTTGGGGAAACGGTCGGGGGCAGCGCATGCCTTTACCCAGGAGGAGAAACGGGTAAAGCGACAACGGGATCGGGTGCTGTCAATTGGCACTTGGAACGTATTCTCCATGACAGGAAAGGAATCAGAGTTAGTGGCGGAAGCCAAACGGTATCGACTGGATATCATAGGTATTACCTCTACAAAACGTCCGGGTTCTGGAACTGTGGACTTAAAAGGAGGGTGGAAGCTTTTCTACTCTTGTGTCGACCCTAACATGACTGCCCAGGCGGGAGGGGGATACTCACAAGTCCCCGGCTGGCAGATTATGTTGCAGATTGGACCCCCTTAGGTGGAAGACTGTGTCTCCTGAGGCTTCAGATAGGGAAACAGTCTCTCTCTCTCTCTATTCGTTGCATATGCTCCGAATGCAGTCACAGAGTACCCACTTTTTCTAGATGAAGTTGATGCTGCTCTTAGCAGGAGAGGGAGTGCAGATTCTGTCATCCTGATGGGCGACTTCAATGCACACGTTGGGGCTGATGACCAAACGTGGAGAGGCGTGATTGGGAGGAATGGTTGGTTGGTTGGTGGGAATTTTAGGGCGTCGGCTACTATGGCCATTTTGCGCCCGACAGAAAGTTTAAAAACCCACAGTTTATGGGCCAAAAGTTTAAAAAATCAGATGGAAAAAACACATAAAAACGTGAATGACAAAGATGGAAAAACAATAAAAATTATGAGTATGAGATTTTAAAAACCCTAATAAATTTAAAAAACCGACATTTTCC
>JAHWFO010045349.1:0-10633 GCA_023313115.1 Rhysida immarginata | reverse complement strand
TAAACATTAAAAAAAAAAAAAAAAAAAAAAAAAAAATTCATGGATACAAATGGTTTTCGCGTTCTTCATCCTCTTACGGCGGTAATGACCGATTGTATTGTTCAAGTAAAATCTGACGGAGTTTGAAGAAAACTTCGAAGTCCACGCGCATGCGCACGTGGTCGGGAGCAGGGCGATTCATCCGCTTGTGCAAAAGACGGTTTTCTCCAGAGACAAATGAAGAAAGAGACTGGCAGCGACCTCCCCTCTAGTGGTGCCTTCGCGCCGCCATTATAGGATTGGCAAGAAACGCTGATCGCTAGAGGCAATGCTTGTGAATCAATCGCAAACAATTATTTTTTGTAATATTTACCTAAGGTATGTGGATGAATTTATTATGGGACCACCAGAAAAACTTGCTCTATTAAACAAAAAATAATCATCCAAATCGGGCTATCCGATAAAAAGTTATTTGGTGATAAATAAAATTATTCTTAAACATAAATTAAAAAAGAAAAAAAAGTTTAAATGGAAAAGGAGGAAGAGATTATATTAAACAATTAACTAGGAAAATTCTCCTTTATAAATTTTAATTTGAAAGTTAATAAAATATACAGTTCACTAATTATAATCCAAATTATTGGTGATTTGTATGAGATTTACAAATTATAATTTCCCCTTTAATAACTTCTGGACCGCATTCTCATACATATTGGTCAAATCGTGTTTTAAAAAGATCCAATATTTCAGTTCACAAGTAATTATATTATTAGTTAATTGCTCATTACCATATTTGGATTAATAAATTGATTATTTTATTGAACTGAGAATTATTTCTTCCTTTTCGTTTTTTTGTTAAAAAAAAACAATTTAAGTACCTTTTAAAAAGTATTTTAGGTTACCAGGTTTTCTTTTAATTTAAAATTTTAACTTACTTATTTTTCAAACCAGCTTATCAGTTAGGGTCGCGGGGGCAGCAGCCCTATGGAGGATCTCCAGCGATCGCAATCTTCCGCCATCAGGTGCATGTCCTCCCTGGTAATATCCAAGCGACTCGAGCACAGATTCTGCATGTAGTCTAGCCGCCTGGTTCTAGGCCGACCCCCTTGGTCTCTTACCCACCGGCTTGGAAAACAACAACTGCCTAGGAAGACCAGTTTGCGGCATCCGTATCAGGTGGCCATACCGGCGCAACTGAGATCTCTCAATGCGGAGAAGTAGCGGCTCAACACCTAAAGACTCCCTTATTGTGCTGCTGTGCACTCTATCTAGTAGGGAATCTCATTTCGGCCGCTTGTACCCGCGATCGCACTCCTTCGGTCATTACCCAAGCCTGATGACCATAGGTGAGAATGGGGACAAAGATAGATTTGAAGACGGAGAGCTTGGCTTTGGTAAATTATGTTAGGTTTGTTTATCGATAGCATTTAAACTTTTAAATATCCTTCGAGTTTAAATGTCCTGCCTTTATACATATTCCATTATTATCAGATTAACAAAAATTAAAATTGCATTTTTTATTATCTTAAAACAATTTTGTGACAAAGATTTTAAATTTTTTTATAGTTTAAACATCTAACTGACATTTCAGTAAACATAGATATAAACCTTTTTATTGTGATGAATACATTAAAAACGAACGACAACTTTCACTCAAGAAATAAGCACCAAGCTCTTACACTCGTGTATAATCGCTATTTTAAAGCTAAAAGAAAAATTAGAAAGTGAAACATTTTAACTGTAGCTTTCCAAAGGATGACATCCATATCTTTTATTATGTAACAAAATTATACAACATTTTTCATTAAACTGCTTACATTAAATTAATGACAACTTGTTTGGCATTAAATTTATCAGGTTAAAATTAAGTGCAGGGCACAACATTAATTCATGTATAACTCTGATGAATCAATATCATGAATCCATATCAGATGACGCGTCTCAATATTTTTTAATAATAATAAGAATCAACTTTTTTAATAATAAAAAATCAGTTAAGACTGAAAAAATAAATTTATCCTTCTTCTTGTTTCATTTACTTTCACCATGGATGAAGTAATAACTTTGCTTCTTTATTTTTCTTCATCTATGCTTTCACTTGTCTCTGGCTAACCCCTCCATTATACCGCTAGGAGTTGCGAGTTGTACGTGCTCTTTTAAAAATTCGTAAGGCATTGAATCAGCTATTGAAAGTCATTAAAAGTATACGTTATCGTTAGTTAATGCAATAAAGTTAAAAAATAAATAATCAGAAAACAGGGTATGCTTTATAATATCTCCTGAAATCATCTACAAAGACAGCTGAAATTACATTGAGAACATACGCCGCCTTAGGTTTCTGCCATTCGCATCATGGCGATTGCTGCACTTCCGGTGGCACCAGTAGCGCTCAGCGAGGAGGTGGCCGTGGCCTGGTTGTCTCGTCGGTTGGCTTGCCAATCGATGGAGTTCAGCAACTTCAGGCGCGGCCAGCTGCTGGTTGGGTGACGGCCAGGGCTTGAGGGCCACTGCTGGCGGGACAGCTATTTGGGGCGCGGCTGTTGGGGGACTTTAGTCTGACCCATTTGCCGATTGACCATAGCTGGTTTTCCAGCAGTTGGTGACAGCCTCTGGTTCGTTTATCCCCAGCAGCTCTTTCATCATGAAACCCCCCGTGCTTCGGAGGGCACGTTAAGCCGTCGGTCCCGGCTGCTACTGTCATCTCGTAGCAGTCGTTATTTACTGGGATGGCGCAAAACTCCCTCGTAGGAGTAGGTGCCGCAGATTATCGCTTGCGATAATCTACCCTCTGTACTAGATACTAGCGCTCAGCGAAATGAATAGGACACTGCCAGTCTCTTACTTTCATTTGTCTCTGGTTTTCTCGTGAAACGGGGTAAGCGCATTGGTTTCAGGGCGAGCTTGTAGCCCCTTTAGTCGCGGACAAAAGCTAAGCACGACGGAGTGACGGGAAACGCGCCCCCGGTGGCTTAGTGGTAAAGCGCACGATTTCTGTTTTGCAGGTACGGGTTCAAATTCCGCCTTCGATAATTTTTTTTCCTCTTCGTAAATTTTTTTTAACATGTATGGGAATTTTTTTTAACATTTACTAAATATATTTCCGATTTTCCAATTTGCTACCTACATTTTTTTTTATAAAATCCATATACGAATTATAGTTAATAATGCAATGTGATAAACGAGTGTTTAAGAAAAAAAGATTAATTATCCATATTTAATTATTTTTATATATTTTGTAACTTTTGGGATGATATTTAACTCGCACAAAGATTATATAATTATTGCACCATGTACTTACTATTAAATATAATGTTTCATATTGGTATCTATAGCTTATTAATTATCTTTCATTAACATTTTTAACTAGCACATTAGCCAGTAAATTTAAATTTCCTATTTCTAGGAGCAAACGTTTGTTATGAACGGAATTAACTCATATTTCTGTCTTTACCTACACGTGAATTATAACTTATTTTGTGTTTTTTTTTTAAAAAATGAAATAAATAAAATTTGTAATACCCTTTCAATTTATGTAAAAAATAACCTTAGCAAATCGGAATTTTAGATTACGATAAAAGAAAGGATAACACTCTTTAGCCACAACTTATCAAGAGTGTTTTCTTTTCCTTTATCATTATAATTATCCACATAATCTTTTATCGTTGGCTTTGAAACATCATTGCCTTTATAAATTTCACAGTTTATTTGTTGTTTTTTTTTTGTTTTCTTTCCGATTATTTTGAAATTTTAGATTATGTTTAATTAAAACAGAAGGCATGCGTTTTACCACTAGACCACCTGAACACGATAGAAATCTATGCTACAATTAGGATATTTATAAAGTGTAGTCAATTATAGCAAACTTAATGAATTTTTTCCTCCGAAAATTTTGAGAAGTGCGTCGAATGGCTTTGTATGTATGTTTAATTTGGTGAAAAGTACACGTGCATTTTTTTTTTCTTTTTATCAAAATCGGTGAGTCAGAGTACTCGGGTTCTCCTTGTCAGTTATAAAGAAAACTTGGTTATTTAACCTAGATAAAAAAGTAATGGAAAATATCTTAGTTATAAATATCATAACTGAGACAAATGAGTCATAACCATATTATTTTCATCATCGTTTAAAATGACGGCATATTCTCTCGCTTCACTCACAGACAAAAATCTTGCTGGGACCCTATGTTTCTGTGTTTAGAAATAAATATAGAAAAAAAATCATAAATTCATCGCCGAGCCCTTGCATATTAAGGGCCCAAGACAGTTATCTTTTGAAAACATGTTCTATCGTAATTGAAAATATCGTAGGCCGCGACAGACGGTCCGTTCTTCCGTCTGCGTCGATCAAAGCGAGGCCAACGAGAGACAGGCCAGGGTACTCAAAAATCACATGATCATCGGGGTCCGGGCAACAATCCATCCTTCATTGTTTCCAACAAACAAAAAAATACTGATTGTTAAAATTCAAGATGGAGACAATGAAGGATGAATTGTTGGCCGGACCCTGATAATCATATGACTTTTGAGTGCCCTGGCCTGTCTTTCGTTGGCCTCGAAAACATGAAAAATGACGTCATAATAAACTAGTTTTTTTCCTCAGCAGTGGACACAACAAAAGGTTTGAGTTTTTTAAAAAAACTGAAACTTAAAGTTCTAGAACTGAAATGACTTGAATATTTTTGGCAGTGGACGCGTAGTATAAGTTGACGCGTAGCATTTTTATAAGTAGTACTGTATATGAAATATTAATTGTTATATAATTTTCTTAGTTTAACCTAAAAATAAATAAATAAAATTAAAACAATAATGATCATAAAAAGTCACGTTGTAGTCCACAATTTTGGGTATTAGATGATATCCAACTTTTGATGTCTAGATGATGTCCAAATTGATGATGATCACAAATTTTTTAAAACAGAAGATTTTTAAATTAAAATTGAAATCCAACATAAGAAGTGGTTTTTTTTTCTGGTAAAGACATTGAAAATATAGATGATGGAGTTTTTTTAAAATTACAAATAAAGTTTCCAGGGGGAAGCGTTCCCATATCTTCAGTTTTTTTTTAAATAATATTAATATAAGGGGCGTTCAAATTTGAACTGGACTTTATTTGTTAAAAAATCAGGAAACTATAAACACACACACACACATATATGTTGTAGCGTACCGTTTTTTTTTCCAGGTCAATGTGTGACTAATTTAAGATTTCGAGTCTTTACTCCTTTATAATACCGATTTTTTTTGCGGCTAAAGGGACCAGTTCTTATTTCACTTATATCTTATGAACTAAAACATAGTAAGTGTTTAATTTAGCTATGGCTTGGACGTTTTTTGCCTGTCTTGAAGTTTTGAACAACAATCGGAGGATAGAATCTAAAAATTTTTTCACTTTCCTTTGAGTGTTGATTCTTTTGGTTTAAAACAGATAGTAAAATGTCTAGAAATTGTCTTTTCGTTCTTATCGTGGTTACGATTTAGAGAATTTGAGATTTTAATGAGGAGAAAGCATGAATCGTCAGATTCAATATTTATTTGTAAGAATAATTATAAATTTTTTGAAATATTCTGAAAATATTTTTATCTTTATTGTTTTAATTTTTTTTCTTTAAGAACATGTAGCTAATCAGATTGTTTGAATTGCGCACTACGTTTTCTTTTTCCTCTCCACTTTTGCGTGCGATTGTTGATATTTAAATAGCCCTTTGTTATCTGGGGTTAGTTTTTTAGAGCGTCGCGTTACTTTTTTTCTCGGAGCGCGAGTCTACGTGTCTCGTGTCCTGGTGATATTAAAAAAATTTTTTCTGAAAAATATAATTTTTTGGTCAGTCACTTTCTTCTTCTGGTCGGAGTTGAGTGAGTGTTCTCTTCTTGGCCTCATCGCCGACTTGCGGAAAATTTATTACTCTCCGCATGGTCTTACCGATCATGTCTTCAAAGTCAATAGTCAAGACTTAGTTTTTCAATGTTATTTCATCACAGTATCTGTTATTCATTCCTTCCCATCTTTAGGATGAATTTGTCGCCTTGGGTTTTCCCCTATGAAGACTTCGGCATAGACTTATGTTCACCACAGAAGAGCTGGGTTTTTTCCTCTTCACGGTGATGTCTTAGATCCGCATTTGCCTTTTGAGCTGGGTTTTCTCCTTACCGCCAGTGCCGATCGGGTGCGTTTAGCCTATTGCCGACTACCAGTTATTGACCAAGACAACTCATCATATCCTCCACTGTCGCAACACATTTTGGTCAACGGATCTTCTTGTAGAAGCGTTCAGTTAGCGTTGCCCTCGAACCGATCGACTCTCACCAGACCCTTTAAGAATCCAGAAATTTCGAGCCATGTGTTGTCCACGCTAGTTTCCATCGCAGGTTCCATCTACCTATCGAACTCAAAGCCAATTTTTAATATTTTCGGACTCTAGTTTTAAATTCCTCTTGTGTACATAAATAAAAGCAATAATGTGGATAGTGTCAATAAATAATTTATAAATAAACTCTTTAACCACAACAGTATAATTACGAGAAAAATACAACCTGGAAGCACTTTTTCGAAAGCCAAGCTTTCATTATTCAACAGCCGATGAGAACCTCGAGTAAAACTGAGAGAACTGAATAATGAATTATTTCTTTTTTTTCGTTTTTTTTCTTTTCCAGGACCTGGTTCTTGTTTGAGTCTTTGTTCTTCCCTCCAGTGCTGTCCACAACCCTTTGTTCGTTTACTTTTCGTCCGTCACCTTCGTCCCAATAATCCACTTTGTCTTTTAAGCTTCTCACGTAATTTATTATTAGTCATTGTGGTTTTTTTTTCACCTTTTAGGTATCGTTTGTTGGAGGTTCCTGTTTTTTTTTGTTTTTTTTTCTTTCACTTATAGCATTTTTTTTGAATATCCATTTGTAATTTTGTTTGCTTCTTTTACTATTTTTGTCTTATCTTGTCAAATTTAATTTTTTTTATTTCCAATTACTTATGTCTTTGCTCAGAGTCCCGTCTACCTAGCTAGAGCCGCGCTTCCGTTCATCTACTAGCTCCTCTGGTTGGTCCACGGTTACGAGTTCTACCCCTTGCTTGTAAAGCTGTCGACCGTTCTCATTTTCTTTGGTCATCAATCAGCCTGCTGCCGATGCAAAGTGAGCTTTGTCCCGTGGCAACTCTCTCCGAGGCGGTCAAGTTCCTCGAGCCTGCAACGGACCTCTTGATTCTCTGGACCAATTATTTTTTGTTTTTGAGTGCCATCTTTCGGGACCATTTGTTTTCGTTGAGCATCGCTTTCTTTATTTATCAAAAAAAAAGATGTAATATAGAAAAATATTTATTTGGAACTTTGTTGGTTTCTTTACGCCCATTCTTTTGATTAAGTTCAAAAGGTAACTCGGTTGGAGGTTAATTAACTAAAGGGATTTGTTTGTTTTTTTCTTACTTAAAGAATCGTACCCCGATACTTTAAGTTGGGCCTCTTTAAGAATCGTACTCTTAAGGTCCCAGAATATTGTCGCCATCACTTTCGTGCCGACGGTGTCATCCTGCATTTCTTGGATCAGTGTGTCGCCACTCCATGCTCGGACGCTTGCTTTCAGGAGTATGGTGATGAATCCATATCTCGTCGGTGGACACAACACGCCTAAGGAAGCCATCAGTTCCCTGCCATATCGCTGCAGCAGCATGGAACAGATTTGCATCCGGGTGGCTTTGTGATCCTCGGAGAGTTGGTTAAGGACCCATCTGCAACAGATCTTGTTGAATTTCAGCTTATCATGGATGATGGTCTCCACACTGCCAGCGCTGATGTTTAGTATTGAAGCAAATTTTTGGACATGAATCCAATTGTCCTTTATCAGCTTATTTGTTCGTGCAATGATGCCATCATTGACAGCAGTTGCTGGGCTTGCCTTATAAGGATCATTGCTGGTGGATTCTCACCCTCCTTCAAACTTTTGGCACCGAGCAAACATGACTCGCTGAATTGTCTTTGAAGTCTCTGATGAATGTCATGCTTTCACACCTTCGTTGTGGAGAAACTTGATGATTATTCGTTGTTCCACTTTGGTAGGCACATCACTGTCCACCATTTTGTTTAAACAAACAATCGGTTATCATGGCAACCAGATGAGTGGTGCTGCATTAGCATGACAGGTGGTAATTGCCATCCCAAAATTGAAAGTTTAGATTTTTACAACAATAATATTTACGAAAAATGAAGTCCATTTCAACTTTGAACGCTCCTCGTAATAAACAGTTTGAAATATTAATTTAAATTAACAATGCAAAAGAAGGTGGTAACAATGGAGATACACGAATAAATAAACCATTAAGGTATAACATAAACAAGTACCGAAATGCTAAACTAATCACCGTCACAAACTATTTGAAACATATTTCCAAAATTTTTGAATTGCTTTGAAAACATTAAAACAGATTCCAGTGATTCAAATTTGATAATCTTAGAATTTTATAACTGTTCTTATAATTCATTCATAACATGTCGTTACTCTTTGTTTGATATGTTACATGCCCTATCTTAGCATTGAAAATTTCTAATGGTAATATAATGATATGAATAGCACAGGTACCTCTGAAAAAATTAGCACAGGTAGTGTCTTCGAATTTATTAATTACTCTTATATATTCATTCATGACTCGTCTTTAAAATGGATTGGTAATCCACATGCTATATCTTGGTATTGGAAATTTCCGGCGGTACCATAATGGTATCATTAGCACTGGTGTCACTAAATCAAATTCGACCATCTTCGAACTTATTAACTACCCTTATATAGTCGTTCAGGATATGTCGTTCCAATGTTGCTTGATATATCACATGCCATATCTTGGCTTTAGAAATTTCCAATAGTACTGTAACGGTATTATTAGCACAGGTACCTCTGATTCAAATTCGACTTTTTTCGAACTTACTAATTACTCTTATATATTTGTTCATTACACCTCGATACAGCTTTTTTTGATTATAATATATAATATCTTTGCACTGAAAATTTCCAAATGCTACGAAAATGGTATCTTTAGCACAAGTACCCCTGAATCAAAATTGTCCATCTTTGAACTTATTAATTACACTTATATATGCGTTCATGGCATGTCATTACAAGTAGTTTGATATAATACATGCAATGTCTTTGCACTGAAAATTTCCAATGGTACCATAGTGGGGTAATAGCACAGGTACCTCTGAATAAATATCGACCATCTTCGAACTTTTTAGCTACTCTTCTGTATTCGTTCAGGACATGCCATTCCACTTGTTTGATATATTACATGACATATCTTAATATCGAAATTTTTCAATGGTACCATAATGGTGTCATTAGAACATGTATCACTGAATCAAGTTCAACCATCTTCGAACTTTGTAATTATTCTTATATATTCATTCATATTACATGCCATATATTAGCATTGAAAATTTCCAATGGTACCATAGTGGGATCATTAGGCAGGTATCCCTGAATGAATATCGATCATCTTCGAACTTTTTAACTACTCTTCCATATTCGTTCAGAACATGTCATTCCAAGTTGTTTGATATATTACATGCCAAATCTTACCATCTTAGCATTTCACTATATATTCAGCAAAGTTTATCAAAAAAAAAAATCCGATCAACGTAGGGGATATCAGGTAGTCAATAATAATAGCATATTTTTTATTTTAATTTTATTATTTGCTTTTAAAAAGGAAATCAAAATATCCGAAAAAATGCTTTAGAAACCCTTAAATATTAATTATCATCATAATATTGTTTCTTGTTATCAACTGGCTAATTTAATCCGAGTCTATAATCTTGTTAATAAACATCATTATAATATTATTCATTTATGTTCAATGGCAAAAATATTATTCGATAAATTTACAGTATTACAGGGTGTTCCAAAATGATTTAGACAACTTTTGATCATTATATAAAAAAAACTATTTCAGATAGAGACAACTGCTGCATCTTTCACCTTGTCGTCAGAATGCAATTCATGTCCCTTAAGGTGCTCTTTCTTCTTTGGGAAATGGTGAAAGTCGCAAAGTGCAAAGTATTTCACTCTTGAACTGTAGGCGCTACAATGCCTTCTTGTGTGTGGCGATCGTGTGCGGGCGGGCATTATCGTGCTGCAGAAGAGGGTCCAAAGCTGCCATTCATTCCAGGTGTCGAAACAACCCCGGAAGTCCTCTCCGACGGTTTCACCCGTCTAGTCACGCGTTGGTGCATTGACTGGAAAAGGATGGGGATTATGTCGAAAAGTGAATAGTGCACTACATAGAGGACAAACGTAGATATCAGAATTTTAAGAATTTTGAAATCGGTTAACAAATAAGAAAATTACGGACCAGGAGACAACAATTCTTGAACAACCCTCGTATATACTGTATATTAACATATTCCTTTCTTTTAAAATAATTTTAACTCTGCTTTCTCTGATAAAAAAAATTTATTCCAGGGATCTTAATTGTTCTTTTCTTCTACATCCATCACATGTTTTCTCTTATGTAATAGCATATGTTAAAGAATAATTTATAAATAAACTCTTTAACCACAACAGTATAATTACAAGAAAAATACAACCTGATCTTGCTGGAAGCACTTTTCGAAAGCCAAGCTTTCATTATTCAACAGCTGATGAGAACCTCGAGTAAAACTGAGAGAACTAACCTTTGA
>JAHWFO010045342.1:2163-13632 GCA_023313115.1 Rhysida immarginata | reverse complement strand
TGGGGGGGGGGGTCTCAATAGTCACGTGACTGTTAGACCGATTTCAATCACAAACTAATCAGGTGAGCTCAGGAAGTGTGTCAATCGAAGAGCGAAAGCACAATTTGAAAACGTTAAAGCGTTCTCGAGTAATCGTCGGACAGACAGACTGACAGACAGACAGACAGACACACACACACACAAACAGAGCGAAACCAATATATGCTTTTCAGCATATAATAAAGGTATTGAGGCTTACATTACCTATTAATAAAAAAATGAAATGATGGGCGATACTCTTCGTGTACTCGACACGGGGACTATCGAGATTTTGTAAAAATTACTGCACAGTAGTATCGATCGGTTTTGGCAAGTGTCTCTAGTACACATGAGTTTTATGAGTACGTAAGGTAACCCAGTCTGCAAGCCCGTAAGATATTTCAGAATATAAACAAAACAAATAAAAGAATATAGTTATAACTTAAAATGAATTTTGTTCAGTGGCACAATTAAATAAGTAAGTACTAGCAAATTGAAAATTATATCTCAACTTTAATGTATTATTATAGATGAATGCATTTATTTATTACAAATATGACCAATATATAAAACGATAGTTACTTATTTAATTTGCAAACCGAAAACACTACGAAGATTGTCAAAAATCCAAGAAAACTATTCGCTAAATTCGCCTATTGCCACGCCAGCTAGTGATCTGCGCGGGAAATACTCCTTTCGGGGAAATTTCAAGCTTAACATGAGCACTTTATAGTGATTTTCTTACTGCTGGAGCAATTCTAAAAATCTAACGTACCTTCAATACCATGAGGCATTAAAGATATTCCACTTGATTGCACGTATAGTTAATTATTACTTTCTTTTCTCTCTTCTCAGTAAAACCGCAACAAACAAGAATATAACTCGTAAAACGATTTTCATATATGCTGAAAAGAAGAATATAAAACTTTGTTGTTTAATATTACTGTAATATTTTTATATACAGCAATGGCGAAAACTGCATGTAAATTTACGTATTCGATTGCAGCGCTCACACGAATCTTTCCAAACGCGCGCGAAATGAGAATGAAATCCTCGCACGTCTAAATGTTTTAAACTACTGGGTCTATGTTCTTTCCACTGCTAGACCAAAGTTATCATAAACGTCAAGAGAGAAAAACCATTGTTTCAAAGCATTGCCGGGTAAAATCTTTTAAGCATTCCAAGGAGCTTTAGCTCTGACGCAGATGTAATTTTAATATCTCACTTTTAATTCCACTTGGTTTAAATAAACAGTGGAAATACCTTTGATTCTATATGCATTCACGTCATTTTAAAATATAGGCCTAACTTCAATTAGCCATTTTAACAATAAGCCTAATATTAATTAGCCATTTTTAGCTATAAGCATAACATAAATTAGCCATTTTTCACAATAGGCCTAACAATATTTAGTCATTTTAACTGTAGGCCTGACATAAATTAGCCATTTTTAACAATAGGCCTAACATTAATTAGCCATTTTTAACAAATGGCCTAAGATTAATTAGCCATTTTTAACAACAGGCCTAACATAAATTAGTCATTTTAACTGTAGGCCTAACATTAATTAGCCATTTTTAACAATAGGCCTAACATTAATTAGCCATTTTTAACAATAGGCCTAAGATTAATTAGCCATTTTGAACTATAGGCCTAACATTATTTAGTCATTTTAACTCTAGGCCTAACATAAATTAGCCATTTTTTACAATAGGCCTAACTTTAATTAGCCATTTTTAACAACAGGCCTAACATTATTTAGTCATTTTAACTATAGGCCTAACGTTATTTAGCCATTTTTAACCATCGCCCTAACATTAATTAACACATTTAACAATAGGCCTAACAGCACTGAATTTTAAAATGAAATGAGCACGTGCATTAAGAAAGCTTCATAACGGGCACGTGCTCCAGGCTGCCATCAACAATGCTTAAATGATAAACAAAAAGTAACACTGTATTCACTTATGACTCGTCGGTAGGATTCGATTGATATATTACATGCCCTAAGTTCATATTCTTAACATTAGTGCACGTGCTTGAACGGAGCCTACGAGAAACAAGGCCTCTGAGATCCTAATGAAAAATACGTGACGTCATCACACTAGGGAGAGCTTTTCCAGAGTTGTTTGTTGGCTTTCCTGCATTACAAGACTTCCTGTTCCCGTTGGCTCCATGTGAGATGTGAAAGTCCGAGGATAGTTTTCATTAAGCGTACGAGCAATGCGTTTCGATTTCAGGGATGTTACTATACCTTGCAACCTCGCGATTTTTTTGGTCAGTAATCACAGATTGATGAATGAAGTTAGGCTTTATTTTATGTGGTTTGTCCTATTCTGCCAACTCATCATGCCTCAAACATGTTCTGTGCCTAACTGCAAGGGCAATTACACGTCTGTAGAGAAGGTTTCAGTTTTTGGTTTCCCAGATGAAGAAAATCTACGTGACAAATGGATTAGAGCAATTAAGCGGCAAAATTTTGTTCCTACAAGAAACACTAAGGTATGTACCGACAATATAAATTATATTAAATGGGAAGGAGCTAGATAATTTTGTTTGTTACTGAGAAACAAAGCATGTTAAATCCTTGCAATGATTCCTTGAAGTAGGCTTATGCTAGGGTATATTCTTCTTTTCTTCTTCTTCTTCTTCTTCTTCTTATTATTATTAATTGTTTAAATTGAATTCGCCAAGGAAACTCGAAAATGTTTCTCGCATAATGATTGTCGATGAATAGTTCTAACAAAACAAATCAAGGATGAGTTTTCTGTAAACTCGATTAAAACAATTTTGCTATGATATAATCAATTTTCGATTGTAATACATACAATTTATGGTAAATTCTTAATTCAAATGTGGTTAATAACTATTACATTCTGTAATAGAAATATAAAACATTCTGTAATAACTGTTAACATTCTGTAATACAAATATAAAACAGCTAATGCTGTGGACAGTAAGATAACAACAAAGAAAAGAAGATAAAAAACAGCACAAAAATGAATTTATAAAACTCGTTTGTATATTTCGGAGCTTTTTATTTTGTTGTCGTGTGATATCATTTGAATTAGGGAATGATGGGTTTTGTCAGATTACATCATTGTTTATTTTCGGTTGGTTAATATCCTCGTGAATTTAAGATAATTACAAGGAGACTGGTAATGTTTATTTTCATTAATTTATTTCATTTTAACCCATATTATTTAATTACATTTATATAATTTGCGAGAATATTAAAACCAACTGAAAATGAACAATGTCGGATTATGTTTGCTATCAGTCACCCATGTTGTTATTTTTATACTTATTGGAATATTGTATTTCTTCTTTGAAAGGTGTGCGAGAAACATTTGCTGACCATGACATCATACGGGAATCTGTAGCACATGATGAGAGAACTGGAAAGTCATTATCAGTGCCCTTAAAAACACCACGGCTTAGAGAAGGAGCTGTTCCATCACTTATGCCAAATTGTCCAACGTACATGTCAAAAGAAACTTCAATCCGTGAAAGTCCTGGAAGAAAAAGGCGACGCCTAGAATTTAACAACATATCTAATGCTATCAGTAAAAGCATAGAGGACAAAAACAAATACGATGACGAAAGAAACTTTCAGAATCTTGTTCAGTTAAAAGAAAAGCAGAAGTATATGGATCTAGCAAATTGGATCTCTGTAATGAAAGACAATTGTATTATTTTTATGAATTTATCAGTGAATCCTGCACCAAAAATCACATCATCAGTTGTTATAAACGAACAATTAGAAGTAAGGAAATATGTAGGTAATATAGAATTATTAAAATGCAAGAAGTATTGCTTTCCTGTGAAAGTTAGTGATGTGAATACATTAAACGAGATCTTGAATGATGAAGTTTTTAGTAAGTCATCTAAGGACTGTAATCTTCAAGAACAGATTAGTCAGCTTAGAGATATGATACATTCCATAATGCCATGTGACAGTTCCAATTTGGGTTTCATTCATGAACAATTGGCTTTAGCAATTATGAAAAAGTCTGATTACTCATCTGAAATGCTTATATTTGCCACTCTTTTGCACAGCATATCTCCACATGCTTATTCATTTCTCAGAAAAACTGAGAAGGTAATTTTGCCACATCCATCAACTTTACAGAAATTGTCATCATCATTTGTTAATGTTTGTCCTCAAACAGAGCAGTGCAATGAAAATTTTTTGAATTACTTATCACAGAAAGTCCAACATTTGCAACCTGAGGATATGAATATTGTTCTAATGGTGGATGAAATTCATTTGAAATCATGCATGGATTACAAAGGAGGTAAAATTGTTGGAATGTCATATGATACACAAAACTTAGCAACAAGTGCCCATGTTTTTATGGTTAGTAGTATCAGGTCTCCATACAAAGAAGTTGCACATGTTCTCCCAGTAAAAACTTTGACCTTTAAGGAACTTCATCAATTTATAAACAAAGTTATTCTTGGGTTGGAAAGGCTAGGTTTTCATGTCATTGCTGTAATCAGTGACAACAATTCTCTAAATCGTACGGCGATTTCACAGTTTACAAATCCTCCAAAACTGCAAATTGTTTATCCACACCCTGCAAATCCACGCAGACCTTTGTTTTTTGTAATTGACTCTGTGCATGTCCTGAAGTGTATCAGGAACAACTGGTTAAACCAAAAAAATCACAGCATATCCATGTATTTCCCTTTTTTCCCAAATTTTACTGAAAAGAAACAGTTTCTCACTGCTAGTTTTGATGCTCTAAAAAAACTTCATAATCTGGAAGTTGAAAGTTTAGCAAAGTTTGCATATGGATTAACATTTAAAGCGTTGTCACCTTCAAATCTTGAAAGGCAGAATGTGAAATTGGTTTTACAAATATTTAATGACTTTTTGATAAATGGTCTCTTGGTAGTGGGTGAAAAACATGGAATTCCATTCTATGAAAGCACTGCTGCATTTATTAAAATTATTCTAACTTGGTGGAAAATTATGAACGTTAAAACTCCACATGTTGGTGTACGAAAAAATGATTTATGGAAATTCCCTCTTAAGTATTCTGCTAATGATGAGAAGTTTGTATTCTTACATCATTTTTTGGACTGGTTAGATTCATGGGAGAAAATGCAAATGAGTACAGGTATGTTTACAAAAGAAACTCATAGTGCTTTAAAATTAACAACCTATGCCATTTTAGAAATAGCATCTTACTGTAGAGAGAAATTAAACCTGGTAAATTCCAGACAGATAATCTGGAGGGAAGATTTGGACTTTATCGACAAATGTCTGGGAGTCACTACCATATTTCCATTCAACAATTATTTGAATCTGAAAAAAAACTTCGCATTCAATCTGATTTGAAATTAGGCATTTTATCAAAAAATAAGGGTATGTTTTATGTTTCTGACTTTTCTTGTAATGATGATTTTGATCTTAACGAAGATACAGATTCTGTTAATGAACCTAACATTACAGTTAATGACAGTGACATTGCAGATGTAGAATGCTCTTTACCTGTACTGACATATATCTCTGGGTATTGTGTGTTCAGTGTAATTAAGAAACTACAATGTAACAGTTGCAAGGTTCTTCTGACACTGGAAAAAACTCTTGATTTTGATGAATCTTTCACCTATCTGTATAAGCTAGATCGAGGCCAGTTATTAAGCCCCACACCTGAGGTTGTTAACCTAATAGTTCATGTTTTTATTGTTATTAAAAAAATATGTGGAGAGCTTGAAGATATTTTCTTGAAATCGAGTAATCAAAGATTAATGGTTTTGAAAATTACTGAGGACATTGTAGATGATAAAAAAAATTTTCCATTTGATTTTTGCGAATTTAAGCACACAAACGAAAAAATTGTGCAGATGTTAATTTGGTCTTGTACTAATATCCTCTTGAATAATTATTGTAAGAAAAAGAATGATGTGCTAATGGGACAAAAAATTAACAAACGCAAATTGGAAACCTTAAAAAAATAAATTTTCAAATCCTTTGTAAAGGGATGATTTTTTTTCTTGTAATGTATGACTTATCAGAGAATATTAAAATGTAACCAGTAGCCAAATACATTTGTGTATTCACATTATTTTTACGACATTTGACATTTATTAGTTTTATTTAACAAATTTAGTAATTGACACAGGTTTTAATTTTTCACTAACCAATAATTTTCCGGTAATTTTTAGAATTTTTATACTTCGATTTCAAACATCTCAAGAGCAGCTCTCCTTCCAAGGTCAGTTATCCTTTCCCCTAGCCTTGGTGACGTCACAAACGATCGCTGAGGCCTTGTTTCTCGTAGGCTCCGGCTTGAAGGGGTCCACGAGAGCTCATCAAAAGTTGATATATCGCTGTTAAGTTCTTCCATTTTCACGTTTTCGTGCAAACGATGGCTGGCCAGGCACATAAAGGTACTGATCATGCTTGTATTCTTATATATAGCTTTAGCTAAAGCTCGTAATAAGGGGTCATTGAAGTACTTTTTTGGGGTCATTTTCTCGGACGTAGCATTTCGAAAATCGAAAAGAATGTCATATTCGTCTTGTGCTCGTCATTCCCGTTCGAATGACATATTACATGCCTTATATTTCGAATAAAAAATTTACTGGGGGGGGGGTCTCAATAGTCACGTGACTGTTAGACCGATTTCAATCACAAACTAATCAGGTGAGCTCAGGAAGTGTGTCTATCGAAGAGCGAAAGCACAATTTGAAAACGTTAAAGCGTTCTCGAGTAATCGTCGGACAGACAGACAGACAGACAGACACACACACACACACACACACAAACAGCGAAACCAATATATGGTTTTCAGCATATAATAATATGGTTTGCTTTTAAAACTTCATCATCTTCGTTCAACCACCTTCTATCATCGCCTAAATACGAAAATATATCAGATAAGCTCAATTTCATTTCTATTCCGGCTGTTCTAAATCTCGATTGCTGTTGTACGCACGTGTAAACGCTTTAACAATCCCCGTTTACGCCAGCCTTTACTCTAGGTCCTTTATACACTTTGACTTTATTCAAGGTCTATAAAAGAAGTCAGGACACGAAAATGGAGCGGCCATTTTGGTTCTAAACGTGGCGTTTTCTACACAAATTTCATGTTAAATATAGGCGATTTTCGAACAAAAAATATTTAATTAAATAAACAGAAACTTTTAAAAGTAGTTTTAATCAGGTCTCAGATCATATTTTCATTTTATATTACAAAAAATTTTATATAAATTATACAAAAATCAATTTTACAAAAAATAATATTAACAGAAAATTTTCAAATAAATTACACAAATAAAATCAATTTTGCAATAATTAATATAAACAGAAAATTTACAATAATATAAACAAATAATTTTATAATAAATGATATAAACAGAAAATTTCAAAAAAATAACAAACTGAGAATTTCATAATAAATTATATAAACTAAAAATTTTGAAATAAATAATATAAACTGAAAATTTTGAAATAAATAATATAAACTGAAAATTTCAAAATAAATATAATAAACAGAAAACTTTATAATAAATAATATTAACTGAAAATTTTACAATAAATAATAAAAATTGAACATTTCAAAATAAATAATATAAACAGAAATTTTCAAAATAAATAATATAAACAGAAATTTTTACAAATAATTATATAAATAAAATAAAATTGGGAACACTGAAGAGCTAGTGAAATTAGAATTAAATTTTTATGCCTTAAATTTTCCTATAGGTTCTCATCTTCCTATAGATTTTTATGCCTTAAATCTGCAGAGGTTCTCATGAAGGAACTCTTACTTCCATATATTTTTTTTGCATACACTTTTTTTTTTATTTTTTATTAAAATCCTCTGCAAAAATATGTAATCTGTGTGCCTTCAATATACTGTAGAACCAAAATGGCCGCTGGCGCAGAGTATTGTGGGATCGTGTCCTGACCTTCTTTTATAGACCTTGACTTTACTCATGAATAGTGGCGCCACCACTAGGCGGTGAATCGAGCGAAATGTTACTGAAATTCTTTAGTTCCAAAATACGCACTTCTCATTCCTTGCTTTAATATGCGGATATATATGAGAGAAGGACTAGACACAAGAACCCTGAAATACAATAAAAGTTATTAATTAAAAATAAAACGTAAATAAATAAGGACTAATAAAAAATAAAAAAATTAAAATTAATAAGTAAATCAAAATAATAATTTTTTTATTTTTTATTAATCATTATTTATTTACTTTTTATTTTTTAATTAATAACTTTTATTGCTTTAATAGGGGAAGAGGCCGCCACTTTTAGCCACTGGGGCGCTGTCATCCATGAAACCATTTAGTCAGCCGTATTGGAAAAATTAGTATGGGGAATTTATAGCGTTGAGTGAGTTATAGAGATTGAAACGTAATTTTAATAATTGTTTTTGGCGAGTAAAATGTAAGAGAATGATTTCCTTACGTTCGACAAAGATTAGAAAATGATTTCATGGGAATTCCGATGGGAGCTGAAGCATTGCAAGAAATCCGTATCCATCATCATATGATGGTAGAGAGAGGTATGTGTTTTATTTACAGTTTCGGTTTAGATTTGGGAAAGCAGAGGATGAAATACTGTGGTTTAAAAACGTATTGTTTTTTTCCATATTTTTACAATGGCAATATGAATGATAATAATAAATTAGTCGAAAATAAAAGGAAGAATGGTGGAATTTACTTCTGTGTGGCTGGATGCAGTAAGAGGGGAGGGCATAAATTCTCAAGTTACCCTGAAATTGTGACCTAATGAGGGTGCAGCAAAGCAACAACCCCCAAAATAGCCAAGTTGCGAGAGATTAGATGGCAAGCGATCAGTAGCGCCATCTATCAACGATAAATATTCCCGTTCCTTTCGAAATAAGGAAATGGCTAGTCAGGTGGTGCACGATTTTTAGCAAATATCCGCGCTTCAGAGCGCTAAGAGATATGCTGGAAAACTGAGGGGAAGATAAGAGCTAAGGAGAGTAGAGTGCCCGCAAATTTCAAAAGCGGTTAGAGCCTGAGTTGCATGAACCAATGAGCGTGAAAAAAATAAGTACTCACCATTAGCCTCCTGTAACCGGCCGGGGGGAAACCAACTGCCCCCTGTAACCATATAGGTTGGGGTATATATCATTATCTTGCCCCCGGAGGGGGACGTTGTAGACAGAACGCCGAAGGCGTTCGAGTAACGGAAAACAGTGACCAATGAGGCCCGCAGGGCCCAGAGTTATGTGAGGCGCGAAGCGCCGAGAGTAGTAAAAATTTCCTGATTGGTTCATGCAACTCAGGCTCTAACCGCAAGTCAAATTTCAAAGGCTGCTCCGGGTTTTGCTCCCATGAAGTGAGAGAACGAGCTACCCAGTCATCAGCCTAGAGAGCCTTTATAATCATAATGATTATAAAGGCTCTCTACATCAGCCGATCGCAAAGCGCTGACACAGGCGAAGCGGAAAGTTTAGGAGAGGAAAATAAACGATTATGTTCTCTTGTGGGCTCAGTTGCTGCATTAGAAATTACTGAGCCAAAATACGAGCGGGACTTCAGCGAAATGACTTTATCAAAATTCTAAAATTTTCCAGAGTTAAGAAGGGTAAAGATAACCATGATGACGAGGCGTTCGACAGTTATACAGCGACGAAATCAACGCTTGTCAGCGAGGAACATATTCATGATGGTCGACCCGAGAGCTACGTTTTCTCGGGCATGGAGCGAATATAGTGGTCGAAGAATGTCACAAAATTCGGATGGAGAAACTTCCGTCGACACCCGAACTCCAGTTCACGGAGCGCATTCTAGCCAAGAGAAAATGCTTCGGCTTGGTGAGCAGAATAAACCTTTAAAGCAGACAACGCACTCAGGCGATTTTCCAGGTGAGGAAGCGTCGTTTGCGAGACAGAGGTGAATTCAGGAAGGTAGCCGGCTCACTATGGCTAGAGATATCGCCTCCTAGCCGTCACGTGATACACTGCGATCTAGCCGTAGCGTATTTGAACGATCTAGGGCCATTGCTAGTAAAGCCTAGCCGTCGAAGATCGAAATCGTAGAGAAACAATGAAGGGATGAAAAAAAGGGTGAAAGAATGAGAAAGAATAAAAAATTTCTGCGTTATTTTGATTAATTTCTGTTGCAAGCTCTAATTGTTCATTAATGTAACGTGGAAGCGTGTATATAGATTAGACAGAGCAGATGTAGATAAAAACAAGAAAGATTTTACCGCCAAAGCGGATAAAGGGAGCACATTTTCATTTAGAGCATCGTACATGGATATATTGAATTAATCAACATTTTAAAACACTTAAGAGAAAATAAATAAATATGAAAACTAAATTGTAAATTACTATTTATAGTGCCCGGCACGAAAGAAAAAGGAAACTGGCGCATGCGTAAATGAAAAAAATTCGTTCAACCAATCAGAAACGAACAAGAAACGGGGTATTGCTTATTCTTGGTATCAGTAATAAGTAATGCCCCGTTTCTTTTCCCTTTTCGAGTGGTTGAACGAGGTTTTTTTCATTTACGCAAGCGCTAATGTATAGAGAGAATTTAAACGAATAAACTTGAAGAACTGAAAAGTAAATGGAGAGGGAGTTATTCCTCATACATTTAAAAAAATAAAAGTTCTTTAATTTGTAAGAATTCCCATATAATATTAAACGAAGTGAGCCTCAATTGCTGAAGCGTTGTGTGTAAGCATCTAATATTTTTTCATATTAAATTACTAAAGTGTTTCTACGTTATCATCTACTATTGAGGCAAGCGATTAACTACTATTAATTAGCAATATGTATAACAGTACAGTAAAATCCCGTTACAACGTACCTCACGTTAAGGTACATTTCAGAATAACGTACAAATTTCAAATCCCCGTCCCAAACGTAGGTATTTTAATGCTAAAAAGTTTCAGAATAACGTACCTCACTTTAATGTACTTTTCAGAATAACATACTAATTTTACATTCCCTTGGTTAAATTATCCCTTCAGTACAACGTACATCGTTCACATGTCTTGCTCTGATTGGTCAGTGTAGCCCATGCGAAAGTTGCAACTGGGCCAGTGGGCTAATTAAGCCGAGTTCACATTTCATTGGTTGGTCAGTGTAGCATATATAAATCCGGAAATTTCTGCATGCTACTCAGTCTGGATCCAATTTGTGCTGCAATTAGATTAGAGACCTTCACTTGACAAACGATTGCCCATCATCAATACGGTAAGATTATGTGCTTGTTAAGCATAGCGGTGCACCAGAAACATTTAACTTCACAATGTCAGGTAAGGAGGACTTTTTGGGAAGGCAAGTTATAGAAAGAAAGCAAACGGCCATTACAGATTTTTTTTAAAAAAATAATGTAATACTACATATTGAATATGCTACAGTGTATATGTACTGAATAAAATAAAATGCATTCATGTATTCTTATGTTTTTCTATGAATATATGCATTGTTCACAAGCCCCT
>JAHWFO010045328.1:954-14728 GCA_023313115.1 Rhysida immarginata | reverse complement strand
GAGTTGTTTGATATATTACATGCCATATCTTATCATTGAATGTTCCAATGCTACCATATGGTTCATATCGTACCATTGGGGCACGTGCTACTTAACAATTTCCCACTATCATTATTTATTTTCTATATTCACTCATGACACATTGTTACGAGTTATTTGATATATTACATGCCATATCTTAGCATTGAAAGTTCCATTGGTACCATATGGTACTATTAGGCACGTGCTAGTAAACCAGTTACCATTATCATTATTTACGCGTTATATTCAATCATGATACATCCTTACTCTTACACGTGCCACTAGACCAATATCTGCTATCAATAGTTACTCTTATATATTCGTTCATTAGACGTCGTGACGATTTATTTTATATATTACATGCCATATCTGGTTAGAGGAAATTTTACCATTAGAGTACGTGCCATTAGAGCACGTACCTATTCCAGCTATCTTAGGTACGTACTTGTTCAAGCTCTGTCCCATATTAATGGATTGGTGAAAACGGAGTGTAAAAAAGTTAATTCGTTTTCTAGTTATCGTAATAAATAATTAGCTCCCTACGAATAATAAAATTCTTTTGATTTAGAGTCCGTTCTACCCTTTCATTTATCGTCAATCACGTGCATCCTGCACGCGCACAATCTCATTAACATTTTGACCACGGGCAGAGCCGAACCTATATGCTCATTACGCATTTTTCCCAGTGCAATTGTACTGATTTCAGCTATCTTCGAACTAAGTTTATCAATTGGCCAAACAGTATTCAATAACATTATATTCGTTCATGACTCTTCGTTACGAGTGGTTTGATTTGTTGCTTACTATATCTTAACATTGAAAACTTCTAGAGCGCGTGCCATTGTTCCAATTTCAACCATCTTCGAACTAAATTTATCAATTGGTTAAACAGTATTTAATAACGTTATATTCGTTCATGGCTCATCGTTACGATTTTTTTGATATGTTACTTACTATATCTTAACATGGAAAAATTTCGGGGGGGTATCATAATTGTACAATTAGAGCGCGTGCTTCTGTACCAATTTCGACCATCTTCGAACTCATCCGTGCCATTTCCCATATCTATCGATTGGTGAAAACAGATTTTTAAGATCTTTCATACTTTCCGAGAAAATCGAGTTACGGACGGACGGACGGACGGTCGGACAAGGCCAAAGCATAAAGCACCTTTCGGTACTTAATAAAGCAAAGCTCACTAATTCACGGTCGGCGAGGTAGATGCAGAGATTCGTCTTGTCCAAGTAGGCGACTTACGGAGAAGCCAGCGAAAAGGCGGAGTATTCCTCCTGTTCCTTGCTCGTGGAACATGGCGAAAGAAAATGGAAACAATCCAGCCCAGACGCTGTCAACTCGGTTCGCTCCAGCCGTCTCAGGAAATGCCGCTTCGAAATATGAGTATAGTTCGGCGCGTACGTGACAGTGGAAGAAAGTCAAATGTCTAAACACTAGCACACGTACAGTACCTACCAAAAAAATTTGCACTTACCGCATTGTGACAAATGGAGCGTGTTTAATTTTTGCGCCGCCAGGTGCACAAGATTTTGGAATTACCCACTAGTCAAAGGTAGAGTCCGCAGAATTCCGGCTTTTAGTGACAACTCGCCGTTGAATCATGGAAATAAGTTTATTTGAAATAATTCTTTGTTTTGTTTCTATAATAAGTATCCTTTTAACCGAAATAAAGAAAATAAAAGTGAAGTAAAAAAAAATAAATATAAAAAATTTTTAGAATTCAAATTAACATGTTTCTGATTTGTTTAGAAGATGACGGCTATTTTGGTTTTATGACAATAGATGGCAATGGTTATCCTGGTAATTTTCCCTCTTTTCGCCATCTTTATTGTCGTCACTTTTTTCATTGTATGGGTCAGCTGTATAATCTCGGAAGCCTCGTCTTTATTCTCCTTTATTGTGATGTCAGAGATTATGTTACATAAGCAGTAAATATGATGAGAGGTGACATCATAAAAGTTCCAAGGCGATCGTCACGTGATGACATAGATTACATTTTAAAATGAAAAATTATTAGATTTATTTTCATTTATTTTTTATACTTCACTTTTATTTTCTTTATTGCTGTTAAAAGGATAGTTATTATAGAAACAAAGAATTATTTCAATTATTTCTTTATTATTTCACTATGATTCAACGGCGCGTTGTCACTAAAAGCCGGAATTCTACGGACTCTACCTTTGGCAAGTGGGTAATTCCAAAATCTTGCGCACCTGGCGGCGCAAAAATTAAACACGCTCCATTTGTCACGATGCGGTAAGTGCACATTTTTTTGGTAGCTACTGTACCTGATGAGGTAATGGACTCGGCGACTCGTCGTTGTCGTTCCTTTCGTTCCGGCGTTCTCGGGCGTCGTTCGCACACGATACCGTTGGCCGCTCGCCTCCTTGCTCGACGCTGTCGTAAGTCAATGGCTCCAGTAGCTGATACAGACACGTGGCAAGGGTGCTTACGAGGGGTTGAGCCTGGTGTTGGACAACTTCGATGTCGGCGACCGCTCCGGCTGCTGCGATAACTGGCGGATGTGAAGCTCCGTCTCTCGTCGGTTCCTCGTAGCGGGGAATTGCCTGGCGCCGATGAAGGCGAGAGCTCGCTCGCTGTCGGCTTGTTTGACGCTGGCGACGGCGTCCGTCACTTTCCTCTGACGGGTTGTTAACGAGCTGCTGCTCCTGCCGTCCCTTGTAGTCGTTTTCCTCTACCGTCGAGCGAACCTGGCAAACGATGTTTTCCTTACGATTGTATCTCGTATTCTGCCCTCGTTCGTCTTTCCCGCTCGCTCTCTTCTGACGTCGATCACCGTCGGCCAATCCCGATCCAGAACGTCGATCCCGATCTCTCGGATTGTCGACCAATCGTATTTTTCCCCTATCGTCGTCTCGGAGAACCGAACGTGAAAACATCTTCGAGCGACGATGTTTGACACGTGACAATAACACATCCACATCTGGTTAATTAAATATTTGATAGATCGTTTGAGGTCGTAAAAAACAATGCTTGCCCACAAAATACTGAGAGTAACTGAATCTTTGTCTAAGTGTAACAAACCTGTGTCGGTCTTATAATTTTGAAACATTAAAACTTCAATTGACGGCTAGCGTGATACCCGTGGTCCCTGATACGAAATCCAACCTAACTGTTCAGTGGATTTGGTTCGCAATCTAGTCATTAATTATTCGAGGAATAAATATGCTGTAAGTATCCACTTTCGAACAAAATCTTCACAATTACCGTATGGTGACTGGAAATGAAATTCTATGATAATTCTATGTTTAATTATTACATGTTTTACAAAAACAACAATAGGCAAAGCGACAGCTGCTCATCTTGTCTTTTTTTAATAAAATTATTTAAGCTCTCTCTATTTATGTCACTTCTATTGCTCAGAAATCTGTTTGGTCGGAATCTCTCTGACACTCTGATCCACGGCATTTAGGATTCCTAGGATTCAACTTTTTCACTTCATTTTGCTTTGAAGAAATCTGTTTTCCAGGGCTGAAACCTGTTTCGGGCCTTCCAGTTATATCTGTGAGACTGTGTAAAATAAGATCCTACGTCAGATTTTGTTCTGTTGTTTTCCATTCGAAATCTGAAATAACGATGACTGCTTCGTAAAAAGAATTTGTAAATACAAGAAAACAAAGTACAAGACATTATGGATTGAACAGTGGTAACCGCAGAAAAAACATGATAAAATTATTCTGCGGGAGGTTTTATATTTCAAATGTCATTCAAAGGCCAAAAGTCATGGAATAGCAGTATGCAAATTGAACACTATTGCCACCTACACAAGACTACATGAACTAATTTAAAAAAAGCATTTAATGGTTGCCCCCATAAACACTATCTAAGTGTATCCCTGTTATTGTGATTATGGCAAGCCGACGAGAACTATCCAAGTTCGGACGTGCTATAACAGTGGGTGCCCTAAGCTTTGGACATGACATTTGAGAGGATGTTCAGGAATTCAGCATTCCGCGATCCACACGTAAAAAGTGATTTCTAATTTAATTGACTGTTCATCTTCCTACAGCGACTGGAATGATTTTCAAGTGTTTAAAGAAGATTTCCTTGCTTGTGATCACGTAGCGCTTGTTTGTAAAATCTTCCCACTCCGAACCACCACCCAACCAACCATCTCAATCAACCACGTGCTTCTTTGAAAAATATCAGCTGGCCCATGTTCAGGCATCATTTCTCAAGTATTGGCTGGGCTCCCTTTTTCAACGAGACCGACCCTGAAATCATCTATGAGATCCTCCAAAATAACGCGAAATGGGCTCAGTTGAATTCAGGACTAATATTCACAAAGAGAACTAAATCGAACATTAGGAAAATATGGTGGAACCCCCATATTCTAAATCTATGGAATCTGAAGAAAAAAAGTTACATTATTTTCAAGAACAACAAATCCTCAGTAAGTAGAGCCAATTTTGAGCTGCGCAATCGCGACTTCAAGAATGCAATTCGCTCAGCCAAAAGGGAAATACATACGGAATACTCACAACGTTAAAAAACACGACTTCCCTAAAGAGAATTGCCTATCATACCTCAAATGGTTGAATAACCCCAACGATCAACCTTTACCTAAAGTAATCAAAAATACCTGCGCTTCGGTCAAGACTTCCAACTCTCTGCCTACGATCTTGCCCATGAAGATAAAAAGCACCTTAAGGGCGATGAAACTTAAGGATACTAACCGAGACGGTTTGATTTACGGCAACGGTCATTAAAAACTGGGAAAACCTGGGAATTACTATACTCGAACATTCACTACTATCTATCATTAATACCAGAGCATTCCCTGCAGACTTCAAGAAGGCACTGATCGTCCTCATCTATAAATCTGGCCCCCGTTCGAATATCAAAAACTACAGACCTATAAGCATACTGCCTACTCTAGCCAAAATAAGCGAAAAAATCTTGTTCGCAGATACTGTTGACCACCTCTGGTCAGTCATCCCGAAAAAGCAATACGGTGGACAACCCAATACCCCAATCTCATATATACTATTAAAAATTCAACTAAGTGCATTGAACGCCCTCAGTCGGAAACAGAATCTCCTTATCGCTCTTACTGATCTGTCAAAGGCCTTCGACAGTGTTTCTAGATCACAATTGACTGAACAGCTGAAGGCTTTAGGTATTGAAGAACCGATACTGTCCCTGATTAAAAACTTATTCTCAAACCGATACAATTACATGATTAGCCCCAAAGATAATGTGTCTCACCCATCGGAACGAGGAGTAATGCAGAGCTCTGCATTTAGTATTACCTTTTATGCAGTGGCAACCAGCCCATTGTTTAATTTACCCCTTAAAAGTGACATCTGTGCTTATGTCGATGACAATATCCTGTACACAGTAGATTCCGATGAAACACCTGGTGAAGCCATTAAAAACATCCATCACGATATCTCCTTGCTTAAGCAATGGTATGCCAACAATGGGATGACACTTAATGAATCCAAGACCCGTTTACTTAAAATCACCAACAGCAACACTAAGAATTCCGATGCCCAGAAATTCCTAGGCGTATTAATTGACAACAAGTTATCCTTTAAACCCTGCATTGAAGATCTTGTCATGCAACTGAGCCGCCTTAGATATCTTGTCAAGCGCCTAAAACACACTTTGAATAGGAGAGAGATCACCATAATAATAAAGAGTTTGGTGATTTCTAAACTAAATTATGCAATTATTTTATGGTCCTCTGCCTCCCGATTCTTATTAACGAGGATAAAGGTTGCATACAACTCGATACTACGAGTGGCTTATTCAATTCCCCGCTACACTTCCGTTACCCCATCATGCAAAGCTAATGACATATTAACTCTTCCTGGTCTAATACAATTGGCCAAGTTCAAAGAACTATACAGGGCCTTGTATGATCCTCACCACCCGGCACACATTATTTCTCAATGGATAAATAATAACTATAACACCCGAGTAACCCGTAAATTTAAATTGGAACCTCCCTATATCCTCCCGTCAACACTAAAGAAGGCCTTTTCTTATAACACTATCGAGGACTGGAACCTCCTTCCATATGAAACAAGAGCAACAATATTAAACCGTAAACTGCCAAACTGTAGTAACCATAAGATCCATGTTAACAAGTTACTTAACCAATATGTAAAAACCAATCAATTGTAATTACGATTTATGTTCCTTGTACCCAATACCCCTCTGGGGTGCTATAATTTCAAATAAATAAATAAATAAATAAATAAATTTTTGTTGTGGTAGGAAAATTAACAATAAAAATAATCCTTTTCACCTTTTTTATCAGATAGTTTTTAATTGAATCGAATTTTTAGTAATAGATTTTTAAAAAATATAAATTTTTTATCTTTTAAAATTTAAGTTTGTCTCCCTCGTATATAGAGAATACCGTCTGGAATATAGTCCACCATGGACAGTCCAGTGGCTTATCACGACTACTCTCAGACCGTGACCACTGGCATCTGGCTAGAATTGTCTATTCTAACCGATAAAGCACTTCTAGGCCCATATCCAGAAATAAAGTGCTTCGTTCTTTTAACATTCGTGGCTAATAGAAGGAAGATCCCCCAGAATGTCACTGCTAACGCAGTAAACATCGGACATAGCTCATCATCTAGGCTCATAAACATGTTACGTAGACCTTGGAAGACTGGAAACGGGTTGTATGGTCTAACAAATCACGGTTCCAGTTACTTCAGCTTGATGCAAAGATCATTTTGTGGTGCGGATCCATGAAGCCAAGGACTATACAACAACGCAACGTGCAGACTAGCGATGTAATCATGCAGTAGAGATGCTTTTGCGTGACATTGTTTGATTAAACATCTTCGACACATCAATAAATGGGTCACACTAGGTTGACCGTTTACATCGCTTCATTGACCTTGTGTACCTCCACAATGATGGCTTCATGGCCCAAATTCTGCATAACTATTTTGAGGAGCATTCAGCAAAGTTCCAATGAATGGTGTGGCCAGTTTATTCCGCGGATATGAATCCCGTTTAACATTTATGGGACATTTATGTTGGAAACGTACATGCGCACCCAAGATCCATCGCCTACCAATACAAAGGATCTGTGGCTGGCAATCCAAACGGCATGGCTCAACATCTAGCCAGAGCTCTTTCAGGCTCTTGTGGAGTGGAAGAAATTGAATAATCTGTACAGAGTAGCTCTCTTATTGGTGTTTCTTCATATTCATCAGATGTTGCATACCGCGCTTTAATCTGTTCAACTAGTGTCACTGCACTTTGCTCTCTTTGGCTTGTTACATTATAACTTATTTCCTCATTGTACTTCAACTTGCTACTCCTATTGCTTCCTTATCCATTTACTAATGGCTGCTCCTACATTGTTCTATGTCGTTCTCGAAAAAATCGTCCGGGTCAGCCTGACACAGGTTCAAAAGTTTAGAAGCTGCAGGAACCTTATCACGGCTCGCATATCCAATTTTCCGAGGGGCTGCTTTCGATGCTTTGTTTTAGCGGTACTGCACAAAGCGTCGCTTTGTTTCCTCCAGCGCTCGAGGGATGTCGCTTCCTAGTGGCACCACACATTTTCAGAGGCGATCGTTCTTTCATGATGATTGTAATAACTTTATGACCGTCCCTCGTAATGCCTCTCCTCCATCTTTCTCTATCGTCTTCTGCTCTTATAATTTCATCGTTCCGTCCTGTTTTCTTCAGAACGGAAGTCCACTTTTTTGTTCCTTCTTCCACCGTGATTTAAATCACTTCCTTCAACAAACATTTCCTTATTTATGCATGACCTATCCAATTTCTTTTTCTTTCCGTATTACGGTTCAACAAGATCCTCGAAATTCTTTACTGAAATAGGTTCAATTTTTTATCTCATGATGATTATATCCATTTTGTCATATATAGATGAAAAGTTTGACCTAAATCAATTGCGTTATTCAGACAACAATTATAAATAAAATAAATTTCTCTACTTGTTATTGGATAACTATGGAATTTATAAATTTTAGTATATCTGCGTCGCTTTGTTTCCTCCAGCACTCGAGGGATGTCGCTTCCCAGTGGCACACTAATTACACCTTCTCAAGTGAAATTACTATGGAAAACCACAAGGTTCAATTTAATGAAAAATATCTTAGAAATTAAAACTTTGATCTGAGCAGAATCATTCCTATTATTCAATTTTATGGAAACAGACGAAAGAATTAAAAATTAAACGACTTTCAACTCTAAGGAAATGACTCACCGGTACTAGGAAAAATTGAAGGTACGATGTCATCTCTACCGATAGCTTGAAGAGCTTCACAAAGAATATCGATCGTTGCTTTTTCTCCTTCTGTTTTTTCCCAGAGATTCAAGATTCTCAACACCATTCCACTGTCGCCAAGTTCGCAATCTTTGTACGTCTTGTTGATTTTCTCAACTTCCTCTAGATCCACATCCAGCATGCATGCCAGCGGAGAAAAATCTTTTTTCGTCAGTGAAAAGGATATTTTAAGTTTTTCACGTTTTGTGCATTTTCCTAAAGTAAAAGATGTAATTTAATTGTTGATAGGATAGTATAGTCTGTCATTAACTTGGCGTACAGAGTGGAATCAGCTGTTCTGTTTTTTTGGGAAACGACATGTTAGTGGTATGGAGTTTGCCAATATTAGTTTAACCTATTTTAAGAAATTATCACAAGACGCCATTTAGAGAAAATGAAGATGGGGTCCTGTGGCATAAACATTAATGGACACCCCATCACTCGTAGAGAAATTCTTCTGTTCCAATAGTAATTCCCTTCTGTTTATTGTTACAAATACGTTTTATTGTTACAAAAGGTGCTTCAGACTCTTCATCCGAAAAGGTGGAATATCCGTTAGCGGACGAGATCGTCGGCTTTCTTCCGAATATGAAAAGATTGTGTGAATGTGAGTGCGCGCATGTGTACCTTCACCAAATATTTTAGCCAATTCGGGTGTATCTTTATCATGTCGATACCACGCCTTCCCAAAAAAACATGCAATTGCATTATGTCGGATGAATTCTATAAGTCTCATTTATTTAACGCAGCCGAAAGTTAACTCACACTCTGAATTTTATAATGAAATATATTACATCAATGAGTTACTGAAAAACAGTCCAAACACTTTAATACTAACAACTTTCGACTTACTTCTCTTGTCACTTGATGTAGAAGGAGCGTCCAATGGTCCTGGATTCATCTCGACGCCACTAATGATGAGGTTTTGTTCGATGTAATTGAATACGCTTCGTGGGTCGATGGTTTCCATGGAACTCGATATGAATAACTTGACGCCATGTCTATCGAATTCGTATGCAGCCGAGATCATAAACCTTAAATAGGCATAACCTGATAAAATTGGTATGCGTAACGCCGTTAGCCATACGATTTGACTTTTGGTTCCTGGTCTTCTATTGTGCCTATGATGGACTGGTAGCGCGTGTCTTCTATTCCATCGGCCCATCCTTGTACGATATGTAGCTATGTCATTGCCCATTCTAGCAATTTGGAAATTAATAAATTCCGCTGAGTTAAAAATAAAGACACAAAATACTACAAAATCTGGAAATAATCTTAGGAATGCTCAGTGAGTATTTTATTTATATGTTATATGTCTAATGTTTTAAATTGAGAATGAAATCATTTTTAATTCTTAATTTGGAATACACCTGTAGCACAAGTATATAAAGATATATCGCGTATTTTCTAAGGGACGCTTTAATATTTTTCACATACAATTGCTGTTACCTGCAATTAGTATTCCAGAAATGGATAATCATGGCTTGAAAATTTACTTTTAATACAAATGATGTTTTTAAATTGAAATTAAATGGAAAGATTATGGTGTATATGGATGATATTTTTTAATTTATGAATCCGAATATTATGATTCGTATGTTGTTGTATTTTGGATTCAAGAGGATGAGAACATATTAATGGCTGGGCTAAAGAAAAGCAGTTGATGTTTAACGGTTTAAAAAACGAGGAAGATTTCCTTTGGTATTAAGAAGGCCTTTAGGAAAGGGAATATGAAAGTGTTGGGGGTTTACTTGGATAGCACCCTGTCTTCTTGTGTACTTATTGATAAGATGATAAATAGAATTACAAAGTTCTGTTTTTTATTTTTACAATTGAAAGGGTTAGTGAGATTTAAATGGAAAAAGGCTATCTTTAATAATGTGGTTTTCCCAGCTATGCATTAAGTTCAGTCTTTTTAATACATGCAACAATGTTTCATTTAGAAATTTTAAAAAGTGTAAATATGTTATTAAGGATTTTGTTTAATTTGAGGAAATATTCATCTATTTCTATGTTTTGTAAGAAAAATAGTATTCTAAATTTTAAATGTTTGGCTAACATGGTACGTGATAGTGAACATCCTTTGCATGTCTTTTCAAAATATTTTATTTCTAAGTAGGAGAGATTGGGGGAAAATGGGCACCTTAAACATAACATGATAAAACAGCATAAAAATATTGCACAATGAAAAATTAAATATTTATTTTGAATAAAGCTAAGTTACAAGTACAATCTTGAAAAGTTAATATAAATAACTCTAAACATTTTAAAGTATAAAATGGCATACTGATCAGTGACTGAAATGCTCAATTTGCCGCGAATGTTGGGTAATATGGCCATTCTATGCCCATATTACCCAACTCATTCGGTCTCATTCAGTGCAATTTTCACATGAAAAACTTGACCGACCAATAGCGTTCACGCATTCGTCATGAAACCAAGTACTGCAAATTTGGCATGAGATCCAGTCACTGTCATAATTTTCGTAATAATAATATCCTAAACAAATGGCACAATAATTGTCTGGATCATCATCTGATACGTCAGGGCAATGCCAAGGGTATAATCCTTGATCTCGTTTAGTTCTGACTTTGGATAAACGAGAGGGTGATGTTAGGTTCTCCGATGTTTTCAGTTTTCTTCCGCTAGCAGTTGGCTTGCCTATGGAAATGTGAGGGACAGGACTGATGTTGTGGATGCACTTGTTGCTTCTGGAGAGGCTGAGTCTTCTGGTATAAGTGGTGATGCTTTTTTTGCTGTCAGTTGTGGTGTTGCTGTTGTTGTGTGTCTATGACTGCTGATTGCATTAGATCTGTTTGTATCAAACACGTAAGTTGGCAAGGTATTTGGATTGAATGGGTATAAACCATATATCTAAACCCATTCACTGCCGTTCCAACACTTGCCGCGTTTCCCTATGCTATGCAATATCGACAGGTGCCCATTTTCCCTCGAATGGAAGATGCCCTTATTCCCCCAACTCCACATTTTTTACTTCACGTCTTGTTACTACAATCCCCCTTGAATTTGAAAACCGGAACTTAGATAGCGTTGTTAAAGGACACATTTGTGGTTTATGTACCAAATTAGGAAAGATTTTGACTGTTTCACTTACATCAGGAGACATCTAAGCTTAGCAGTAAGCTTATAATATTGAAGGCTGGAGTCAACAACCACACGAAAACTTGATTTTAATCGTCTTCTGGCAAGTGGGTCAGCAAAGTGTTTCGCAGGGAACCATTTTATGCCATGTCGTCACCACTGAAACGTTACGGCTCTTCATTGATTGATTCAAAAAATTACTTTAAAGCACTGCCCATATTCCCCCTATGCCCATTTTCCCCCAATCTCCCCTATTCTATTAGAGGTACTCGGATTTTTAAATTTGTTGTACATGATGATGTCTCTTTTAAGATTTTTTAAGTTTTTCCCTATATGTATGTTTGAAAAATGGAATAATTTACCTCTAGTTGTGACAGAAAAAATTTTTGTTTGTCATAATATGTCATGTAAGAGAAATTGTAAACATTTTAATGGAATACTTAAGGATTATTGTATTAATTATATGTAACTGTTAATCAGTATCCTTTTTGGATGTTCAATTAAATAAATAAAAAAATAAAAAGAAAATATCGTTATTTAGTAATACATGTGGCAACCACAACCGTCCGTCATTTATTTATATTTATTTGTTTATTAATTAGATATTTTCAGTCATATTAATGAATTATGACCAGCATTCCTTCAAGGCACACGCTTAGTTCGCCCTAACAACGATTACACATTGCAAAATTTGCATAACAAGGTGAGAAAGCATTAAGGCTGGTGCATCAAACGGCAGGTGCACGAGCCTCAAGTTGGGTAAATGTCCGGATTTAACGGACATCCAGAAAGGGATGATAATAGGCTATCGCAGCAAGGGTGGCACCATCTCCGAAACGGCGCGATTTGTGAACTGTTCACGGTCCGCTGTAGCGAAGGTGTACAAAGACGGGGTGACTGTAAAGGGTCACGAGCCATCGACCGACGGGGTGAGCGGCGCCTACCATGGATCTGTTTTCTATGCACAAGTGACAGGAGAGCCACAGTCCATCAACTGACCACCAGATTCAACGGTGGTGCCAACAGACGTGTATCCGACATTACCGTTGAACGCACCCTGCTACGGATGGGCCTGAACAGTCGACGCATGGTTCCTGCACCCATGTTGACCAGGGATCATCGTCAACGACGCCTAGACTTTGCACGTGACCACCGCCATTGAACCACAGACGAGTGGGCTAAGGTCGCCTTCTCCGACGAGTCTAGGTTTTTGCTCCATAAGATTGACGGGCGAATGAAGAGTGCGTCATGATCGCCATGAAAAGAGACTGCAGGAGGCTATTGTGGGCCGGAAACAGGCTGGTGGGGATATGCATGTGTGGGGGATCTTCTGTTGGAAGCAGTTAGGTCCACTGATTCCTCTAGAGGCCAATTTGAATGCATGTGACTATCTGTCAATCGTAGCGGACCAGGTGCACCAGTACATGTTCACGATGTCCCCCCAACGTGATGGTGTGTTCCAGCAGGACAATGCACCCTGCCACAAGGCATGTCTCCTTCTGGATTGGTTTTAAGAACACTCTACTGACTTTCGAGTGCTCCCTTAGCCCGCTAATTCGCCGGACATCAGTCCAATCAAACACCTTGATCGCCATGTACGGCAGCTGGACCCTTCACGTATGACTTTCGAAGCTGCGTGGACAGCACTTCAAGCGGAATGGACTGCCATACCATCGGACACATACCGCGCACTTCTTGCGTCCCTACCACGACGCCTAGCAGCAGGTCTTGCGGCGAAGGGTGGCTACTCCCATTACTAAGCGGGTGTTCATAATTCAGTGATATGACAGTGTATATTACAGAGATAGAACAATATTTATAAGCTCAAGGCACATTAAAGTTGAATATTATTTCTTTAAGAAATGTTAAATATTTAACGGAAATATACTGTTTAGTCCGAGTCAACGGAAAACAATTGTGAATAAGTTTAGTCTCGAAGCATTTTTAATTATTTTTTTATTTTTGAAGGTTAAAAAAATAGTATTATTTTAATATGGTAAATATTTCAAAGACTCGTATTATCTTTTCTATGAAAAAAAAATGGTTTTCTTCACGAACATGGGAAAAGTAAAGCATATATTCTACAGAAGGTCATTCACACTTTATAAAACGATTTTATATTTTAAAATTTAGTCTAACAACAGTGTTCTCCCCAGAAAATTTCATCAGGTGGGCGGTAAGCTAAAATAACCGGGCAGACAAAAATTAAAAACAAAAACAAATAAAATATTATGCAGTGTTGTGCAGTCTTTCGTGTAGTCTTCAGCCGGGCGGATGCCAAAATCAGCCGGGCGGCGCGCCCGTTAAAAAGGGCCTGGGGAGAACCCTGAACAATCCATGTTTATTTTT
>JAHWFO010045327.1:613-11878 GCA_023313115.1 Rhysida immarginata | reverse complement strand
TGTTCGTTAAAAATGCAGCATTTCTCGTTGTTTCAATTCGTTACAGTTAACCTTATCTTCATCTCTCTCTCTCTCTCTCTCTTTCTCTCTTTCAAGGTTTCTTGCTCCTTAATCTTATGTAAATACAAATGCTAAATAACTTCTTTTTTCGATTATTTGTCAACGAATAAAACTATACACTCTTTTTGCTACAATTCCGTTTCTCTTTTGACACAAGTCACACGTATTTTTCTGTTTTTCTGTGGTGATTTCTCACCAGCAACACGGCCCAGTAAGGGCAACATAGGCAGAGTTGACGTTCAAATACACGTTTTTGAATTAATTTTAGGGTTTGCACTGGTTAAGGAAACCACCCACAGCTCTTCTTTTAAGTTTCTCCGATTTTTTAAGATGCTTTCATTTACTCTCAGCGTTGGTAATTGTTCAAAAACGTTGATGACAGTTGATGTCTGTTACGGTTTCCCGACGATTGCGAATGCATTTATACTAACATTGCCTATACATTTCATCACCAGCAGATTAACTGACATTGTTAAAAAGGTTGTTCTCTTGAAACTAATTGAATAACAGTAAATAAAGAAGGGAGTAGTTGGGTGAGGTATGTATTTCTGGAGATGTATTTGTGTTTATCTATTCGTTACACATTCATTCTGTTCCTTTAGAGAACTTTTTTCACAGTTGTTAATTCTTCAATTCAACTATTCTTTTTTACCTTTTATATGTAACTTAGGTTTTTTTTATCTTCTTTATTGTTGTTATTTCAACAGTATACGTACAGGTGTAAGCAGTGGGTTCCTGTTAACAAATTTGTACGTAACTGTTATCAACTTCTTGGTCGCTGTGTTCAGTGTTTGGGATGAACAGAATTGCAGATCCCCTAATAACTGCGTTTTGCAGTAATCCGAGCTAAAAAAAATAGCCGTATCGGTTAGTTTGTTTTATGTGAAATATGTTTCTTCATTAGTTTCATGGGTTATTCGGCTAATTAAACTCGGCCTCTTGGTAAATTTGTTGGTACATTGTCTCAGCCGACTACTGATAACCCTAAGCCGTTGAATTAGAGGGTTAGCATCGCAAATACTTTGTAAACACTGTTTCTCACTACGTATGTTTAATTTTCTTCTACTCTCTCTGATTTCTATGCTCTGATTGTTCAGTTTGTTGTTTGTATTTTAAATAATTTTATCTCGTTCACTAAATGTTTACTCTTTTAAGGGCATACAGGGATAGTGTATTATAGGTATAATTCTATACGTGCTTTATGTTAAATTTAGGTTAAAATATCACTTCGACATTTTACTGTTACTTGAAAATCAGGTTATCATTCACTGGTTGAGTGATGGTCTGAGTTTGTGTCAGATCGCTTATCAAGGTCTTCTCGTCGACACATGAAGAAGAAGAAGCCATCTGACAAAAGAGAGAAGCAGACGACGCCCAAGACTGAAGTTAAGAAACAACGAGCGGGGACAGCATCGTGTTGAGTGGAAAATGACGTCAGCCACTTCACTCCTCCTTCGAAGATTTTTCGAAGTGCCCATCAACGCAGGAGGAATGCTGGAGGACGCTCATTCGCCAAGAACGAATTTATTCAACAGAACAAATTTATTCAACACATGCAAAGCAGTTCGGCTTTTAAAAACAGAAGGCAGAAGACAGTCAAGACAGAGCGACTGGCAGAGAGACTTAGAGAAGGACCTGAGGCACAGGGACGAGAGCGACCTGAGGCAGAGCGACCTAAGGAGCCCAAGGACTGACTCCGTATCTGTGCCCTTGATTTGTGTAAGTGACTTTTAGACTTTAAAGATTTTCACGCAGCAGCCATCCATCTATCGCTTGCGTGGAATCTTTGTGTAACTTTGAGTGACCCTCCCCCCGGCAACTCCGGGGGAGGTTTCACTCCCCCCCGAACTCTTTGTGACTTTTTCATTCACCATGGAGAACATGGTGAATATGATTGCCGACGGACCCTTTTCCGTCGGCATGTTCATGAAGGAGTTATACTCTAAAACGAGTATACCTCCTGTTCTCCCGTCTGGCGATCCCGCTGTTTTAGTCCTACAGAGGCTTACCCCGACTGAGTCGAGGATGCTCTGTAGGTAGCGTAATGTGGCAGACCGTATTGTGTCTGCTGATACCATCAAGGTTGGGCAGACCACCATCCACCTGAGCTATGCTGAACCCGGATATCTACCAGTCAACATCCGGGGAGCATCGCCGCTGATGACTGAGAAATATCTCAGAGGCTTCATGTCGGACTATGGTGTGGTGCGTAGGATTTCGTATCCTCAGCACCCAGATTCTCCGCTTCAACGAACAGGAGACATCATAGTCTACATGGATTTGAATAGAGACATTCCTAAGGATGTTGTAATGCGCGGAGATAAAGTCTCCGTGTCTTACAAAGGTCAAAGGCAGTGCTGCTGATACTGCAAGAAGACTGCCCACGTCAGGAAAGACTGTCCTCTCTTGGTGAAATGTTCCTACTGTAACAAAGTAGTTAACAAATTTCACCAGTGCCCGGAGAGGACGCTTGCATCGCCAGCAGCTCCATCTTCGCCTGAAGGAGTGTCTCCCCAGCAGCCACCGATGATGACATCACCGGCCAAGTCAACAGAGCCGAGCAGAGCCACTTCGCCTTCGCGCCCACCTCGAAGGCAGCGTACAACGCCATCTCCGCCGCCTATGGAGTCCAGGAAGGAGATGCCACCGCCTCCAGCGCCACTAGCTGATAAACCGAGGGAGGAGACACCACACACTTCTCCCCCATCAGAGATCCTAGACGGCGCCCCCTTCCCTGAGCCATCAAGCGACATCTCGATGGTCGAGGAGGTGAGCTCTGCAGAAGATGATGTGGACGTATCGGCGTTATCCGAATCGATCTTCCCAGAGGAGGATTTTCCATCTCTTCCTTCGCCGGCGAAGACATCGGCATCGCAGCCTCTTCGGATTGCTTGTGCGCCCACTTCAGCTTCAGTGTCATCATCTGCTGGGAATTTGAAGTCATCAGCATCAGCACAGCGGGATGTGCCTGCGACGTCATCCAGATCTCGCAGGCACAAGACCAGACGGCATCACAGCAGAAGGGACGGCGTTGCTGCTTCTTCTTCTACCGAGCGAGACAGCTGCGAGGGCCATCATCGCAGCACTTCGTCTTCATCCTCGTTTCGTTCTCCGAGGCGGAAGTCGAAGGAGCCTCCACCTTCATCATTGAAGCTCCAGTCTCCTTCGGATAAGTGTCAAGAACCAGCAACGTGATTCCACAATGAAGGTCATCTCACTGAACGTGCGTTCCCTGGGTTCGTCTTTTAAGCAATCGGTCTTGTCAACGTTTATTGCCCTGTACAGGCCGGACATACTTGTGCTTCAAGAAGTGAAACTTGATCCTGCACAGGTGTAGTACGATCTACCCGGCCTTCGCAGACAATTCCCTCGTGGACAATTTTTCATTAACTCTTCGTCACCGTTTGGGGAAGGGGTTGCGACTATCATCCACAACCCCTCCATTCAGGTGTCGAATTATTTGTGCGACAGCGAGTGCAGGGTAATATCTTTAGACATTACATATTCTAAATTTCAATTCCGATTGCTTAACGTGTATGCTCCGTGCGCGAGTGCAGAGAAACGTGACTTTTTCAACGATTTACAAGCCTATCTGTGTTCATCATTTCCTGTAGTGATTGCTGGTGATTTTAACTGTCATCCAGACGCCAACAACATTTTTTCGCCTGGACACGTGCATCGTCTGTGCCAGCAAAATGCATTGTTTGATCTATGGCCTGTGATTTCTCGTGGTGATCTCAGTGGGTTCACATTTCATCGAGGAGCCACTGTGGCATCGCGACTTGATCTTTTTTTGGTCGACAATGTGTTTGCTGGTGCAGCTGGAACAATGGAGGTTATTCCTTGTGCCTTTTCCGACCATAGTGCCATCTTGTGGTCTTGGGATCCTCCATTTGTTTCTCCGGCAATTGCTGCAGATCGAGTCACCAACAAGAACTGGTTTCTAAACGTTTCTCTGCTCGACAATGAAGAGTACCGGGGAATGTTCGTTCAGTTTGTGGAAAAACATCTCCACAATGTGCCTCCTATACTTGAATCGTGGTTGAACTTTAAGACTAAAATCAAAAAATTTTTTCGGAAGATTGGATTAGACGCAGCCAGACGCCGTCATCGTTACCTCCTCATGCTTTAAGAAATATTGCGACTCCTCCGTTGTTCCACCCCTAAGGAGGAGTTTCAGGCTGAAATTCGACAGGTGAAGAGCGAAATAAACGCTCTAATGATCCGGAAAGCTGCCGGTGCAGCACTCAGGGCCAAACTTACCTGGGCAGCTGACGTCCGGCACATGTCATCGGCAGCCTTTGCTGAGGAGAGGCGTCGGGATAACAATAAACATTGCCATCGTTTAATGGTGGAAGGTGAGGAAGTGGAATCTGATGACGACATCTTATCAGCCTTTCACTCTCACTTTTCATCATTTTTTAGCGATCCAATCATTCCGTCCGACACCACGAAACAGTGGCTAGAGGCATTAAGACCTTTTTCTGTTGAATCCGATTCGTTCATAACACGTCCCTTCACCGAAGATGAAGTCAAGAAGTTTCTCTCGGCTGATGGCCGTCATCAGTCCAGCCCGTGCTTAGACGGCATACCTTACTCCTTCTTTAATTCGTCGTGGAAACTTCTTGGGCCTTTCCTGGTACGAGTCTTCAACTCAATCATCCAAGACCCGTCTTCCATCACACCGGAACTTACTGTAGGGAAAATCATCCTTTTCCCTAAATGCCCGGATCCAAAATTCGTGACCCAGTGGAGACCGATTACTTTATTCAACACGGACTACAAAATCTTCACTGGTGTGTTCCAGCAACGGCTTAAGCTCATCGCCGACGAGTTTTTCGATCCGGGTCAATCCTGCTCAATACCATCACGCAGGATGTCTGACAACCTTATAACTATTTGGTGTGTAATGGAAGAAGGGCAAGTGCGTCAACAAACTCTTGCAGTGTTAAGTCTCGACCAGGAAAAAGCATTTGACAAGGTGAATCACGAATTATTATTACAAGTGTTTCACCAGCTTCATCTTCGGACTTTTGCTGTGATTATTTCTTCACTGTATGCATCGGCCACATCATGTGTGGCGGTTAATGGCTCCACTTCGTCTACCTTCGAACTCTTGAAAGGTGTCAGGCAGGGGTGTCCTCTATCGCCTCTCCTGTACATCTTCTATTTGGAGCCATTACTCCAGTTCTTGAACCGCCACCCGGAGGTCAGGGGATATGAGTTACCAGCTGCGTCCATTAACATCAGGTCATTAGCTTACGCAGATGACATCGAAGGGAATTGCGATTGGGAAATGGACGATCGACAAGCTCAAGTCATTCCCAATAACATGGTGTGGTGAGATCACAGTGCTTGGATTTATATTGTCTTTTCTACCGGACATTGACTCTATTCATTGGCAGCAAGTGGTGGATAAGTGTATTGCCCGCCTTGACAGGAATTTTTGCTTTTCTACGTCAATGCTTGTCAAGGTGCGGTTTGTGCAAACCCGCATCTTATCATTATTGTCATCTAAGTGCCTATTCACTTTGCCACCAGCAAACATGCTCCACAAAGTTCGCAGTGCTATGGTTAATTGTGTGTGGGGGAGGTTTGATCAAGGTCATCCTGTTCGGGCAGGGTTTCTTTTCACTCCCTTTGAAAGGGGAGGGTTAGGCCTGCCCGAGATCCGGCGATACCTCATTGTAGCAAGTCTTGCTGCAATGATTCGTGTTTTTCTCTTCCCCCCACCTTTGTGGGCGAACTTTGTGTTTATATATCTACGTGTGTTCTTCAAAGTGAATAGGATACCCTTGCCACCCTTGCTGCCAATAACTAATAATATTCGTCACCCGAAGATATACCATCTGTTCCAAGGGGACTTAATGACAATCTTACTAGCGTTGCGCAATGTAGACTACCAAGATTGGGGTCACTTGCGTCTGTCTTGGTTCTTCCAGCAGTCTGACCAGGGTGAGTCCACCGACATCTTTTGCCTCTGCCCAGATTATCCGTGGTCAGCCTTCTTAAAGGCATTGAAATCTGTTGCCTTCGACAGAACCGTGTTCTCCATCCAATGGCGGTTGCTGCACCACGGATTTTACTCCCTCCAACGTCTTCATCTATGGAGGGTGGTTAGATCTGCTGGTTGTCTACATTGTGGCATCATAGAGACAATCAATCATATATTCTTCGAGTGCTCGTTTGCCAAGTCCATCTGGAATCGTCTATGTCATCATTATGGTTTACCTAGGTTTTCCTATTCATTTGTGCGATTCCTGATGGATGTTTCCACCGGTAATTCGTTAAACTTGGATCTAGCGGTACCAATTATGTTTTTTAATAAAGAACTTTGGTCAGCTAGAGTAGACAGAGCGAGGGGGATTTTTTCCACACCGTCATCTGTGTGGAAAAAAGGATCATCTCATCTGAGGTCCTTCCTCGTTCTGGAATGATACCGTCTAGGTCAAGTAGTTTTCAAAAGGCGTTTCGCTTCATCCAAACGCCTTTGTGAGGTCATCGGAGGGGACCATAACAATAAATATGTTCACCACTTCGTGCTCCCCTTGAACTTCTGATGGCCTACCGGTGGAGTAACGAGCCTCGAAATTGAGGCGTTTATTAAAGCGTCGAAGCTACGTCAGGCTTCACGATCTTAACGCTTTAGTCATGTGCGCTTGAGCACCCTGATTTAACATCAATCTAAGGGTGTTCGCTGGAGCAAAAACCATCTGCTCCAGCTCCAACAGCTGAGGCAGAGGGACGAGAGCGACCTGAGGCAGAATGACCGGAGGAACCCAAGGAAATCACCTGAAGAAGGAAAGGCGAGCAACGTCGAGCTTCTGGAGCTAAAGCAGGTGAACGAACCTCAACTCAGCCGATTGGAATTAAAGGGCGGAGATCTGCACGGGGACATAGGAAATGTCAGCCACGTCGAAGCAGGAGCCCAAATCGTTCACGGAGCCCAAGCCAAGCAGCCGCCTCAACTACAACGAGCACCCCGGTCTTCTGGAGGAAACCGAACTACGATACAGGTCGTATAAATTCTAAGTTCGATTCCCCTAATTGTTATTATTCTCTTACCGAGGAAGACGATAATTCTCGCCCTATTGGAATCGAGAAGGCAGCGGGCTCGAAGACCCGTAAACACGAGAACCTTAGCAGAACGAATATCCTGAAGGAGGAAACGTGTGGTACAAAACAAAGTACGGAATCCACGTCCGAGGATATCGGCATCGCCCACAGTCGTCCAGCGAAGAGCTCACGCGCACAAGGAGGAATCCAGAAACCTTCGGTGACCCGACCAGAGCCCGATCGGAAATCGCAGGCTCCGCAAGTGCGCTCCGCGTAGAGATCTCGCGCTGCGAGCTGCGCTTTGCTAAGCTGCATCCGTGTGAAGGTAATAAGTTGGATTATTGACCATTACTCGTAGAAACTATTACCTCGAAATCGATTAATTGTTTAATTAACGATTGCCTCTCAACTATTGCATTGCCTCTCAACTATTGTTCAATTTAATTATGTCGAACAACTTTAACCCTCCAGCTATAATCGGAATAGATTAATGTGTAGACTTTAAGGTGGAATTATACCTCTCATTATTCTTGGTTGTACAAATTCACTTATATTTAGGCGAGTTCGAACCGGACAAACGGCCAGACGCCGCACGGACTGATTTCAAGAACTCCAAGGAGAAAACCAGGGAGACGACGGAATTTGGATCGACCCCTACCTACTTACCCTATGCAACAAGTCGTTCATCAGGGTCCAGATGCGTTGGATACGGACGAAGAACGTATGCTCAAATTTTGAAGGCCTTCTATCCAAGAGTCCAGTATCATTGAATTAGTCCAGCATCATTGAATTTGATATCTACCTTAATTTGTATCTGACAATTTTGTTTAAGATTGATTAAACGTACTTTTATGTTCACTTACCGCCTCCTCCCTTCTCTTTCACATTACTCTGCGCAATTCAAAGTCTTTAATGAAAAAGTCGTGAAAGAGAGGGGGAGGTGCTTAGTAAGCAAGCTGTGCAACGCCATGGACTCATACGCTTCCACTACAGAACTGTGACTTTGACAAGGTATGGTGATTGAATTAGTGCTACGTTTAATCATTTTTCTTGCTGTTTTCTTTCTTCAGTTAGGAACTGTTCCAGTTACTGCTTCAGAGAGAAAGAGGGTGAGGTGCTAGAATATAAGGAAACAAGAAGAACAGTGGAAAGTCGGATTTGGACTGTGATTAGAAAAAGAAAACGTCAGTGGTGGTGAAGAGGAGAGGATTTTCCGAATCGAGGATTAAGTAATTATCTCAGGCTGATTTGGAAAGGGGAGTTCAAAGATGGAGGGACGTTTAGAAAAAATGGACGTCGGCCACGTCTCCAAAAAAGAGGAGAATGAACTCAAGGAATGGCTCTCCAAAGAACACTACGGGACAGCTAGTATAAAGCCGATAGAAGATTACAATCTCACCTATCGGCCTCGGTGGCTCAGGGGTTGCGTGATCGCCTCTGATGCCCAAGGACGCGGGTTCGACCCCGGCCGAGGACGACGAGGATTTTTTCAGGGGGAAAATCCTGAGATCACGCACTTCCTTCGGAAGGGAAGTAAAGCCGTTGGTCCCGTGTAGTCGTTTGCCGGCTGCACGTTAAAGAACCTTTGCGAGGAAAAATTTGCGGCCCTTATAACGCCGTCCTGAAATGGCCATAGCAGTTGAAAAGGACGTTAATACCAAACAAACCAAACCAAACCAATCTCACCTATTTAAGGTTAACTAATAACGTTAGAAGCTGGGGCGAAAAAAAAAAATAGCGGCCTATTTAAACAGTTTTGAAAGAGATATTCGGGACAAGTTAAAGACAGGAAAAGTAAAGAGCCTAAAAGGGGTTATGGAAAAAGCAAGGAAGTTGCAAAACAAAAAACCGAATATTGAAGCCATAGAAGACGATCTTCCGTCGATAGGAGGAGGAAATCAAATGATAACAGACGCCATTGATAGCTTTAAAGCAAGCCTTAATTTCAACGCAGATAATGAACGGGAGTTAAACATAGAAGAGGAGTTGGAAATTATTGGTAAAGCAGGAAATAAAGCTAAGAGAAAAAGGCGGAAACCAAAAGATAATAAGGCTATTAGAAAAGTGAGCGATGAAGAAATTAATGAAAACTGTGACAGTGTAAAGGTCGCGTGTAGTCTGATGTTAGTAGAAAATACAGGCGCTACGGAAGAGGAAAAAGGTGAAGGCCTCAGTAAAATCGAAAGTGGCAAAGCGATTAACAAGGAAGAGCTAAATCAAGAAAGGAAGTTAGCTGAAGAAATTGCAAGCTTAAAGCAAACCATAAAAGACAGCGGTTTACGATGTGCAATTAAACAGTCAATTGCGTTATCAGTAGCTCACGAATGGGGTCTGATAAACAAAAATACACTACGAAACTTCTTAGCGGAAGTTGTAGGGGAAATACCTAAGAGATGGACCCAAATTGGAGGTTTTTCACCGGAGCTACAAGAGATAATAGACGATTCTGGGCAGAGACAAATAGGAAGGCATATAAGCTGTGATATGCAGGAGATCGAGAAGTTAAAACAGCTCAAGATATCAATAAATCAGGCCGAAGCAAAGAATCCAGACCTTCGAAGAACTTTAATCATGAAAAGAGTTAGATTGGGCGGAGGTTTAGTGGATGACAGTTTATTAGTTGCTGCTATTAGATCGGCCAATATGGATTTAATAAATAACGCCGGTAGCCAAGAAAATTTTTATGAAACTGGGAGATATGCAGAAAATAGAAATAAGTCAAGAATAGTATTAGTAGGCAACTTTGAAGGAGCAAGATTCGTCTTTAGAGATGGCATGGAACAAGATAAGGGGCAGGAGGCATTAGAAGCATACAAACCCTTATCAACGCCTTATAGGAAGGAAACTATTAATAGTTACACGCCCAGCTGTTTGTTGATGCCAGAGCGGAAGAAGGAACCTAATAGTAACCACGGTGAAGTCGGAAAACAGGACAGTAATGGTGGATTAGGAAGATATGAGCTTCAGCCTAAGCAAGCGAAAAATTGGTATCAAAAATTAGATGACTAGGAGAATATAATGAAGAAGCAACAGATCCAAATAGAGAAATTGGAGAGTAGTGTTAAGGAGAAAGATAAGAAGATAAATCAGTCCTTAGTATTACTGCTACAATTGGAAGAAAAGGTTAAGGAGCTGGAAGCAAGGGCACGTTCATGCAAAAGCCAAGAAATTGTTAAGGTGGAAGACGAACATAAAGGAAGGAGTCGTAATATTAAATATAAGTCAGAGAAGAGAGAAAACGGTAGTACCCAAAGACAGAGTTATAAAACAAGGATATTTTATGCTAAAGGACATTGGCCGGAAGATTTAAGGAGTGAAAGGGGCTGGAATTATAAAAAAGAGAATTTGAGAAACAGAAAGATAAAATTTAATAAAGGTTTATCATTGCAGAAGCAAGGAGAAAGAGGACGTCGAGTACGCCAGTTGGTAGTCGCAAGTTCGTCAAAACAGCCGGAGGAGAAGCCAGCGGGGATAACGGACAAGCATGCCAAGAGAAAGATGCCTTCCCAGAGATGCTACAGGGAAGGAAACCTGCATCGATGCCCGCAACTACTAATAGATCGCTTCCGAAAGCAGACGAAGCCGCAAAGCTCACAGGAAGGAAGCAAGAGCCAGGGGAGCCAAGTAACAGAAAACTCGAAGAATACGAGTTCGCAAACAAAAAAGCAAGTTTTTTGTTGCGGGATAGCGGCGGGGTTGGTGTCAGATCGCTTATCAAGGTCTTCTCGTCGACGCACGAAGAAGAGGAAGCCATCTGACAAAAGAGAGAAGCAGACGACGCCCAAGACTGAAGTTAAGAAACATCGAGCGGGGACAGCATCGTGTTGGGTGGAGAATGACGTCAGCCACTTCACTCCTCCTTCGAAGATTTTTCGAAGTGCCCATCAACGCAGGAGGAATGCTGGAGGACGCTCATTCGCCAAGAACAAATTTATTCAACACATGCAAAGCAGTTCGGCTTTTAAAAACAGAAGGCAGAAGACAGTCAAGACAGAGCGACTGGCAGAGAGACTTAGAGAAGGACCTGAGGCAGAGCGACTGCGTGCCCGACAGTGCTTCGAATTTGTGAGTGACTCTTTTCTTTGACTTAGGTTTATTCAGTCATCTTTAACCCCGGGGGAGGATTCACCCCCCCCCCCGAACTTTTTT
>JAHWFO010045309.1:0-14362 GCA_023313115.1 Rhysida immarginata | reverse complement strand
GGACGACGAGGATTTTTCAGGGGGAAATCCTGAGATCACGCACTTCCCTCGGAAGGGAAGTAAAGCCCTTGGGCCCGTGTAGTTGTTTGCCGGCTGCACGTTAAAGAACCCTTGCGAGGCAAAATTTGCGGCCCCTATATCGCTGTCCGGAAATGACCATAGCAGTTGAAAAAGTTAATATCAAACAAACCAAACCAAAGGATAAAAAAGTTAGTCATATAATAATTATTTTATTCAAAATTTAGGAATCCTTAGCAAATGATTTTTTTTTTAATTTAATTAATTATATGGAATCCAGCCAGGGCCAGTATGGCCATCGGCCGACAAGATTAGGTCCCTGGCTGGTTCAAAAGAGAAAAAGTGAGTGCATGTAAGTTAGGGCGGAGTGTTAGTAAGGTACTTCCTGAGTCTAAATTTAAAGATATCTAATGAGGAACGTATTTCAGAAGGTAAATTGGACCATAATCTGCTCTCAGCTATAGAAATGCTTTTAAGTTGGTAAGAGTATTTGACCCTTGGCGATAGGAAAGAGATTCTGTTTCGTAGGTTATAAGCTTAGTCGGTTTGGGAATGATCAAACTTAACGGGAGAAGAATGGCGAGCTTATTGTTTACGCAGTGGCTACGTACAGTGCAACCTTGTACGCCTTTCGTTCAATGCAAAGGAAGTGGCAAGCTGTACCGCCATCTGCCGACAGAATCAAAACAGTATTGTATGGATTCCGACATTAGAGGGCGTGTTTTGGCTAGCTGTTGTTATAGCAACCACACAATTGGCATGTCACGGTCGTGTGGATTTCAGATTTTCTTTTTTTCTGCTTTCTGGATGATTAGCCATTGTCGAAAGGAACCATGCCTTAAAGGTAAGCCAGCATCTTTTGAGCGTTCTAGTGTTGGGTTAGGTTAACTGAGGTTAACTTAGGTTTAACCATAAAATGAGGTCCCGTAACTTTCTGGCAGCCATTTCTGTGACCATTAAAATATACGGATCATTAGCCTCCTGTAACCGGCCGAGGGGAAACCAACTGCCCCCTGTAAACAAATAGGTTGGGTACGTATATAAATCGACGTCGCCGTGAGCGTGCGCCGCGGGCAGGGGACGCTGGAGCGGAGCGATGGCGTCCGCGTACTAGTATTGTAGAAGGGGAAACCAACTGCCCCTGTAACCGGCCGAGGGGAAACCAACTGCCCCCTGTAACCAAATATGTTGGGGGTATGTTTATAATTCGGGGTCGCCGTGAGCGAAGCGTTAGCGTCCACGTACTAGTATTGTAGAAGTGGCGGCTAGTATTGCGTCGTGGTCAGATAGTTCAATTTAACCAGATAGGGAAGATGGTAAAGTTTTTCCCAATTAACAATATTCATTCTATCCCATATTAGCTGCTTGAAGCTAAGATAAAATTGTTTGAAACGTTGCATTTTTCCACTAAGCGATGGGAATCTGCCATACTGCTTGTTTCGAAATTAGAGAAAGTTTGGAGTCTGAAACTGTTGGTAGATGGCGGTATAGCTAGCCACTTCCTTTGTATTGAACGGAAGGCGTACAAGGTTGCACTGTACGTAGCCACTGCCTAAAGCGCATCTGCTGAGACTTAGAACTTAACTGTATATTAATTGTTGCATTGAGGACATCGTTCATCAATTTTTTTTTCCATCTCTTTAGGGGTTTTCATCATATTGTTTGTTCGGATAATTGGAGTTCTACTGTATTATTGACAAGGATGGGCCATAAGTCCCTGACCACCTCTTGTACAATTCGAGTTTGTGGAGATTGACGGATAACCACAAACTCGATATATTTATCATTTTTCTGTAATACATGGAATAAAAATGATTAATTACACTAAATGTGTCTTGATCTTTTCCCTAATAAACAATTAATTAATACGAGGGTTGGGGCAAAAGACATGGCAACTATTTTTTTTCTTGAATATACCAGTCCGGTTGGAAAATGTGACATATACAGACGAAAGGACAAAGTGTTAACTACATGTGTGGACAATGAATAGCACTGAAATATCGTTAACACACTAATTTATTACGGTAGTATACAGGGCAATATGGCCTTCACAATTGCTCATCACTGGTTGACACACGTCCTTGCTGAAACTTTCCTACCCACCGTGCTACTATACGGTATGGTAGGGCATTATTCCCAAGGGCTTCCACTAATTCACTGTGACATTCCATCGCATTTCTCCCTCGGAGAACGGCTATTTTGATGTAAGCGCGCTGCTCAACACGGGTTACTTCTATCTCGCACGATACTCACCAACTGACTGATTTCACAGCCCTCGCTGCGCTACTACCAGCTATCACAGAGCCATCTGTTGTTCTGCATACACACTATGCCTGCAGAACTTCCACACGACACACATACGTTTGTGATCCGTTCACATACCTACAAGAAAAAAAATAGTTGCCATGACTTATGCCCCAACCCTCGTAATTTGAGGCTTTTGTGCTTTTAAGTAATTAACAGTTTTGATATTCTGTAGTAGTAGTTATAGATTAGTTGGTAAATCTGGCGTATTTTGTTAAAAATAATTTAATGAAAATTGGGAATTTAAGAATTTCTTTATTCAATGCCAACAAAGAATATACCCAGTTGAATTTACTTATTTGTGAACAACAATATTTACCTGCAAAGTGAAATTTCTCAAAGAACTCGAATTTCCTTGTTCACGGATTTAGATGCGAAATTGTGAAGAAATCAAATGCAAATATCAGAATCTTGGCGTTCAGTCTTCTCCTTGGTGTTCTCAAAATTCATCTAAATGACATGAATTGGCTCTTCTTTTTCCTAGTATAATTAAAAAAAGACATAAATAAACTATCGTACTCGGACTTTTAAGAAAAAAAAATAAGGAGGCCTTATCACACCATCGAAAGATATAGTAACCTGTGCAAAATTTCAGAAAAAAATCATTAGGAGTGAATTTTATAATCTAGGAGAGCAAAGAGCAATTAAATTGAATATGCCTATCAAAATTCTAGCAAAAACATTACATTTTATAACCGAAAACAAAATTAATATTTTCACTAATTTAACTCACCATTCATTTGAAATGAGTCCTTCTGACGATCATGTGCTTAGACTTATTAGACTTATTGTTATTACATACTGTAATATTCGATATCACCATGAAACCAAGCGACTGACAGAAAAAATAAATGGGGAAAATATACGCAGTGTCTTATCACGACTTATTATATTTAAAAAATCAATAAAGAATAAATCAATTGAAATTTTTTGTGTAACTGAAGCTATTTTCGAAACTCCATTGGTAATACTGTATGAAGAGGCTTCAAATTTACTTTTTATTTAGCAATACAAATGAAAATATTTATTAGGTATTAAGACTGATTAAGTTATAAGAATCAACTTTATTAATAATAAAAATCAGTTAAGACTTAAAAAATAAATTCATCCTTCCTCTAGATTCATTTATTTTCACCATGGATGAAGAAATAACTTTGCTTCTTCAGTTCTCTTCATCTATGCTTTCACTTGTCTCTGGCTAAGCCTCCATTATTACAATAACGATAGGAGTTGCGACTTGTACGCGCTCTTTTAAAAATTCGTAAGGCATTGAATCAGCTATTGAAAGTCATTAAAAGTATACGTTATCGTTAGTTAATGCTATAAAGTTTTTTAAAAAAAATCAGAAAACAGGTTACGCTTACTAATACCTCTTGAAATCATCTACAAAAACAGCTGAAATAACATTGAGAACATACGCCACCTTACGTTTCTGCCATTCCCATAATGGAGATCGCTACACTTCCGGTGGCACCAGTAGCGCTCAGCAAAATGAATAGGGCACTGCCAGTCTCTTTCATTTGTCTCTGGTCAGTACCCACTTTCCCCTTTGCTTTTCTTACTTTTCTGGCTTTACAGCTACTAACTTCCGGTTTAGTGGTAGCCATATTGGATCGCCCCTTCGCTAGTTTCGATGATTGCCCACCGATAAAACTTGCAAAGACGTCAGTAACGTATTTAACGTTGCAAATTTTTTTGATTATAAATTAAGGAATAATAAAACCTTGGAGAACAATAAAAAAACATTTTTCACAATCAATAAGTCATTTACTATTTTCAAACAATTTCAATATGTTCATCATGCTATTTATGGCTGACGCAGTTTTAGATGCAAAAGTAACAAAAGCAGCAAAAGTGACTTCAAAAAAAGGAGGTAATCAATTCGATGCGTATGTATGTAATATTGTTGGAATTGCACAATATTCAAATATCTTAGTCTATGTGGGCTTCTAAACAAATATGCCAAATTTCATGGGTGTGTGTATGTATGTATTGTAGCGTGCTAGAAATTGAAACTTCTATTTCCGACATGCCCAGCCTTTATTTAAAGGAAGACTCCTCTAAATAATTAACCCTTCCCTTTTGCAAGTTAGGACCGTACCAGTACCGCTAGCAAACAAAGACCCCTGAAATTGTGGATAAAGCCCCTTTTAAAAAATTAACCAAGAGCGAAATAAGTTTTAATTTTAATTTGGTAAAATACAGAAACGACCTTTTAGTGGGAAAAGTATTATCACGTAAATAGCTAACAACCCCTAAAATCCTGGGAGGAAATGAAGCAAAATTAAAAACACTGCTGTAAATGTAAAAGGATTAATGAGAAAGAACTAACAAGTTCCAAACAAATATATTCCTTTATTACAATAAAAGGGTAATGCCAAACAATTAAGACTTTCCCAAACGGTTAAAGAGGAACAGCATTCACCAATCAAAAGGGGTAATTGTAATGGCGAAGACGATCTAAAGGAGAGAAACAAATCGGGTGGACGAAACTGTATCCGAGGAACAGCAAAGCGTGTTCAAAGAAGTAACTTGGTTGTAACGCAGCCTTCTTCCAGGCGAAGGTGAATCTAAGTGAACCCGTTCACGACGCGGTCCGAAACTATTAAATCCTAGGACGTCTTGGGGAAAACTAGCTGATTGGGAAGCGGGGCATTACTAATATACGTTTGGAAGTGAAAAAAAAGACTAATTTAAAAAGAAAAGAAAGATAATGAAACAGTTGAAATCAATAAGAAAAAATAAAATAACAGGATTAAATAAAAGTAAGAAAAAGATTAATTAAGCAAAAATACCAGTTACCTCGGGAGACGCAGAGAGGTGAAAGGAGAAACGCAAGGATACAATTAAAGGTAAAACACAAACAATAAGATACACAAGGAGCAGTAGACAGGGGTAAAGAACAAGTCGGTTAGGTTTCGAGGCTTGATACGACGGACAAGTTAGAGGTGCGAGTTTACATGGAGCGGGGGGCAAAAAGGAATGCACAGACGGAAAGGAGGTCCTGAAAAAGAAAAACCATAAAAGAAAGAAAAAATACAAAAAAAATATTCGGCAACTAAAGATACACTTCAATATACATAGGAACGCAGGCTCATAAGAAAAAAATAAACAAAGTATACATAATCAATCGCAATACGGCGATAAGCCGGGATAAATTAAGCATTGAGGAGATAGTCTGCAAAGGGCGACTGGACAACTCTAAAGCTTTCATAGTTCCGAGGGGCAGAATTAAAAAAAAAGAAAAAGAAACAAACTCCAATGGCATGAAACTTGGAAGAGTTGAAGGAAGCTTGAGGTGAAGTCTGAAAAGTCAAAACAAGAAGACACGGCGTGGTAGTACGTCGACGAAGCCAACCCAAGATCAAAGACGTCCGCTGATGGTGAAACTAAGTTCGGACGAAAAAGTAGAGGTCGCAACAAAGACCTGATTAGGAAAATCCGAAGCGGTCCGAAGAACAAACTAGTTGACGTCATCGGTTGGAAACAGAACTGGACTGTAAGGCAGGTGGCACCCTAAAAGCTCAAACGCCAACCCAAACTACATACAAGTTGGTTGCGAATGGCAGAAGTAAAATGGTGTTTGGAAGGGTTCCGAAGAAAGGCGTCCATACCTTGGTCGATATCCAAAATCGACATACGCAATTGACCCAACAAAAGCAGACCACATACCGCAAGAAAAGGGTGCACCTCCAAAACTAGCACAACAAAGTCCAACCAACGAAGTAGCGACAGTTTTATCGGGAAACGAACGGACAAAAGGTGGCATGTCCAAGAAGTTACAGATGCTTAAAAACGGTTCAAACGAATGGCAAATTGAATCCAAACCAGCATGGAAGACATCATAATAACTCCAGCCGGTCCGCATCCCAAGACTAATAGTGGGCTAAGCTTCCCGAAGATAAAGATTCGGCTAAGTGCTTCAAGCCATAATTGGATAGGCAAAAGGAAGGATTGACTTCCTGAAGAGCAGAGTCTATGTGGACGAAACTAATTCCAAAACATCAACAGTGAGTGAAGTTGTCGGGGCCAGGTCCGAGGCCAGACTGACCAACTGCCACGAAAAATGGCAGCAGGAAAAAAGGAAAGGAACGCACGCAGCACGAGCGAGCGCGATGAACGCGACGAAAGCTAGAAGTCAACAATGACAGAAGAGGGAAAGGAAAGATTACAACAATCGCGGTGGTAAAATTTTAAAAAATTTCTTAAAATTAAGCTAGTAAAATTCAAAAATTAGAAAAAATATTTTGATTAAAAAAAAAAAAATTAAGCCTTGCTTGAAGGGCAGGCAGAGGGTCAAAAAGGCACGCAACAGTATGTATGTATGTATGTTTGTCCACGTATTTCTCAGAAACTAGAAATCGAATTGCAATAATTCTTTTTCTTATTGGATTAAGTATCTTTCAACTTAGGGATAAATCCAAGTTTCATCAAAATCGGTTCAGTAGTTTTCAAGATATGGACTGATATAGGTAGGCGATATTGAAAGTTTGATTAAAGTCGGTGTGATTAAAGTCGGTTTAATCTTGTCAGTGATAAAGTCACCGCATTCTAAACACTGCTGCATGAACGTACGCCTGTCAACAATGGTGATGGCACGTTTGCCTATGTTAGCAGAGACTATCAATAATATACAGAAAAACGCCTTGCGCCATGTCTCCGCCACAAAGTAGAGAAAATACGCATATAACGTATTTCTTTACTCTGTGGTCGTCGAGAGTGAATCAACCCATTATCACATTAAGGGTCGATTCACCGAACTATCTGGTTTCACCTTGTGTAATAAATTATAATTTGAATTATTTATAAATTGTTCTTTCAATGGAACATTATCCATTAGGATTTGAACATTCCTTTAATGATAAATCCTGTATCGTGATAAAGTTGAAGCATCATGGAAATATGGGAAATAAGAAGTAAACTTTTTTTTTGCTGATTCAGAGAAACTGCTTACTTATAATTTAAAAAAACAACAACTAATAAGCCCATTTGCTTCAATTACTATTAATGCATGATATTTAATTCATTTGTGCTCAGTATTCCTAATTTCAACAGATTTCTTTCAGAAGATTGGACTTTCGAAATCGAAACTTCAAAGGGAGTCTTAAATTCTGCCATCTATACATGAAATTTTAAAACTGTTGGTTAAATCTCAATATTTCCATTATTGAGATTTATATAATACAGGGTGATTTAATCGAATGTAAAATACTTAAAGGGGGTATTATAGAGGTTAAGATAAACACAAAACGTCCTATGAACATGGGTCCAATTTTGAACGATAACTGAGATATGAACAGAAATAAAAATGCCGCCACCAAGATCAACAAATTAATAACTCAGGTTCTGTAAAGCCTAGGCTAATGAAATTTGGAGGAATAACAGGGTACATAAAACTGTGTATACCGTTAAAATTTGGTCGAATTCCAACAAGAAGTTTCCGAGTTACGCATTCAAAATCGTAACAGTGCTCACATGCGAGTACTAACAAGCACGTGTTACGATATTGAGTGCGTAACTCGGAAACTACTCGTTGGAAGTCGATAAAATTTTAACGGTATACACAGTCCTATGTACCCTATTATTCCTCCAAATTTCATTACCCTAGGCTTTACAGAACCTGAGTTATTAACTTGTTGATCTTGGTGGCGGCATTTTTATTTCTGTTCATATCTCAGTTATCGTTCAAAATTGGACCCATGTTCATAGGACGTTTTGTGTTTATCTTAAACTCTATAATACCCCCTTTAAGTATTTTACATTCGATGTAAATCACCCTGTATAAATGATCTTCTGTATTCGTAAAAATAGGATATTAAGAACAAAATTAAAGAAAGAATTAGATTAGTAAGATTCTTTATCTAAAAAAATATATATTTGTAAGTTTTTTTTAAATACCACAATTATATATCGTATCAAACTGCTTTTTGAGCACGAATAAATTGTATCATTTAGAAATATAACTGCATAAATTTTAAGGGACAATATAAGGTATTTTAATTTATGATATAAAGAGATAAGGCTTTGATATTCGAATCCTTCTTTGTATTTCCTTCCAACAGAGGGCGAGCTCTGAAAGAACTAGTCCAGTAATCGATTATTTTTAGATTGAACAGAAGTTATGAATGTTTACTTAATGTACTCTTGCTTGAAGATTCTATTCGAATTTCCCATAAATAATTTCTTAACTTCTTATATCAAGTAATTAAACTTAACAGGAACCACATGCAATCATTACAATGGGACTTCTGAGTGAAACAGGAAAAATAATGAGAAGCATGTGAATTCTTTAAATATTCATTGACCCTTAATCATTAAACTGAATCGCCTGCAATTTGATTTTCCCCTAAATAAGCTTTGTACGAAGAAAAACCAAAAATAAATATTTAATTTACCTATTTGCAGTATTAAAAATTACTCAGAGGAAGAATCAAGCAAATTAATTAAGTGACAAAACAGTCATGGTTTGCTGGCCTTTAGGTGGTCTTCGCAACGTGGATTCCGATATTGCCTTAGGTAGGGTGGTAAGTCAATATTTGCATTTGTGGTGCACCCAATTAATTATAAAAAGTTTTCTATCAAAAATTCAGACTAAATAAATGACTTCCCTCAAAGTTTATTTAAATAAAAGAACGAACTGTAGTGTAGAATTAGCTGTAAGGGAAGAAAGAAAGACCTCTAACCATTAAAAAAAAAGCGCCGAATATGTTTTTGTGGTTATGAATTGAATCATAAATAAGTCTATTACAGCTATTACAACATTACAATACATCTAAACGACAAAAATAGATGACAATAGTCCTCTCTACTGATCATCAACTAGATAGTGTCATAGTGTATACGTATCTATTAGTTTCTGTCCGATAACATTACGTAAATGTAATGAAGTAGTTGCAGCTTTACCTGTAATAATCGCTAAAAACTCAGCTTTAGATCGGCATTTTCCGATTGCTGGGTTTCCGTCATAATATCGTAAAATAAATACCCTTACCATTAAAATATTCAGATATCCTTCCTTCCTTATCATAAACGAAATCATAATTTATTTGACTCATATGAATTTGTTTTTGGTTCATGAATTGTTTTCACAAAACTATAAATGTTTACCGTATCAGGACATTCTGGACAATTATTCTTAGAACTTCGAAGTTCCTTATAAGCAGGACAAAGTCTTACGCCATTCTGCTAAAGTTAGCAGGGTTGGCTGTGGAAAATTGGATTGGCCTTATGTATCGAGCATCGTGAGAATTGGTGAAAATAGAGCAAGACCGAATTGGTCATGTTATGTTCATAAAAATGCACAAGATTAAAGGCAATTGCGAAGATCTCAAATTTCAGCACGTTGTAGGAATCTTAAAAGGTAATTTTCTTAATTGACTGTGATATTGGTGCATTCAGAAACACTTCTTGACACCCTTACTCCATATTGCTAGTCAGTTCATAAGTTCGTGACCATTGGAAAATTAACATATGGAAAAAAAAATGACCCAGGTTTGGTAGAAATGCAGTTCATTATATTATATTTACTTATTATTTAAAATACAAAATTCACATTTTTCGTATAATATCCACCCTTAGCCTTTAAAGGCGCCCTCCATCCTTCACTGCTGAACGAACCTCGTCAATGGGAAAACTCTTGTAAACTTTCATCAGAGATTTTTTTCTGAGCTTCCAAACTTCCGTGAGGGTTGCTGCAGGCCATCTCCTCCGATTTTTCCTACAGTTTATGGTCCAATGGATTAAGATCGGGACTTGAAGCGGGCCATTCCTCAGCGTTGATGAAATGGGGAATTTCGGTTCGGCCACTGTTGCGCCTTCTTGGCAAAAGATTTCACTATTCCCTGCCCTAGTTTCCCTGTATATAGTGCCATTCATTTTCATGCTCTTTCCACAAAAATGTAAGCCCTATGGTGCGTAGAAACCCAGCCCAGACAATCAATTATGAGGGATATTGCATCCTGGAAATGCGTCTGATAGAATCAGGAATCATTTTTCGACTTTTGGGTACACCTTATCGTTTTGTTTTGAGATGTTTTTCGATCGTGAAAACCTTCTCATCGGTTAAGAGACTGTTGTTCACCTGCTCGGGGTCGTACTGGCGCAAACACTTTCTGCAACGAAGCAATCTCTGCTTTTTCAGACGAGCATTGAAGAAATGGCTTTAGGTTTATGCTCTGAAGATTGTTGCCTTTGACGCTTCCAGCTGTATGGTTAATTTTTTTCTGATTCCGACGTGGATTACGACGAATTTTTTGCGTCAGAGCGTTGACCATCCCAGTTGTTCCCACAGAGAGGACGGCCACTCCTGCGTCTGTCGTAAGTCGTACATGTACCCAATTCCTCGTTCCGCAGAATGGTATTTCGTATAAATTCTTTTTTTGCTCCTTGACTTTTTAGGAGATTCAAAATTAACGTCCTACTATTCCCTACCTTGTATAATTATTATTATATTATTCCTGCCCAAGTTCCTTAATTGATTCCATTTTCAATTATCGGATTGTTGTCTTTTGGGACCTTGTTACCTATTACCATAGCAACAATGACGGATGTAGACGAAAAGAATGACGAGACACAAAAACCCTGGAATAAAACAAAATTGAACACAGTGTGATCAGACCATGATAAAAGCTGACGTTTTCGGAAAGACACTAAGCAAAAAATGAAAGCAAAAAAAAAAAAAGAATGTTTGTATGTTTGAGGGATTCTTGTGTTTTTAGCATGCGCTATGGAACAAAGACCACGAACTTATGAAACGACTATGTACATGGCCTATGTTCACGCCATTAAAAATAGATAAAAGGGGAGCCTTGAAGATGTCAGTTCTGCTTATAAAGCGGTAAAACTAACCATATTCAATAGCCAAATTTTCCGTCAGAAGAAATAGATGTGATTTTCATGAGACTTCCATTATCATAAGCAGGTGTGGTGTCATGTTGATTTATACGATGAGCAATCTAAAATTTTTTGTCAAGATCGATGCACGCATCCCACCCAAATCCATGCTGTGTCGAATATGATCGCGAATGGCAATCGGGTAACCTATTCTCGGATTGAGGCAAGCCAGAGCATCGTATCATCAGCGGTTAAAACAATCTTGCATGAACACCTGCAAGTCCGGAAGGTTTCATCACGATAGACCTCTCGTATTCTTCGTCTTTATAAAGAACTAGAAGAGGTACCCGGCGTTGCCCGGGATAATTACGATGTCTTGAAGCAAAAATTGGCCATTCATTACTTTGTGTAGTCTAGCGGTTGCCGATTCTTCTATTTACTTGCTTCCCATTTGCTCAATACGGCACGGAGCTAAAGGTTTGCTTTCTCTGTCGTCTTTCCACTCTTTCTCAATAGTCTGCTAACTCTTCATTATCTCCAGCTACTGATCATTTTGCAATATCTTAAAAGTAAACACATGAAAATGCTTAGAATTAATACAGTAAAAATTCTTAATGAAAATTCGAAAAAAAATTTAAAGTCTCACAATGGATGGACCGCTCCAATAATTTCTTACTCAGGTAATCTTACTTCAGATGTACACTTGATGTTGTTGCAATTTCCACTCTTCTCTCGTTGTGTTGAAGCAAAATTTGGCCTTTCATCACTTTGGGTAGTCTAGCGGTCGCCAATTCTTCTATTTACTTGCTTCCCATTTGCTCAATACAGCACGGAGCTAAAGGTTTGCTTTCTCTGTCGTCTTTCCACTCTTTTTCAATAGTCTGCTAACTCTTCATTATCTCCAGCTACTGATCATTTTTAAAGATTTTCAAGAAATTGTTAAGTACTAAGAACTCTCTTTTCTAAGAAAAACCTGAATAACAGGAATTCTAGGCATTGTTACAAATTGAAACTTATCCATATTGCATCATCATTTTATGTTCATTGTTATAATTCTTGGAAAGGATTGCTTTATCATTGCATCATCATTTTGAGCTCATTGTTATTGGTGAATTGCGTGTTGAAACCATTGTTGATACCTATTGTTGCACAAACTTTTATTTGCATTGTTGGTCATGAGATATATATTGTTGGTCCGTGCAGAGTGTTTGTGAATTGCGTGTTGATACCATTGTTGCAAAAACTTTGTCTTGCATTGTTGGTCATGCGATATTTCTCATTAATATGCCCTGCCATAACCATGAATATCGATTTTTTATCAATAATTTCGATTTTTTCGAAATCTGAAGTAGACAGTGACCTTCCTCATGCTTTGAAGGTCATGTATGCGAAATTTCATCAAGATCGGAATAAAACTTTAGATTTGTATAAAAAACGTACAGACAGACCTACCCACCCACAAACATCCTTCTTTATATATATTGGTTTGGTTTGGTTTGGTTTGTTTGGTATTAACGTCCTTTTCAACTGCTATGGTCATTTCAGGACGGCGTTATAGGGGCCGCAAATTCTGCCTCGCAAGGGTTCTTTAACGTGCAACCGGCAAACGACTACACGGGACCAACGGCTTTACTTCCCTTCCGAAGGACGTGCGTGATCTCAGGATTTCCCCCTGAAAAATCCTCGTCGTCCTCGGCCGGAATCGAACCCGCGTACTCGGGCATTCTTTATATATATAGAAGAAGAAGAAGATACAGAGAAAAAGAGCTGCAAGTCCGGTTAAAACAACTGTTTCATCCAGAAACTAATGTTCCCGTTACCAGAAAGTAACATTTTAATGCTTAGGCATTTGTTTTTAAAGGAGTTGAAGTCAAAATTATAATAAACTGATAGCTAGAGTTGGGAATTTTAGAATTTCCAAATTCACAGCAGGAAACTTTATTACAACCTTTATAACCATTGAATATCACCAATCGGAATACGACGCGTAATTTTGATTCTGAATGCTTTTTCTGGGACAATACCTAAAAAAAGTTCCGATGTGTCAAAAACTTATATTAAGCAAAACCACTTCGTTTTCTTTCATTAAAGTACATTTTAATTGGGAAATATGTTTTCCAATATAGACGCGTGGAAAATGTGTATTTCTTATAAATTTTATTCGAAAATTTCCCATAACAAGAATTTTCCAAAGAATTAATAGAATTTTCTTTTTAATTTTACAGATTGAAAGATAAGTTTCACGTTTCATCTGTATTTGACAGCCTTTTCAATATTTCTGAGTCCCGTACGCATCACATTTGAGCGTTACAAGAAAATTGTGTGAAAACAAGTGCAATATTCTGTGTTGTCTATTAAGCTTACAAACTATAGACTCAATTCTACACCCATTTTAACGATTACTGCATTCAAACTCGTATTATTTAATCAAACCAATGACCACACAACCTTGAAACACAGCCTGCCTAATTATTGGTATTACGCCGATAGGACACAAATGCCAATTTTCCAGGCAAATTATACAGACGTCGCCAGCTTTTCTGCCGTTCATCTCATTTTATGAGTTTATTTAACCGGGAAAGTTTTAAACTAAATTTATACAACAAAACTCATTGGACTATTCATATACCTCTAAGTTAATTTGATTTTTAAAAAACCAGTCAACATAAAATTCCCTTTAGTTTGCTATATAAGAAAGAATACTTATATCAAAGTAAATTTATTATTTGTTATCCGTAATCTTAATAAATTCCTGGAGATTAATTTCAAAACCTAATTAAAGAATTTCGGCGCCGCGAAAGAACTAAGGGCCCAACTCCACTGTGTATAAGGGAACAAATGGCAAGGAACGTCGGCCGAGAAGGATAGTAAATCAGTTTTAAATTATCACCACTTAGTTTGCTGGCATTAATGGAAGGACGACAGTCGGCGATTTACGCCTGCAAATTCATCGTGACGGCAACACATCGTCGTCCGAGCCAACATATACAAAAACATCTTCTGCGCGTTTCATATTAAGCAAGAGTTGTCGTCTGGATACACATAAATTAACACACTGAGAAATGTAAGTAGATAAATATTTATGATTAAAAAAGAGAGATCAGCGTTAAGATGACAATTTATACTTAGATCTTATTCTTTGAACTTTGGAAATTCTTAATAGCGTAGAAATTAAATTCAAACATTAATTAAGAACTTTTCTTCTCGT
>JAHWFO010045306.1:0-21604 GCA_023313115.1 Rhysida immarginata | reverse complement strand
GGCTTATTTTTGGTAGAAATACGATTAACAATGGTCGAATTATGATGTACGTTTCAGTTGTGATGCGTTCTTTCTAAGAGGTGTTGGCTGAGGTAACACAACCTAAAAGAGAAGGCTTGTTCACAGAAATTTCATACATCATACCTAGTCATAATTTAGAGCTTATTATTGGTAGAAATGCAATTAAAGATGACTATTTATGACGATTTAACAAGGTGCGCAGGCTTTCTCTTTAGGAGTGCATATAATTTTCAAATAGCAGCTAGCGCCACTGTGGCACACTACTAGCACGGAAGAAAAGTTTACGACTTCTAGCGTTCTAGGCTTCTAGCTGAAAAGTATACGCCTCAAGCGCGCTTCTAGCTCCACTAGCTGAAAAGTATATGTACCCATGGTGGCTGGCATGTTGAAATCGCCCATGCTAGCTGGAAGAAATACCGGCGTATCTGGGACGCTAGCAGTAGAAAAATATACGCAAACAGGGAGAGCTAATAGCTGAAAAGTATACGCCTCAGCCGCGCTAATAGCTGAAATTTATATCTTTGGATCCTCTTCTGCAGCACGATAACGCCCGCCCGCACACGATCGCCACATATCAGAGGGGGTAGCAGCGCCTACAGTTCAAAAATGAAAAACTGCAGTTCAAAAATGAAATACTTTGCACCTTGCGACTTTCACCACTTCCCAAAGAGGAAAGAGCACGTTAAGGGACATGAGTTGCGTTCTGACGACGAGGTGAAACCTGCCATTCGGTCTTAGTGTCGACAACAACCCCGGAATTCCTCTCCGACGGGTTCACCCGACTAGTCACGCGTTGGTACAATGCGTGGAAAGGGATGGGGACTATGTCGAAAAGTGAATAGTGCATTACATAGAGGAGAAATGTGAGTATCAGATACAAAAAGAATTTTGAAAATCGGTTAAAAAATAAAAAAGTTACAGCCATGGAGGCATTACTTTTCAGCCCACCCTCGTACATCCTAGATGATGTTGTCTAGGTGGTGCTGCCCTGGCCAATCTCCTAGAAAGAAGGCCTGCTCACTGAAACGTCATACATTGTTACATCACCTACGGCAGGGCAAATTTGGGGCTTATTGGTAGAAATCAATACCACCTCTACTCAAAGCCTGAGGGCGAAAATTTCATACATTATTACAACATTATCATGACGTCAAAAAAACCCTCACCGGTGAGAATAATTTCTCACTGGACTAACCGTCTTTTTCTCGGTTAGGACGGCTACACTAACCAGTTAGGCATAGGAGCACTATCTGCCGTTTTCGACCGCGTTAAAATGTCGTCGCAGTGTTCTCACCGGGATTTATGAACGACCTATCGCTAACTCTTCACACCGGTTAGTTTTAAGACTATGTATGATGATGTAATAACGTATGTCGTTTCCTTGTGCAGGGTTTTTACTTAGGTGGTGTTGACCTAGATAAAGAAAGCCTGCGCACTGAAAGGTCATACATTGTTACATTATCATTAAACGGCCATATTTGGGGCTTATTATTGATAGAAGTACGATTTTAGTGTGCTGGCCTTCTTTATCTAAGTGGTGTTGGCCAGGGCCTGTCTTTCTTGCCTCCAATCTGGCATGTTAGCTTAGACATGAGATGAGATGTTGCATCAACAATTTATATTTCATAATTAGATAAACGTTCAAAGTTTAGATGCAACAAAAACTATCCGAGGATGTTCCGGACAGACGTGAGTTTTGTAGCCTTCTGGACAACTGTTGACTGGATCCTTCATTGCGTTCAGTGATGAAGCGAACTTTTTTTGTCCATGGTGAGGTGAACCGTTAGAACATGATGTATTGGAGCGATACAAACCCTCATTGGATAGATCCATACAAAGTTGTTTGTGTGGTCTGGGATTTAGGCCACCCGTTTAATTGGACTAATTTTCATAGACGGTATCCTAAATGGTGATGAGTACTTTCGAACGTTAGGAAACACCGTGTTCCCGTTTTTCTCAAGTTTTTCCCCAGCAGGGGCCTTAGTCTGGACTTTTGGGAGTTCCATCGTGAGACGTGTTGACGGTGTCACGTGGTGCAAACACTTTTGGCGAGAGGAAAATGGTAGTCTCGACACTCGACGCATCTGAACGCACTACTCACTTTATCTCGCCTGATGCGTTTGCTACACATGTGGTCGACAGCCAGTGAGATGTCTGAGTTTTATACGTGTTGGTGATTTCCATCATGGAGGACAGATATGATATGCTGTTAGCTATCGAAACATTAGAAAGGGATGAAAGACGTGCGCTAAGAGGGGAAAGAATTCTTAGGCCACGAATGAATGCCTTTGATCTGCATGACGACCATTTTCGCAGATTATTTAGGATTACAAATAAATTAGCGAATCAGCTAATTGACGAACTAAAGCCTGAATCTGATAAGCACGTGCTAACTCTACGTTCAACAAGTAAATGACGAAATAATCTTGCGATTTGATTGGTTATAGCATTTTAACCTCCACCTAAGATCCCTTTTTGCATATCCCATAATTCAATTAGCAACGCGTACGGCCGATGGCTACGAATTGTGAGTCACTGATCGAGTTTACCTGTTCCAGACTACCGATTGGTGAGTCCAGAAAATTTATACGTGTTAAACAACCGCGATGAGTTCGAGGTGAAGTGAAGTGAGGTGAGGTGAGTAAAAGTCCAGACTAAGGACCCAGGATGGTGCACCACCTGGGTGTATTGTGGATGTATTATGGAAGTATTGTTCGTGAATGACTGGATGGGCTTGTCTAGTGGCCACTACGTTTCCTAATGCATACACTGCTACATTTTCACTTACGGGGCTACTTGTAACAACTTGTGTATGCTGTGAAAACGCTAAGTAAACGTCACCTTCAGCAACGCATTCTACAGGCCTGACCAAGTCAACATGCCAGATTGGAGACTGTTATTAATATCTGAGTGACTATACAGTATTTGACTACTTAATGATCATAACGCTGAGTATATCAACCAAACCAGTGCATTCCAGCCTTGTATCTTTAATATTTTAGTTTCTAATTTTCCCACTTGGAAATCATTAGACATTCTTTAACTTTGTTACTAGCTAAGTGACCACACTTTGCATTTTCTATTCTAAAAGAGATTATTTTAAAAGGAACTAAGTAGATCATAAAGGAGTAAATCCTGACAATTCCATTTGAAATTAAAGACCATTTTAAGCCTGAAAGCCCGTAGCAATGTTTCGAATCAGACAAGAAGCGTTGAATAATTGATGAGGTAATCCTTAATTTAAAACTGAATATACAAAATTGCGTCGATAATTAAAAGTGCCTCTCAGCCTCAAAGGGCTTTGCTTGTTAAAGGCGCACGGCCTTTGTTGTTGAATTCTTTTCATGGAGATCGATTTGGACAAAACAGCCGCTACTAGATCCAGAAGGGATATTTAATAAATTAATTTTTAATATCTTCGAATAGCAAAACACTTTTGGGATTTTTTTTTATTTAGTTTAATACAAAATTCACCTTTTTTACTCTCTTCCCTTTCACATTGGATGCTTCCATTTCGTCCAATTAGCTCCTCTTCTGTCGCCGTTGTCGTCGTCGTCCGGTGATTGCCTGTGGAAGGGAGAAGAGAGAATGAAGGGGAGGGGGTTCTTTTACTAGGGGTGTGCTCACGTGATATTCTCAGCTGCATCTCGTGACATTTTGCACCAAATCCAATCGGGTCTAATTGCCCCCTTTAATACTTGGGCCACGCGTGCAACGCCGAAGCCAGAACGATTACAAATAGCGAAATTTCTCCTCACCGATGATCCTCGGGACTGTTGTTGCTTAACCAAGCGAGAGAAACGAGGAAAGGCCCTTTTACCCTCCCCTACCTTTCTTTCATTTCCCAATGCCCCTTCTCTCTCTTTCTTCTTCTTCCTTAACCTTTTCTTCATTTGTTCCTTAAGTCAACTAGAATTTGGTGCGGAAAACGCCGACCTTTACGCAGAAGAGCGCTGGCCGGCAAACAAAAATGAAATGAAACCCTGTCCTCCTCGTTTTCTAAACTAGAATGATTTTCGTTCATATTTCAGGAGACTGGACACGTAATGTGCCTACACCATTAAATTTTGAACTCTTTTAAAGTGTTCATATTGTTAATCTCCTCGTTAAAAGTGATAGCTTTTCTAATTATGTAATCGGTAAAATTCTAGGATTGCAATATATTCATTGCATAATGAGAATAACTGCAGTTTAATTATTTTACGATGTTAATAAAACTGCCGTAATCTTAATGGTGCCGTAAATTTTAAAAGCGGGTTTTGATTTTTTTTTTTTTTTTTTTTTTTTGCATCTTGAAAACCATCATCACGACATTTGCAAACATTTTTAAATTAACGATTTTTTTTAAACCCTTTTAAAAAAAATCAATAATACATTTAGTATAATTGATATAAAAATGGAAATGCTAATATTTTTATTTTTTTTAATATTTTCAAATATTTTTAAGCTCTTTGATTCTACTGTTTCTCACTAGAGGGCGAAACTTTGCGATAATCCACTCGGATGTTACCAGAGCAGAAATGACTTTCTAAGGAAACTAAATCCGTATAAAATAGCCTCAACGATACAATTATCATACTTTTTGAAAAATAATACGTACCCCCCTCCCCCCAGAAGAATTTTTTTTTTAAAAAAATTGTATCTTCATTGTTTTATTGTAGGAATATATTAAATTATATTTATATTTTATAATACGCAGTGATGATTTTTTTTTATCTTTTATATTATTTTTCCTGCACATTCGGAAAATTAATAATTAGCAATTTCACCAAATACAATCCTGCTCTTTCATGTACAAAATAGTTAACTCCTTATTAATTATTACTGCTTCTATTAATATACAACGTTTTCAAGACAGACATCACTACCTAACTCGGAACTTGGTTGAAGTAGCTTTGCCTTTCTCTAAACGCAACTATCGTCACAATTCTGTATCCAACTTAAGTGTAAGAATTTGGGCTAAGCTCCTTAAGAAATCCGATTAATTAATTCCTATTATAACTTATATAGAAAAAAACTAAAGATGTATGTATTCTCTTCTACCTCTAATTGATTTTATATTTATAATAACGGTATATTGGTATATCGTGGTAGCCGTATTTTTTATACCGTACCCTGTACTTATCTCCTTACCGTAGTTTTATTTTTTGTAACCTTTTAATCAGATAATACAGTCAACGACAAAAATATGGCTCGTTGAGGTTCTAGCAGAGAATAGTGGGTGGTAGAGACCTGTATGAAGAGGAAAAGTCAAGAAAAATATTAACCAGCGCACACCAACCCTTTAGTATTAAAATATGTAACCCTAAAGTGGGCAGTGAAATTATGCAAATTAGACAATAATGATTTCATCAAACACCCCTCTAAACACCAGTGACAAAAATATAGCTCGTACCCGGAAAGGTTGAAAACATAGGTGGAGGAGGTTTTTAACGGAGGTTGTTGGAACAAATCTAAATTCTTCCTTCAGTGTTGATGTGTTATACGTGGGTGGGCTGAAAAGTAATGCCTCCATGGCTGTAACTTTTTTATTTTTTAACCGATTTTCAAAATACTTTTTGTATCTGATACTCACATTTCTCCTCTATGTAATGCACCATTCACTTTTCGACATAGTCCCCATCCCTTTCCACGCATTGTACCAAAGCGTGACTAGTCGGGTGAACCCGTCGGAGAGGAATTCCGGGGTTGTCGTCGACACGAGGACTGAATGGCAGCTTTGGATCCTCTTCTGCAGCACGATAACGCCCGTCCGCTCACGATCGCCACACATCTGAGGGGGTTGCAGCGCCTACAGTTCAAAGATGAAAAACTGCAGTTCAAAAATGAAAGACTTTGCACCTTGCGACTTTCACCACTTCCCAAAGAGGAAAGAGCACCTTAAGGGGCATGAGTTGCGTTCTGACGACGAGGTGAAACTGCCGTTCGGTCTTGGTGTCGACAACAACCCCGGAATTCCCCAATTTGAACCAATTTCGACTATCATTAATTTTACGTTATATTCATTCATGGCACATCATTCCAAGTTGTTTGATATATTACATGCCATATTTTAGCATTGAAAGTTCTAATTTACCATAATGGTTCCACTAAACCAGGTTCCTTGAAACCAATTTTGATTATCATTAATTTTACGTTGTATTCATTCATGAAACATCATTCCAAGTCGTTTGATATATTACATGCCATATTTTAGCATTGAAAGTTCTAATGAACCATTATGATACTACTAACCACTAACTTTAAACTAATTTCGACTATCATTAGTTTTACGTCATATTCATTCCTGATACTTCATTCCAAGCTGTTTGATATATTACATGCCATATCTTAGCATTGAAGGATACCATACTGGTACCTTTACAACACGCACCATTGAACCAATTTACTGATTTTGACCACCAAGGAAAGCCATTACGTGTCTTCACTTAATTTACAAGTCTTCTGCATGCCTTAGCTATCGAATGGCAAAGAGAGAAATGTATCGACCAATGCATAGGCCATTTATACATGGAATTGTATAGTAAAAAAAACGTGGTCCCCTCTGTTATCTGCGACCTTTTGAATCGGAAATAGTTCACCGATTTTTCCCATCTACGAACTCAGACTGTTGATTTTCCTACGTTGTCGAATGGCGATAACGGAAGCCGAAAATTTGGAAAAGACAGACAGACAGACGAACAGACAGATGGACGGACGGACAGACGCACATTGTGAAAACATAAATGTAAGTTATAATGTCAGTCCAATGAACTCTATAAGCCCTCTATCTTCATTCAAAAGACCGTCAGATGTTTTTTTTTAAGTATCTTTATTGACTCAAGGAAATTTAGCAAACTATGATCATTAACTATGCTTAATATTTTGTAGGTATTTTTTATGGAATATACTCACCGAGGACGACAAGGATTTATAAGCGGGGAAATCATGAGATCACGCACTTCCTTCGGAAGGGAAGTCAAGCCGTTGATTCCGTGTAGTCGTTTGCCGGCTACACATTAAAGAACCCTTGCAAGACAAAATTTGCAGCCTCTATAACGTCGTCCTCATATGACCATATTAGTTGAAAGGGACGTTAATACCAACCAACCAACTGTACAAGTTAGGGGTGGTCGTGGCCTGGTTGTCTCGTCGATGGCTTGTCTATCGGTGGAGTTAAACAACTTCAGGTACGGCTAGCCACTGGTTGGGTCACAGCCAGTGACTTGATGGACCCGCTGCTGGGAGAGACGGCAATTGGAGCACAGCTGTTGGGTCAGACTCATTTGCTAAATGACCAGTTCCGGGCGCCCAGAAGCTGGGGAGGGGGGGGGGGGGTGATAGCTACTGGTTAGGTTAGGTTATGCAGAGTCGAGTCACATTATTATCACCGCCAGCTAATATACCGAAGAACTGCTTTTAGCGTGGGAGACAGCGTGGGAGTGAGTCAATTAGATTCTGGTAGGTTTCTACTGGTAGTTGTTGCCATACAGACTGTAAAGCATTCTGTAGCTGCTGAAGGGTACGCGGTGGTTGTTCCATAGCACGCACATGACGATCGAGGTAATCCCAAAGGTTCTCGATTGGGTTGAGGTTTGGGGAATCAGGGGGCCGTTTTCCTCAAACCACCGCCGAACAATTTCAACCATGTCGCATTGTCTTGCTGGAATGTTCCACCCCCCTCTGTGAAGTCGCCATGTTTGGGTGTACTTGATCTGCAATTATGGATAAATAACCGAATCAGTTGAGTCGCATCCATAACTGTGCGAGAACGTTATCATTTGGTAGTTAAAAGGGGATTTTTAGTCATTATAAGCCTTATTGGCTGACCACCATTTAAAAGTGGAGGAGAGACTGTGTTTTCGTCCACCGCAGCTCAAAAAATATTTCATTGAAATCGACTTAAACTCAAAGATCGAGAGGATGGTTTGAAATTTTGAGAAAACAAAATTTTTGGTCGCCCCTCCCTTCCCACTGAATTTCTTTTCACTCATAATTCGCGACAATGTGTTGAAATTTAGCGAAAAGTTTTCGTCTCTGTGCATGTGATCGAATTTTGGGTAGCTAACTCCTCCAAACGGAGTCGCATTGAGATGAAAAAATTTTTGGATAAAAAGAACCATTTCGGAGATATTGAGGCTTTTAGGAAATAATTAAAAAAAATGGTATCTAAAAACAGGACTCCAAATTGAATAGGGAACTAGGGGTTAGGTACATAAGTTTCTAGGAATATTAATAATCAATGAATTTGTGACATTGTCTGCGATGCTGGCTGTTAATACTGAGAAACAATAACAGATTCCAATGCGGCCGCGAATTAGTTTGAAATGTTTGCTAAGAAAATGTAAGCTTTCCAAGGCGAATATTTATTCTTTGCATTTATTATTTTGAGACCTAGAGCCATTTTCTGTATCTGTTTATGTTATGAATAAATAATTAATCCCAAAAACTTTATTTTCCCGTTCTAAAACGGGCCTTATCACTCGTGGATGCCGTATTTTGGAAAGAGGTCTCCCAGAGATAGATGAAGAGAAAAAAAATTCAGGAACAACCACAAAGGAACGACTGTAACACGCAGGCGTTAAATCATTTCACTTCTTGGGGGTAAAGAAAAAGGAGAGGGGAAGGATGACAAAGATTTATTGACAGTTCAATCGATAGTTCACCAATCAATCAATAGGTGGCAAAGTAATATTTCATGGGATCTATATTTAGATGCGTAATTTGTTTCAAATGTTGGTGTAAAACAAAATTGATTTATTACGTTTGTGTAATGTTGTTGTTATTGAATTATAAAAGTCACAGACTTCCAAGTACAGATTATTTGAGTTGTCAGTTTATTTTTTTAATAAGCAAATTAACGACAGGACATAACTAGATTGAATAAATCATTGCGGATAATCAAGTAGGGGCTTGTGTAGGAAGCAAGCAAGATGAATGTTTCTCGTTAAGCCCTATTTTTCTACATAATGTCTGCATGATTTAGCCAACGTAGCAAATCGATATTCTGTCTTCTCTTCATCTGAGCTCACCAAATAAGGGTCGAATAAAGGGGAAAACAGATACGTAGTGGTCCCAGGTTCTCCCCTGTTTACTAGAGAAAGGAATAAAGCTGGTTTTCCTTTCTTTTTATGGTAAGGCTAAAGTAGGGCTAAAAATTAAAACTCGAATTTTGGTAAAGTTCGTAATTTGAATAAATATAAAATGATAAATAGAAAATGTTCATAAGAAAATCTTTTATTCGTTCTATGTATTTTTTAATTTACTTCAATGGAAAATCATAAGTCTAAGTAAGTCTGACTTGTTAGTATTCGTCATAGTCACTTTTCTATAGTCCTTATCTAACTCCAACCATGCAGGTCGGCGATGTATTATCGGATGGCGATTTTACCGTTTAACACGTTGCTTCAGGTATTCTCTATTGGGTTCAGATCTGGGGATTTGGCGGATCAATCGAGGTGCTCCACAGTTTGATCATGCTTGTCGAACCACTCCTCCACGGATCTAGCTCTGTGAAACCCTGCACTTAACGTGATCCACAAAAAGCAGCAGTTGTCCATCCAAACCCTGCACCACACCTTGGACATACAATAATATTTGAAATATAATGCGCACATTATACAATAAAAAAGTTAAAGAAGTCGTCACTGCGCATTATACAAAAGTGCGCATAATATTCCGATTTTTGATGTTAAAATTTCTTTATACTAAAAAAAATACGCAGTTCTTATTTCAAAATTCACTAAACGTTATCATGAGTCATACCAAGTGCAAAGCTCTTGTATGGGATGCTAAGCTCTCAGCCAATTGGCATTTGCCTCACGAGGAAGATGAGACCTAACAATGAAATGCCTGCTGATATTTTGGAACGGTTCTGATAAGAAATTATTTTATAATATTATGATTCGTTTCACAATAACCTGGATGCGCATAATACACGGATACGCATTATACACGGGAAAGCTTTCTAAAACCCGCATTTAAACAGGTGCGCATTATAATCCAAAAATTACGGTAATCAGGGTGAAAGGCTTCGTTGCTTTTTCTATTCATACGAAGTCGAGCATCATTCGAATAAAGTCAGAACTTTGAATCATCCGACCAAATCGCGTTTCCAATCGTCTACAGTCCAGTTCTGATATCGCTTGCACCACTGTACACAAGTTCTCTTGTGAGTTGGAGTGAGCATCAGACGCTTACGAGATAAGACTCCAGATGTCTATTTAACAAACTTTTTTATGCGTTCATTATTGACTTCCTGCAGCAGTTCTTGCCTGGATTGAAAGCCGTTAGCCAAGATAACCAGGCACGATATTTGTCTTTGGTCCCGTTCAGATGAGGTGTTGCCACCCGACCATTTCTGAACTCACGGATGACTGTGGGCTTTGATACACCGGCAAAAGTAGCTACTTCTTACACGGGATGTCGTTTTGCTAGCCAAAATGCTGACCCCCTTTATGTCTGGCTTACGACTCATTTTTCGCAGCCAAGTTCCACACGGAATAACACAAACTGCTGTTAACATTACACGTTCATTGGTTAGATGCTACTCTCTCGCAATGAAATGTGCTGCTCAGGCGCATTCATTTGTAGATTCAAACTACTTTACATAGAAGCGAAGTAGAATTCTCAAAGTGATTAATTTTTTGTCCGGTGTTCTTAGCTCGGGTCTATGTTCAGAAAAAAACGGAAATGATTCGTGGCATAATCACAGAAGTCCTTCTCTGCCAATTTTGCTTTTACCATTTCGCGATCTTTACTCTTGATGGACAAACTGCTCTAATATTCCTTTAAAATGAGTGCAAATTAATATTAATTTAAATTCATTTACAACAAAATTATAAATAAAAGAAACTACTTCTCAAGTTTAATCTTTGGAAGACGACATTCAGAAACATGCCTCCCGGATAAAGAATTTTACGGACAAATTATTCATGTAATTTCGCGGAACAAACTAATCCAGGATTAATTAAAGTAAATAATAAATAAACGCTTTAGCCGGTAAGGACAATTCCACCCTAGATGAAACGCATAGAATGATCTTCAAATTCCGCCGACATAGAACTCCTCATTCTGGTGAACAAGTTAAAATAAATAAAGACAATATCGATGAAACTAACTTTCAGACGTTCCACAAATCAAAATATAAACAAGAAATTAATCATCCCGAGGAGGGTATAGGAAAGTAGCGGAAGCCCTGCGGTCATCAATTTTACCCTGTTATCTGCACTTTTTAATACTCCCCCAGCAATTTTTTAATTAAAAAATTGATTTCTCGAATTTAGTATTTAGAAAATGTAAAAGGCTCTATCTTCTTACCTTTCTCATCATTTCCGATCAAATGACATATGACTTGAGCTTTAAATGACATATCACTTGTGACATATCACAACTCCGACCCCACTGGAACAATTTGGCCTAAACTTCATAGTAATGTAGATCTTGCATAGAGGATCTTGCATACTGAATTTTATTCCTATACAGTAAAAACCCGTTACAACGTACCTCACTTTAACGTACATTTCAGAATAACGTACAAATTTCAAATCCCCGTCCCAAACGTAGGTATTTTAATGCTAAAAAGTTTCAGAATAACCTACCTCACTTTAACGTACATTTCAGAATAACGTACTAATTTCACATCCCCTTGGTTAAATTATCCCTTCAGTACAACGTACATCGTTCACATGTCTTGCACTGATTGGTCAATGCAACCCATGCGAAAGTTGCAAATGGGTCAATGGGCTAATTAAGCCGAGTTCATTTCATTGATTGGTCAGTATAGCATATATAAACCTGGAAATCTCTCAGTCTAGCATGTTCGATTGTCGATTGTTGCATGCTACTCAGTCGGGATCTAATGATGGGACAAAAGCAAAATGAAATTCATAGCGATCAGGAAGACGAAGATGAAAATGGCCATTTAGAACCAGAGGTAACGCCCGTCTCAACTTTGGTAGCAATGGAGGCTATAAAAAGCTTACGAAACTATTTTGTACAGCATAGCGGTGCACTAGAAACATTTAACTTCACAATGTCAGATATGGAGGACTTTTGGGGGAGGCAAGTTGTAGAAAGAAAGCAGACGGCCATTACAGATTTTTTAAAAAAAATTAATGTAATACTACATATTGTATATGCTATAGTGTATTTGTAATGAATAAGATAAAATGCATTCATGTATTCTTATGTTTTTCTATTATTATATGCATTTTTCAAAATCCCCCCCCCCCCAGTTTCAGTATAACGTACACCTCAGAATAACGTACAAATTTCCATGTCCCCTGAAGTACGTTGTAACGGGGTTTTACTGTACGTACCTAAACACCACATAGATCTTTTGTCCCCTCTGACTCCCACCCCAGTAATTCCGATCCCAGTGCACCAATCAAAACCATTAAGGAATGGCATAACCAAGTACCGAAAGTTAAACTAAACCATTCGCGAAAACATATTTTAAACCGCCCTATGTTAATATTGTAAGTTTCTAATGGACCATAATGATCCATTAACCACGTACCTTTGAATCTATTCGGAATATCATTAATTTTACGTTATATTCATTCATGAAAAATCAAGTTGCGTGATATATTACATGCCATATTTTAGCATTGAAAGTTCTAATGAACCATAAGGGTTCCACTAAACCAGGTTCCGTGAAACCAATTTCGACTATCATTAATTTTACGTTGTATTCATTCATGAAACATCATTCCAAATCGTTTGATATATTACATGCCATGTCTTATCATTGAAAACATTTGAAGGTGTCATAAGCGTACCATTAGAGCACGTGCCATTGTTTCGATTTCAACCATTTTCAAAATGGTTCATTCCCGGAACTATATTTATTAATTGGCGAAATTAGTAATTTATATCCGCTTTTATCTCGTCATTACGATTTGTTTGATATATAGGGTCTTTATAATTAAAGTTACATTTTGACATGGCCATAAAAAAAAATAACTACTGGACCAAAAGCTATAATACTTGGTAATATTATACAAGAGGGCATGGGAAGTTCATACTCACCAAAAATAAGGATTACTTCAAAAGGTCACCACCAGCATGGAATGGCACTCTTTAATCGTTACTAAAATTAGTTACAAGACTAAAATTATTTTTAGTAACGATTAAAGACTTGTTAACCCGTGTCTTCGTGTCTAATTTCGTTTACGAATATTGCATAGAGCGCCATTCCGTGCTGGTAGTGACCATTTGAACTAATTTTTTTTTGGTGGGTTTGAACTTCCCATGCCCTCTTGTATAATATTACCAAGTATTAGAGCTTTTGGTCCAGTAGTTTTTTTTTATGGCCATGTCAAAATGTAACTTTGTTTAAAAAACCCTGTAATACTTAATATATCTCTCCATTGAAAATTGCTAGGTGGGGTCGTGAAGGTACCATTTGTGCACGTGCTATTGAACCGATTTAGATAATATTTGTGATTGATTCGTGCCAAGTACCATATTCAACGACTGACGAAAATAGTAATGAATAACCGCTTCTCTCTCGTCATTACGATTTGTTTGATATATTACTTAATGTCTTCCCATTGAAAATTGCTTGGCGGGCAAATTCAGGTACCATTTGTGCACGTGCCAATGAACCGATTTAGATAACATTTGTGATTGGTTCGTACCATGAACCATATTCATCGGCTGACGAAAACAGATTTTGAAAATCTTTCATAGCCTTGGAGAGTTAGAGTTACGGACAGACAGACAGACACGTTTCGCCACCTTTCGGTACTTTATAATGAAATTAGACATGCCCATAGTAAGTTACGTTCTACCTTCAACCTTCTACCTCAAAAAATGCAAACATTCTGAAAGGGACGGACAGAAGGACTTTTTTTTTAAAAACTAATAAGCAGCTCCATTCTTCCGCTATTTAAAAAAAAGTAAAGCATCAAACAAAAAAATACTCATCCTGAAACTTATAACAGCCAAAGTATGATTCGTCACTCCATTAGCTGAATAACGCACACGTGACTAATTAGCATACAGTATAAATAATAATAAATAATAACTGGAGATGCGTAATGATTTTTCATTTGAAAAATGGAAGGAAAAATTCTGCGACCCAGATTCGAACTAGGAACCTCGACTATCATGGCCGATGCTTCTACCTCGACTTTCTGATGGTTGGAGGTGAGAAATTCTCGATCTGCGAGCCAGGTTCCCGTCTCCCATTGGGCTTTCAACCGTGACATCTTGGTTGTCTTTAAGACACCTTGAGACAGCTTGGACCCGGATTCGAACCAGACAGCTTGGTCCATGATAGTAGAGGCTTCGGCCATGATAGTCGAGGTTCCTGGTTCGAATCCGGGTCGCAGAATTTTTCCTTCCATTTTTCAAATGAAAAATCATAGCATACAGTAATTAAAACAAAATTTAGTCTTCCCAAGAGTAGAATTATTTGTTAGCGGAGAATTATTTTTATCTATAATTTTTTGTGAATAAATATATCTTGTCAACTTTAATTGTTGCTTGAATAGTCTAAATTAATGACCTCCCTCTGCATCTCAAAATATAACCTAAATAAATCAAACTGGTTATGTACATGAGAGTTAACGCTTGCCAAATAAAAATTCTTTTATAAAACTATGTTTAAGCTGCCAAATGACAAATTTTTCTATTACAAAATACTGAACTTATGAGTTAGTACAGTAATCTTTGGTAAAAGGAAGCAAAACTGATTTTTCATACTTGCCATGTTAGTGGCGTAATTGGCGCATTTATTATTAGGTTGGTGCAAAATTAATGGCCGATTGCATTTTGTGGCTGTAGGTGAGTCGGTATATGCAAATTATTTCTGAACTAAAACACCAACTTGACATATCATTTTAAAGCTGTACTTCTTCTGTTTAAGCTGATCTAAAATCTTGTTCAAGCGCCTTACGTTGTGAAAGATTTGATCTATTTTGCAAACGAGAGATAAGCATCATTTTTATTGCATGAGTCCATAATGTTACTGAAGCACCTCGAAATGTAATCAAACCATGGGAAGACGGAACTACTACGTACAACGCGCAGGTGGTTTGAAAAATCCCTTGGTAATGAGGATGGTCGCGGCCGTCCATCGAAAGTTCACGATAACCGAAGAGCTCAAGCTAGACTATTCTGCAGTCGTTCGCTACTTGAAACAAATTGGAAAGGTGAAAAAGCTCGTTAAGTGGGTGCCCAAGTTTGCGCCTGCAACCGGACTCATTCAACACAGCTTCCTGAATCAGGGTGAAACCATTACTGCCCGGTCATACGTTCAATAAGTCGACGACATGCACCAGAAATTTCTACAATAACGACTATTATTAGTCGATCGGGAAATCCCATCTTGCTTCCCGACAACGCTCGGCAGTACGTCCCAGAAGTTAAATGATCTTGGCTACGTTTCGTGGGAGTTGCTTCAAAATCCACGACGATGGGAAACTGCCTTCAACGAATTCGTCGCCTCCAGAAGTCCGGAATTCTACGCAACCGGAATAAATTTGCTTGTGTCTCGCTGGCAAAAGTGTGTTGACTCTGCTGGATGTTACTTCGATTAATAGTGTTGTTTGAAACGAGTTATTGCTTTTTAAAGTAGTCACTACATATCGGCCATTAATTTTGCACCAACCCAATAAAAGCACTCATATGTTGAATGAGTTCTTTCACTGCAGGCGGAGATTTAAAGTGTAAGATCAGCATTACCAAAAGATCGTGCACTTATGAAATTGTTTTATCAGAACAATAGTTGTGCCTTTGCGAAAATTCAGAATTTTAAAGAACTTAAAAAAAAAGGTCCAGTGACTGCAAATTTTCAGATTATTCTGATCACTAGGAGCTTTCTTAAACATAAACTTTAATATAAGACTCCCTGTATATACACTGGTGGACAAAAGTTTGGGCTAAGTGTGTTTTCTAAGAAAACAATTATTTAGAGATTTTATTGTTATGGTACCTTTTTACTTACTATTGAATATATCAAAATTGACAATTGAATAATTGATCTTTTAATTTGTTTTTAAGTTACATCCAAATAATGCAAATTACACTGATCAAAAGTTTGAGGTAACAGGTAAATAATCATCAAGATATCAAAAGTAAAGGAAATTAAAATCTGACCGCTATTTGACTTTATAACTTGAAGACGATTTGTCATTGATGAAAATAACTTCTTGATGGTGTTTGGTGCTATTTTAACAACGGAGGCCTCAGTTGCATTGATTAGCTGCATAAGAGTTGAATACTGTTTGTCAGCATAAATATCCTGGCTCATAAGATGCCAAACGTTTTCTATAATGTTGAGGTCGGGACTCCTTGCCGGCCAGTCTAGTGTACGAACTTTGTTAGCGGAAAATCATTCAGTAAAAATTCGTGCTGTGTAGATAGATGCATTGTCTTGCTGCCATACCCATTGTTTTTGTCTGTAGTGTCTCTTGCAGAAAAGAATGGATGTGCTTTGAAGGTCTTCTAAGTATAGGTTGCCGTATATTTGCCCTCAATTACTTTTATCTTCAGGTGACCCGTGTTTGAAATGGCACCTAATGGCATCACATCTCCTCCTCCCATTTGATGCTTATTTCTGACCAGAGCAATTGGTTTTTGGCCTTGTTTTTTAACATTACTGCACATGTTATCAGGTCCATCCATGGAAAAATCGTTTTTCATCAGAAAATACCACCAACCCAAAATCAGTCTTCTCATGATGTGTTTCTGAGCAAATTGAAGTCTTGCTATTTTATTTTTTGGTGTTAATGGCAGTGATTTTTCAATAGCTTCCTAGTGAAAGTTCTCACGCCTTATGGTTCTGGTTGAAGCCTTCAAATCAAGATTTACTTCGATGCGCATACTGTTTACAATGTGGCCAGCTGCAATTTCTCTTCTCTCGTGGCGTTTTATGCTAGATTTTGTCCGTCTTGTAAGTGCAGATGGGTTTCCCATCTTCTTTCCTGTCTTCCTCTTTTCATTTTTAATTGCCCTGATTACTGTATTGTAGCCAACATCAGCAATTTCAGCTTCTCGCTTGAAGTTCTTGTGTTGAGCATACAATGCATGAATTTCCTTCGTTTCTCATCAGAAATCATCTTAAGACACTTCTTCACATTCCAAAAAATCAATGGACAAATATTCACGCACTTTACTGTAAAAAATATCAGTTATTTACCTGTTACCCCAAACTTTTGTCCAGTTCAGTTTGCATACTTTGCATGTAACTTAAGAACAAATTAAAAGATCAGTTTTTCAATTGTCAATTTTGATATATTCAATAGTAACTTAAAAGGTGCCATAACAATAAAATCTCTAAATAATTGTTTTCTTAGAAAACACACCTACCCCAAACTTTTGTCCACCAGTGTATAACAGGTGACTGCTTGAGTTTTTTGTTTATGTATCGAGCTCTCCATCATAGCAACATTGTTGGTAAGTCCACGAAAATATTCTGACATTGCCAGCAGTATTAATCGTATAGGTATGTAGATTTCCCCTTTGGTAACAGAGAAGTTTACTGCAACGTTTTCATTCTATTGAAAGGCGAAACAGTTTTAAAACCGGATTCCTAGGTTAAAGAATAGGGAGAGTCGAACTCTGTAATCGCGATGGCATTTTCCAAAAATTCTGTGTATGCATATGCTTCTTAAATTAAAGTTTCCTAACAACCTGAAGTAAGCGAAATGACTACTCCCAAAATATTGGTCTAGAGAGCTATCGATCTTATTCGGCTAAATGAACGAAAAAGTGAGGGAAGTATAGGTCAAAATGGCATCCACGAAAACATGAATCGTTTTTTTCCAAAATCATAAGCCGACAGTGTTTATGAATCACTTTGACACAACTAGGCTTATGCATGCTCACCGGTTCATTTTCAATGGCATTGCGCTTCATGAAGCCATCAAGAAGAGAACGTGGTGACATGATTAAGAGTTAATCTCTTTATAAGGAATTTATAATAACCATATTGAAAACTTTATTGATAATTAGTGAATAAATTCATTAGCCATATTTAATTCGCGCTCTTTGGCGTTTTGAGCCCCCCCCCCCCTTTCATAATTGAATTTTTAGTGTTTTCAAACGAGGACATCTGGCTTTAATTAGGTTTTATTCCATTCCATTTCACAGAGTAGATTATTCATGAGAGACGAAAGCTGAATTCATTAGGTGTAGCGATGATTCCCAGAAAAGATTTTTGGAACTGTCTGGAAATTTGGAGGAAACTCAAATATGTACATCGTTAAGTCTAAGAACTTTTGTCAAGAACTTGCCTTTATCTATATTTGATCTTTTATCCTTTTATGTTGATAAATTCGATCGTAAGTACCTTTTCTCGGTGGAAAATTGAGTGTGGAGTAAAACAGACTTGAAATTAGTTTGCTGGCTTCTCTAGCTTCTTTTGTGTGCAGAAGATAGATGACGTCTTTTCACTTTGAGGCATCTGCCTTGAGTTGTTTAAAGAGCAGTCGTTTATGATATACTCATGTGTTAAGGTTTGTTTGTTAGAAATAGCTGAAGTGACACGAGCCTGATTTGGGAAAGCAACGAATAAAAAAATTTATTTTCTCTTGTATAATAAAATATATTATTATGGAAAGACGAAGGAAAGAGGTGAATTCAAACGGATCCTCAGAGCTTCTCGAGAACCCGGACATGACTGATGGAAAATGCGTTCTTTGATAGCGACAACACTTAAGTAGTTACCTGTTTACGGAGCCGCTATGTATCCTGCTTTTGTGGAATGTAACTGGAAGAAAATCTAGAACGTTTCTCGCGATTTTGACTAAAGATAAAATTGCTTATTGCCCAACTCTGAAATTGCGTATTGTCCCATCTACATTTTGGCATACCCAGAAGACTGTTTATCTTTTTGAGGATGCTTATTATGGCGATAGCAAACAAGTATAGGATGTCATCCATCTCCTTTAAAGCAACTCAGTTTTGTGCATCACCAAATATGAGAATATTATCATGATGGTTTAACAATAGGCGTTTCTCTGAATTCATGTTTGGCAGTGAAGCTAAGAAAAATGTATTCTTGTATTGAAAGCTAAATACGTGTTTGTGCGTCCTAATTCAGTGACAAACTGAGTACACTGTAAAGTTAAATCTTGTAGTGATTAATTTTAAGTAACTTTTTGGAGAAAATCGGTGTAACAAAGGGGACAACTGTCCTTTTTTTGTTGTGTATGATAATGAGACAATTTCAACTTTTGAAACTGAGTAAACCTATTAAAGTGGTGTGCAATACAAGATTTGGGAGTCGAACTTACAAGGGAACTATCCGAATATACATAGCGAACCTTGGAAGCGATGGTGTTGCGCGGTGGTGGAAGCGGAAGTTAAAAGAAAAAACATGGCGGTAAAGGGGAAGCTGTGTTATTAAGCACGAAACCTTAATTTTGCTGTACAATTAGTCGTGTCGAACGAATTATAAGATGAGGGAGGCATCCACAAATATTTATTTTATTTAAAATTAAAAAAAACACCGCGGTATATAACCCCCTCACCAACACATATTTGTATTCTTGGCTGCTTGCCCCATTAGATCACTCCACAGCCTTGCCCTCGTTTTACTCGCGAATACATGATGTCAGCCCCGGAAAATTTATTAAGATTACCGGATTAATTAATAATAAAATATATTACGGAACTGATTATTAATTTCTTGTACTGGATGGCAATTAGTTAATTTTAATAATTATTTTTAAAATAAAAAATACGTTTGTTAGAAAGTTCAAAATTCATTAAATTATCGTCTGCTGTTCCTTCGTATTTCCATTGATTTCGTGTGAAGAGGATTTGTTCGTATTGAGTGATAGAGTTAAAGAAGTTCCGTCAGAAGTATTAATACACATATATGGCATAACAATAGAGTCTCTGTATGGCTATATGCGCTGAAAGGTTTTCGTTTTCGCGGTTTTTTTTGAAAGAAATAAAATTTGGCAATTTCTTATGTTGCAGGTATCACTGTTTAGCTTTAGGTGTGAAAAATATTTCAATTTGGTGTCTAGCTGTGAGATACAGGTTCAGATTGTTCCCTTGTTAGTGGACATAGTTTTGAAATGTGTCTTAGAACAATCATGTACTACCGTATAATAATTGCAGTTGTAGACTCAAATAGAGTAAAACTAGGACCATTAAAGTCTCAATGTCATGTTAGGATTGCACCCAGAAGGCATATCTGGGATGCTGGTTCTCACAATTCTGTATAAAGGTATAACATGTTTGTCTCATGAATGAAAAATGTGTTGTTGTTAGAAAACTTTGTTTGAAATCCATAATAATTTGAAATGGGTGTGATTAAATGCTGATTAAAGGTAACAGGTCAGTAAGATTTTGTTAATGCTACAAAAAGGGATACAGCATTTCCTTTTGTTACTATTCGGAGATTTAACGATTATTAACGTGATAATTTTGTTAAGCTAGCCGTCCACGTCTTTGCTGTTACGTTTGTGTTATGAAATAGATTGAATAAATTATTTCTTAAGAATCCAAGATTTTCTTTTGCGCTCCATTGGGAAGATAATCACTTCCCGTTGGACCTCACAACTTAATAAGCTGAAGCCTTTTCTTTAATTAAATTGCATTCGTTTTGCGTAGAGAGAACATGCTTTTGTATATGAAATTTAGTTTTTTCTCATGAAGAAGGCGAGGAATTTTATTTGACGGAGAAGGATTATTCTTTTTACCTCGCTCCCTCCTCCTCTTTTGGTGCTTTCTAACCCCACTTAGAGCATTGTGTCCAGCAGCGTGCTCTTGCGCGACCTCTGGTGAGTGAGTGAGTGAGTGAGTGAGAGAGAGAGAGAGAGAGAGAGAGAGAGAGAGAGAGAACGCACGTGCGTCAACGTGAGAGATACCTGACGTTCCAGGCGTTCCTCTCTTAACTACGGTTTCGCCCCGTGGCTCGTGCGACGTCCTAGCACCTTGTCGCCATTACGGCGCGACATAACATTCCACGCATGCGCTGGAGGGCAGGACCCCTATCGGCGACGAGAGGCGAGGGTGGACTTAGGCCTTTTCTCGCAAGGGATATGGGCGTGCTGGCTCCAAGGGAACTGCTTCTCAGAAACCATTGCCCTTAATTGGGTCATCAACAGTTCCCAGAAAGCTCTTGGTCTCTCCTTTCAAGTCGTAATGGTTCATTTTGGGTCCTCTACGTGCAACTTATCGATGTCACTGAGGTGCTCAGTAAAACGTTAATACCCTTCTCCGCTTTTGCAACAGATGCTTTGCATTATTAAAACCCCCCGCCAGGGCGAGCGACAACCACCACCACCACTACTACCACCGCCGCCGCGGCAACAAGCCCCATAGGTTACAAAGCGGGAGACAGTCGTAAACAAGCATACGGGCGGGAGCTTTCGGATGGGGGTAGCAGGATTTATCAGAGGTTGTAGTCGAGAGGAGAAATGGACGGACCCACCGACGGACAGATGGATGGGCGAGTGGCCTGCGATGCTACCCCCACCTTAACGGTAATCTCGGCCAATGCCTGTGACGTTCGAACGGCTTTGGGGGTTTGTCGGTTTGTCGGTGCTTCGACATGCTGCTGACATATTGTCGCCTCCCGTAATCGCTTTTCTCTCTCTCTCTCTCTCTCTCTCTCTCTCTCTCTCTCTCTCTCTCT
>JAHWFO010045302.1:119410-137097 GCA_023313115.1 Rhysida immarginata | reverse complement strand
TGCCCGGATCCAAAACTCGTGACCCAGTGGAGACCGATTACATTACTTAACACGGACTACAAAATCTTCACTGGGGTGCTCCAGCAACGTCTTAAGCTTATCGCCGACGAGTTTTTTGATCCGGGCCAATCCTGCTCAATTCCAACGCGCAGGATGACGGACTATCTTATTACTATTCGGTGTGTTATGGAAGAAGCGCAAGTTCGTCAACAAACTCTTGCGGTGTTAAGTCTCGACCAGGAAAAGGCGTTTGACAAGGTGAATCACGAATTTTTATTCCAAGTGTTTCACCAGCTTCATCTTCGGGCTTTTGCTGTGATTATTTCTTCACTGTATGCATCGGCCACATCATGTGTGGTGGTTAATGGCTCCACTTCGTCTACCTTCGAACTCTTGAAAGGTGTCAGGCAGGGGTGTCCTCTATCGCCTCTCCTATACATCTTCTATTTGGAGCCATTACTCCAGTTCTTGAACCGCCACCCGGAGGTTCGGGGATATGAGTTACCAGCTGCGTCCATCAACATCAGGACATTAGCTTACGCAGACGACGTTGTTTGCGTCTGATTCATATTCCCTGAGCATTTACAAAGAAACCTTCGATCTCTTCAGTACTTCGACGGGGAGTACCATCAACCTCGTCAAGTCGAAGGGAATTGCGATTGGGAAATGGACGATCGACAAGCTCAAGTCATTCCCAATAACATGGTGTGGTCAGATCACAGTGCTTGGATTTATTTTTTCTTTTCTACCGGACATGGACTCTATTCATTGGCAGCAAGTGGTGGATAAGTGTATTGCCCGCCTTGACAGGAATTTTGGCTTTTCTACGTCAATGCTTGTCAAGGTGCGGTTTGTGCAGACCCACATCCTCCCGTTATTGTCATCTAAGTGCCTATTCACTTTGCCACCAGCTAACATGCTCCACAAAGTTCGCAGTGCTATGGTTAATTGTGTGTGGGGGAGGTTTGCTCAGCGTCATCCTGTTCGGGCAGGGTTTCTCTTCACTCCCTTTGAAAGGGGAGGGTTAGGCCTGCCCGCGAACCGGCGATACCTCATTGCAGCAAGGCTTGCTGCAATGATTCGTGTTTTTCTCTTCCCCCCATCTTTGTGGGCGAACTTTGTGTTTATATATCTCCGTGTGTTCTTCAAAGTGAATAGGATACCGTTGCCACCCTTGCTGCCAATAACGATTAATATGCGTCACCCGAACATGTACCATCTGTTCCAAGGGGACTTAGTGACTATCTTACCAGCGTTGCGCAATGTAGACTACCAAGATTGGGGTCACTTGCGTCTATCTTGGTTCTTCCAGCAGTCTGACCAGGGCGAGTCCACCGACATCTTTCGCCTCTGCCCAGATTATCCGTGGTCAGCCTTCTTAAAGGCATTGAAATCTGTTGCCTTCGACGGAACCGTGTTTTCCATCCAATGGCGGTTGCTGCACCAAGGATTTTACTCCCTCCAACGTCTTCATCTATGGAGGGTGGTCAGATCTGCTGGTTGTCTACATTGTGGCATCATAGAGACAATCCAGCATTTATTCTTCGAGTGCTCGTTTGCTCAATCCATTTGGAATCGTCGGTGCCTTCATTACCATCTTCCAAGGTTTTCTTAATCTTTTGTATGATTCCTGATGGATGATTCCACCGGTGATCCACTAAATTCAGATCTAGCGATACCTATCATGTTTATAAATAAAGAGCTCTGGACAGCTAGAGTGGACAGAGCGAGGGGGATCCTTTCCACACCGTCATCTGTGTGGAAGAAAGGATCATCACATCTGCGGTCCTTCCTCCTCTTGGAATGGTATCGTCTAGGTCCATTAGTGTTCAAAAGGCGTTTCGCAACATCCAAACGCCTTTGTGAGGTCATCGGAGGGGACCATAATAACAATTATGCACACCTTTACACGTTCCCTCTAGACTTCTGATGACCTACCGGTGGAATAACGAGCCTCGAAACTGAGGCGTTTATTAAAGCGTCGAAGCCTATGACAGGCTTCACGATTGCAACGCTTTATGCATGTGCGCCTGAGCACCCTGCTTCATTATCATTTTAAGGGTGCTCGCTGGAGCAAACGTCATCTGCTCCAGCTCCAACAGCACGGACGAATGGACGAGCCAGTAAGGAGTCTAAACAAACTGGGTTTTTCCGTCAGTCTTCAGCATTGATATTTTCTAATGATTCCGACTTAGATGAATCCCAAGCACAAAGGAAGCTCGCACGAAATCGACCCCGACATGGCAATTCTACCGGGAACCGTGAGTGCGTCAGTGTAAGGGTAGAAACGAGGAATAAGAAAAGTGAAAAATTTCATCATGGCAGAAACGATCGGCGCCGTCGCTCTCTAAACAGGAAAAAGATAAGTGGACTTACTAATTTGTTTCACACAAAAATTTTTTTCAATTCCAATATTACGACCCAGGAAAGCGAGAAGCAAGTGAAACTCGTTAGCACCCGAGACGGCCGACCGACAAGGAATCAATACGGTCAGAATCGTGACGTTCATCATAATTACAAGATCCACGCCACGGAGCAGCCATTAAGAGGTGTGAGTACCGTCATAACCAAGCCCGATCAGGAATTCGACACGGGTGGCCCAGGCCCGTCATCAATCCGATCTGGACGGCATAGTTCATACATCGTCGGCGCAAGAATCCACGTTATCGTTCAAATTTAACGAGAGGATTCATCAGGATCCCGCAGCAGCCCAGGAACCTAAAAAGGAGGTTACCCGCCATTGCAGCATAAGCCCAGGAGGCGACGTAACTCAGACGGATTCAACAATCGAGCCAACCACGGGAGAAGCAGGCGACATAGGCACAGCAAGCGCGAGCCGCAAAGAGAGCTCTCAACGCGAGCCACGCTTGGCTGCCCCCAGCGCTTCTCAGGGTACAGTTACCAATATTGAAATAGAACTTAAGTGAATTTTTCCTGCATTTGAAAATAACTATTTAACTACTGCTTTTCTATTTAAGCTTTTCACACGTCGTGGTTTTCGTATTCCTCAATATCTCTTCCCATTGATAAGTATCTTTAATGTGAATATTGATATCACATATTTTTCTTCTAAATTTTTCAAGTGGTACAAGTTGGAACTCAGCACCCAAGAAGTTACGTATTGTCCGGATTTTCAGCAACACTGCAGCACAATTGGATGTGGACTACCTCGGGGTCAATACTTCCTACACTAGTACCTACTGCCACAAGAGGACGACTCGAGCTCAAGGATTTTGTCTCACCGGTTCTTCGGACAAAGTCTAAAGAAGATTTACAATAATTTATTTCAATTTATCATCTCAAAATAATGTATTTCCACTTGGAATATTTTAATTGATGATTTCATTAAAATTGTTCCTCGTTAATTTAATCGTTTCCATTCACTCCTCCTTTCTCTATCATGACACTTATTAACTATTATTACAAAGTTAATTATTTCAAAAGAAAGTCGTGATAAGTTGTCATTTTTAAAGTGCCAACCCTCTTTTTAACACATGAAAAATGGTTAGAAAAATTCAAAAAGAAAAAGAAATAAAAGAATTCGAAAAAATTTATTTCAAAATGCTCGCTATGGAATTTTGCTCCCGTTCCTCGACAGATTCCGCATTCTGTATTAATTTTGTTTTCTTTGCTTTAGGATTCACTTGGTCAATAGCCTTACGTTTTTTAGGTGGCGTTTTATAAACTACGAACTACTAACAAACTCTTTAAAAATGTATGAATAAAAGAAATTGTATACAGTACTTTGATTTCAACCAGATGTGTAGCAGTGTCAGCACATTTCAAAGCAAGAAACGCAAATGTTTTGCAGTCGCTGCTTCTACGCAGTTTCTCCAGTTTCGGTATAACACATATTTATTGTCTTATAGTTTCGGTTTCAGAAATATTGCAGAATAAGGTATGCTCGATCACTGCCTTCCGGGCTCTGGCTGACGTCATCGATGCTCCCGCCTTCGAGCCCCTTAGGCAATAATCGAGCATACCTTATACTCTATTTGCCTTGTATAGATCCTGTATATACAACGTGATTCAGAAAGATAGATCAAGAATGAAATACCATGTACAGTTTATAGCGGGGAACAAAATTTTTCCTATAAACATGAGTCCGGAAATGCATCCTTACAGAGATAATGCAACTTGTAAGAGGTAGGAATGACATTACAGTAGGTGTTCAAAATGCCGACCCTGAGCCTCGATACAGGTGTTCAGTCTGCGGACGAGATTCTCGCGAACTCTGGTGAAGATGTCCGGACTCTGGTGATGGGTCCGCTTCAGTAGCATTACCCTGTGCCTCGCCGTAGACGATATGCGTGTCCGCCAGTTCCACATTAGTCAAGCGATCCATTGTACGACAATGGAGTTACACGTTGCGTTTCCTCTCTTTTAAAGGAGAGAACACGAACAATTTACATATTTAGCTCCTAACTTGCATGGACCCTACCATTGCCGTCTGGGTAACGCATATCCATTCCTACCTCGTACAAGTTGCATTATCCTTGTAAGGATGCATTTCCGGACCCATGTTTATAGGAAAAATATTGTTCCTCGCTACAAACTGTACATGGTATTTCATTCTTGACCTACCTTCATGAATCACCGTGTATAAGAGATACGACAACTGGGTGGTCGAAAACGATTGGTAAGAGACTTACAGACGCCATTATGTGCTAACAGATGCCATGTGATGTCGTTACTTGCATGATGCTATACAGCCGTATTTAGTCATCGCCAGTTGTAATTTTCCGAATTATAAAACGTTTATGAAACTATAGGCATAATGCCTAATTGTGCTGCAGTAGGTGTTCAAACAGCGGGAAAAACGGTTTTCTTAGAGACGATGAGCAACGCAGAATTTGGAGCGAAGTTTGTATGAACTTAATGATAAACTTATAAACGTAAGCGTCCAACATCATTTATTAAGATACTCTTGTAGGCGTGGAGAGACGTTCCGTAGAGCTTAGGAAAATATAGCTACAACAAGGGGAGGAAAAATTCTAATAACTATTCTAAGAATACCAGGGAGAGGGGAGGGTAACCCAAATCTCACATAGCGATCAGAAATTGGGTGAGTTAGTAGGGGCTTACTGTGCCAAACCAATTCAATTTCGAATAGAATCCATTACTTTTACGCCAATTCATCCTTTTCTCCGGCACAAATTTCTTATGGCAAATCCCACGACGTGACATCGGGCATGAAGTGAACGTGCTCTGCAAGGGATCGGAGACTCTGCTTCTCTCGACTAGAGTTGAATTCTTCTATAAAGATAAATAAGTAAAAAAAATCAAAAGGCGTAATTTTTTGAACCAACGGCCCAAATACGGCGTCCAATACCAGAATTAATATGAACCAAAGCCTTTCTGCATCTTCAAAATTCATCTTCTGACGTCTTTGTGATGTTCGAATAATTCTTCCATCACATTTTCAGCCATTAAAGTTATTTTGTACTACAAGTTTTAACAAAGTATTATCATTTCAATTTTAAAATATTTTGCCCGGGGAACATTTTTTTATAATTTTGTTATATCAGTAATACTATTTTTTGTACTGTTTTAGATACTTGAAAACAGGATATTTTTGGTTAAAGCTGTTACAAAAGATAATTAATCTTTTATATTAATTTTCGCGCTGTTTCTCATTTAAGTTCTTCCTATTTATTTAATGTTTTGTGCTTTGGGCAGAATACAAAAGATTATAATTAAAAATAAAAATAATAAATGCGTACACATTTGCCCTTGCAATATATATATATATATATAAGGATCCTCTGGTTTTTGACATTCCATTAGTCTGATTAGACTAAATTGGTATATTTTTTTTTGATAAGGCCTTGCGGTAATGCATTAATTGTTATTGAGTCTTTAAAGGTTGTTCTCTGATTTACATAATTATGCTCTGAAGAGTGCCTTTCTATTGTTGCCGCGTGCTAGCCGTGTGCTTCTTGACTGTTGCTCCAAGAGTATAAATTCATCAACATTGGAAATATTTTCCACTACTTTGCTGCTCTGCCATGAGGCTACTATGAGGCCTTTCCATCTTCATTAGTACGTATTGTGAGTAGACTAGTGTTTACTGCGTTTGCCCCCCCCCCTGTTGTCTCCTGGGGAGGTCCTTTTTCTCCTTCACTTTAAAAACTTCAATGATATCAACCATGGAGCGCATGGTTGATATGATTGCCGATGGCCCCTTCACCGTCGGCATGTTTATGAAGGAGGTATACACCAAAACGGGTATACCTCCGGTTCGTCCGTCGGGTCACCCCACTGTTTCTGTCCTACAGAGGCTTTCTCCGGCAGAGTCGAAGATGCTGTGCAGGCAACAGAATATTGCAGACCGCATAGTGGCTGCGGACTTTATCAAGGTTGGGCAAACCACCGTCCACCTCAGTTACGCCGAACCCGGATATGTTCCAGTTCTTATCCGGGGCGCATTGCCTGCCACTGATGGCTGAAAAGTATCTCCGAGACTACATGTCCGATTACGGAGTGGTGCGAAGAATCTCGTACCCCCTGTACCCAGATTCTCCTCTTCAGATGACGGACGACATCTTAGTCTACGTGGAGCTGCATAAAGATATTCCTGAGTTCGTTGTAATGCACTCAGTCAAAGTCTCCGTGTCTTACAAGGGACAAAGGCAGTGCTGCTGGTATTGTAAAAAGACTTCCCACTTTCGGAAAGACTGTTCTCTCCTTCGGAAATGTGATTCCTGCCACAAGACCATGCACAAATTCCATCAGTGCCAGGAGAGGTCAGACGCTTTATCAGCAGCCCCAACGCCACCGCCTCGAGGAATGTCATCCCAGCAACCAGCAAAGATGAATTCACCGGCCTAGTCACCTGAGCCGAGCAGAGCAACAGCGCCTCGTCCTCCACCAAGGAAGTTGAAGACGACCCCATAATCGTCTCCTCCTCCTTCACCGAGGAAATCGAAGTCGGCCCCACCATCGTCGCCTCCTCCTTCACCGAGGAAATCGAAGTCGGGCCCACCATCGTCGCCTCTTCCTACGACTCCTGGGAAAGAGATGCCGCCTCCCCCTCCTCGGCATTGTGTGGATCGAGAGACTGTTCCTTCTCCTCCACCTTCGCCTGATGTTTCCCCGACGTTGAAGGACTGTCACTCTGCAGAAGTCATCTTAGACGATTCGTTGTGCTCCGAGTCGGTGTTTGATGTGGAGGAGTTTCCTGCTCTTCCTCCATCTGCTCTTTCATCGGCATCGCAGCCTCCGGATCGTCTGTGCGCCTACGCCAGGTAAAATTTCATCCTCTGCTGGGACCTCCAAGCCATCAACGTCTGCTCAGCGGGATCTTCTTGCGACGCCTAAAGGCCGTTTCACATTACCACCTTTGCGAACGAAAATCGGACGAAATAATATCGGACTGCATTATCGCAGCTGGATGTAGCTTTCACATAACATGCGAAACGACCGACTGTCGGTTGCCTGGTGCATACAGCTCGATTAGATATTTTTCGCATCGGACCGATTCCACCCTATGCGAGAGCCAATCAAAAATGACTGTATGCTTTTAAAGAAGTTAATATTCTTTGCCTGCGTAGCAGAATGCACCGCCTTGCAAACAATAAACGTTTGTTTCATAAAATTAATGATGATGATCGATAATCACGATACCCGACAGACATGGCAGACATGTTTGTTTTCTTTGCTCATTTATTTGCGCATGCCGACAGCGCTGTCAATGTGAAAGCAACCTGCGAATTTCGGACGCCTGATTCGTAGACCGCTGTCGTGTGCCAACGAGATTTCTGCCGTCCGAAATTCGGCCTATATTTTGTCGTCGGATTTTCGTTCGCAAAAATGGTAATGTGAAACAGCCTTAAGAGCCCTCGCAAGAAAAAGGCCCGACGTCATCGTAGCAAGAGGGACGGGATTCCTGTGTCCTCTTCATCTGAACGAGACAGCTGCGTAGACCGTCATCATCGCAGCCCCTCTTCCTCTTCGGGACGTGCTCGCTCCCCTAAACGGAAGACATCTGAGCCTCCTCCCTCGTCCGTGAGGCTCAAGTCTCCTTCAGATACAGGTCAGCCTCCGCCAGCTTAATTTCGCAGTGAAGGTCTTTTCCCTAAACGTTTGTTCCCTTGGCTCGTCCTTCAAGCAAAATCGGTTTTGTCATCATTTATTGCCCTGTACAGGCCAGATGTTCTTCTTTTTCAGGAGGTGAAGCTTGCTGCTTCTCAACAGCTTGCTAACCTCCCTGGCCTTCGAAGTCAATATCCATCTGTGCAGTTCTTCATCAACTCATCTTCCCACATGGGCAGGGGGTTGCCTCCATCATCTGCAACCCCTCCATTGTGGTGTCGAACTGCGTCTTTGACTGTGAGTGCAGGGTAATTTCTTTGGACCGTCTGCTATCTGGTCTCGAATTCCGATTGCTTAATGTGTACGTCCCGTGTTTATCAGCAGAGAAACTGACATTCTTTGAAGACCTTGACTTTTACCTGTGCTCGTCCTTGCCTGCAGTAGTTGCTGGGGACTTCAATTGCCATCCGGATGAGAACAACATCTTTTCGTCTGGATGTGCCTACCAGTTGTGCCAACGGAATGCACTTTTCGATCTGTGGGCGTCTTCTTCCCATTCCAACCAAAGTGGGTCTACTTTGCACCAAGGGCCCTCTGTGTCTTCGAGGTTGGACCCTTTTCTAGTAGACGCCACTTTTGCTGGTGCCCCTGGTTCCATGGAGGTCATTCCATGCTCGTTTTCTGACCACAGTGCCATCAAGTGGTCTTGGAACCCTCCATTCCCAGCCTCCTCTGCGGGATTTACTTCGAACAATTGGTTTCTGAACGTTTCTCTGCTTGACATCGATAAATACAAGGGAATGTTCGTTCGGTTTGTGGAAAGACATCTTCACAACCTACTTCCGTCGCTAGCTTCGTGGCTTTCTTTTAAATCTAAGCTCCGTCGTTTCTTTAGAAAGATTGTGTGTGATGCTGCTAGACGCAATCGGCGCCATCTCCTCATGCTCCAAGAAATCCTGTGCCTCCTCCGCTGTTCTATCCCGAAGGGGGAGTATGCTGATGACATCCGCCAGGTGAAGAGCGAGATCAACGCTCTAATGATCCGCAAGGCCGCCGGCGCAGTTTTCAGGGCCAAACTGTCCTGGGCATCTGACATCCGGAATATGTCGTTAGCTGTGTTCGCTGAGGAGAGGCGTCGCGCCAATAAGAAGAGGTGCCATCGTTTGGTGGTGGAGAATGGGACAGTGGAAACAGACGCTGACATCTTGTCGGCTTTCCACTCTCATTTTTCATCATTTTTTGGCCACCCAGTCTTTCCATCCGATGCCACGATGAAATGGATCGAGGCACTTAGACCTTTCACTGCTGACGCTGACCTGTCATTTACCCGTCCCTTTCCGAAGATGAAGTCAAGAAGTTTCTGTCGATGGATGGCCGTCATCAGTCCAGCCCTGGATTAGACGGCATCCCGTATTCGTTCGTTAATGCGACTTGGAAACTTCTTGGGCCTTTCCTGGTACGAGTTTTCAATTCCATTCTTAAGGACCCTTCCTCCATTACGTCGGACTTTACCGTGGGGAGAATCATCTTGCTCTCCAATTTACCGGATCCTGAACTTGTCACCCAGTGGAGGCCTATTACTCTACTTAACACAGACTATAAGGTCTTCACTGGTGTGCTCCAACAACGGCTCAAATGCTTCGCCGACGAGTTCTTCGATCCGGGACAATCCTGCTCTATTCCATCTCGCAGGATGTCCGAAAACCTCATTACCATCAAGTTTGTTATGGAGGAAGCGTGTGTGCGTCGTCAGACTCTCGCCGTGCTAAATCTTTGACCAGGAAAAGACCTTCGACAAGGTGAATCACGTGTTTCTTTTCCGAGTGTTTCACCATCTTCATCTTCGGAAATTTGCTACGATTATCTCAGCACTGTATGCTTCTGCCACATCATGCATGGCGATTAATGGCTCCAATTCGCCTTTCTTCGAACTGTCTAAAGGCGTCAGGCAGGGGTGTCCCATCTCTCCCCTCTTATATATGAGGCGTTGAGCGCAAAAGTGGCCCAAGTCGAAAAAAATATGTTCTGAGAAAATCGCAAAACAAAAATACGACATTTTGATGATAAATATTTCAAAGGCATATTGTAGTAGATAAAAAAAACCTTTTTATACTTACATATTTACACTGTAAAAAGCAATCTATCAGCAAGTTATTTCCACATGTTACTCTTTTTCAACATTATTGTTGGTTGGGCCACTATTGCGCTCAACGCCTCATATATTCTATTTGGAGCCATTATTACAATTTCTTAATCGCCACTCAGATGTCCGGGAGTAAGATTTACCAGCTGCTTCCATCAACACCCGTACGCTGCATATGCTGATTTAGTGTTATTTGCATCTGATGCGTATTCCCTGGGCATCTATAAAGAATCCTTCGATCTCTTTAGCACTTCGACGGGAAGTTCCATCAATCTCGTCAAGTCTAAAGGCATCGCTATTGGGAAGTGGACAGTGGACTATCTTCAATCCTTCCCAATAACGTGGTGTGAGCAAATTACAGTGCTAGGATACGTCTTCTCCTTTTTGCCCGATATGGACTCACGCCACTGGCAGCAAGTTATTGATAAGTGTTTGTCTCGCTATGGCAAGAACTGTCGTTTTACCACCTCGATGTTTGTCAAGGCGAGTTTCATCAAGATGCATATTTTGCCCCTACTAACGTCCAAATGCCTATTCGCCTTACCATCTTCTCAACTCTTGAGGAAAGTGCATGGTGCAGTTGTGGATTGTATTTGGGGATATGCGGCAGTCCATCACCCCGTCCGTGCGGAGTTGCTGTTTATCCCCTTTGATGGAGGAGGCCTGGGCCTGCCTAACATCCGGCGCTACCTCGTTGCAGCCAGAATGGCTGCTCTGATCCGGGTCTTCCTCCTTCCCCTCCCATCTGGGCCAATTTTCTGTTCCTGCACCTGCGTTTCTTCTTTAAGGTGAATGGGCTACCAGTTCCTACTTCGCTGCCAGTGACTGTCGGCCTACGGTCTCCTGGATTCTACAACCGTATCCAGCGAGATTTGGCGACCTTTATTCTCGACCTACGTCAGGTAGGCCCACAAGACTGGGGGAGCCTGCGTCTATCTTGGTTCTTCCAGCAGGCCGACCGGGGTGCGTCTTCTGACATCGTGCGCTGGCACCCCGAGTATCCATGGCCAGCCATCTTGAAGGCCATCAAGACCTCCGCCTTCGAGAGGACTGTGTGTAATTTTCAATGGCGTCTGCTGCACCATGGATTCTATACTCCCCAGCATTTACATCAGTGGGGAGTAGTCGGTTCTGCTGGTTGCCTGTTTTGTGGGTCTCCTGAATCCATCTATCATGTTTTCTTCGAGTGCCCGTTCGCTCGGTCCATCTGGGATTCTTTCATCGCACGTTGGTCTGACTGTCTTCTCCATCCAGTCAGTGCGATTTCTGATGGACTGCTCCACCGGTGCTGCTTATAGGCTGGGCCTCGCCGTTTCCATCGCCTTCATGAACAGAGAGCTTTGGCTGGCCCGTCAGCAACGATCTGCTGGCGCCCATTCGCCAGCCTCAGCCATCTGGAAGAGAGGCGCCTTCCATCTTAGGTCTTTTCTCCAGCTCGAGTGGCCACGGCTTGGCCCAGCTACGTTTCGGATACGTTATACATCATCTCAGCGTCTCTGTAAGGTCATCGAAGGGGATACGAATAACATCTCGTACCTTTTTTACCTTTCCCCTCGACTTCGATGACCCACCGGTGGGCGGACGGGCCTCTTTTTGAGGCGTTTACATAGGTGGGGCAACTCTTGAGGGCTGCCCGTGCTCCTACTGCATGTGCGCCTGGGCACCCTGCCTGTTTCACGGTCTAAGGGTGCCCCTCTGGAGCCATATCATCGGCTCCAGTTCCAACAGCAGGCCTTTCCATCTTCCTTAGCCACTACAGCGTTCACCTTTCAGTCTGATGTTTGTTTGTTGTTTCTATTAAGATAATTTCCTGATTTCACTTTCCTCTGTTTCCGGATATGTAAGCGTTTTTCCATTTCATCTTCCTCGTCCACTTCTGTCGAGATGGACATTCTTTTTTTATAAACTGTGATTCAGATTTGTTTGGTCATCCCAGACAATCTCTTCTCCGGAAGTAGTTTTCATCATACCAGTCATTCACTATGTAACTTGTAATATTTGCTGTCTGTAGTGAGCTAATTAAGCCCCCGAGGACTAAAAATTAATATTTAATTTGGACAGTTAACCTTTCTAAATTTTAAAATTTTTCTTATGTAAATTTTTCTTCTTATCTTCTTTTTTGAACTATAATGTAATTCCAAATTATCTTTCAACAACTTTTTGAGGGTTTTTTATTTTTTTGTTAATATTTGTCCCTCCTGCATCTAAGCAAATGGTTGAGTAGAGTAGTCAAACTTTTATTTTCATTTTTATATTTTTTTTTCTTTACAATTTTTCATTAATTTGCTGTCAAATATAATTTTGGCAACTGTAAGTGAATTGAACAATTCCTCTACTATTTGGTATTGCATTATGTACAGTTATCTGGATTTTGAGCTTATCCTAGCTTAATATAATGTTTTTGCTTCCTTTCAATTGTGATGGCCACACAATTACTTTCAACACTTCTTATTTGAATTTCAGATGCATTTTGCACAATTTTTCCTAACAATTTTGATGTTGCTACATTCAGCTCGAAATTTCATGTCTAATTCACATACAATTGTAATTTTTAAGCTTCATGGTAATGCTATCTTGCTTATATTTAACTTATGGGGATAATTAATTATAAACATTTTTCGTATGAATTATTTCTTTTTATGTCATTAAAGATCCATATTGAAATTTTCTGCTTATGTTTCTGACCTGCAAAGACACCTCAACTGCATACAACCTTATTTAGTCTAGCTTTATTATAATATTGCTTAAATTTTTTTTACATCTTAAAAACACAACGCAATGTTAAATCTAAATGATGTCTAGGTTTCAAATCCACTATACCTTATTTATTGCCATCTTCTCTTTAAATTTAATCTCGCTCATGTTGTGGGAATAGAATTTTTTTTTATTTAGTTAAACTTATGATTCTAGCACTTTAATCAAAAGAATTTAATTAATTTTAGTAGCTTACTGTTGGTGCTTTTGAATGTTAAATTTAAAACCAATGTTTCAAAAGGATAAGGATTAACTTTTAGAATGATATAGATATTACTCCTGGTACGATTAAAAGCCAGGTTTGAACTAATTCAAGAGCAAAGTTCTTTGTTAAAACGTTACATTTTCATAGATCCGAGGTCTCTGTTTTTCTAACGTTCCATCCAACGTCTGATAGGTAATATTTTCTTCTATTAACGAGTCATTAAGCTCTCATTAGAGAAGAATTAGATTATCTTCGTTTTTAACAACGTAAGCGAAGCTCGTTTGGAACAAATTAATTCGCTTTAAAACTTTTGCAGAATATTAGAGGAGGAAGGCGGGTGGTAACGACGAGGCCTTTTCTTTTGGTGCTTAACTCGTCTCCGTCTTCTCCACGTCGCTCGATGGCTGCCGTCGTTCTAATCCAAAACTTTTTTTTATATTTTATATTTTCTCCGTAACGACGAGAAACTCGTAAAAGAAACTCATTGTTGCTCTCATTGTTTGAGTCGTTCATTGTTTTCTTCATTCGCATCACTAAGGTCTATTCACAAGCAACGTCATCGAATAACGTCTTTATAATTAATTGCGTTGATCAGTCATCAGAGTTTGGCCAAATGAAACGAAGAGGAGCGGGGGAGGAAAGTGGAGCGGAGCAAAAAAAACTCGTAAAGTCAAACAGGGCGTTACAATGTAACAATGTATGACGGTTTCCGTGCAGAGACTTTCTCTTTAGGAGGTGTTGGGGTAACCAGCTAGTATTTTATAAGCAAGTTTCGATTATGGTTTCAATTTCAATTTCGTTTCGATCATCTTTCAGTTACGTATTTTTGATTTATGCTTGAGGAAAGTGATTCCTGATGCTTTTTCGTGTCTAGTTATACGCGGAACTGGTTTTGAATTAATTATTCCTTGGGCCCAAAATCGTCAAAAGCAAAGCAACCAGGCAGCTAACAATAGAGCTGATTTCTGGTGACGTCAGTTCCTGGCCTGTTGCCTAGCGATTCCAAACTTAGGTTTAACTACGGTCTATAGATATTCATGGTCATCGAGCTTCGGCCACTTTCCATTGTTACGAGAAGCTAAGGAAAACAGATCGCGCCAAGTGCCGCATAGATCGTACCAGGGCCGACCGTGACCTGCGATAGAGGTTTTTCATTGAAACAGAAAATGAAAGTAAAGTTTCTGTCTGTCGATAGGACGGCGATGCAGGCGTTTTGGGGCCGATTGTACATGCAGCGCCACTTTTCAATATAGTTCCCGCCCTATTGGGAGCTAGAAACTTTAGCTTCATTTTAACAATGGAGCTCGATGACCATGAATATCTATAGACCGTGGTTTAACTTCTCTATGCTTTTCTATGGCCTTACACCACATTGTTAAACCTAATGTTTGGAATCGCTAGGCAACTGGCCAGGAAGTGACATACTAATCAGCTCTATTCCACGGCTCACTCCTGCCCAGAACTGTCATGGCTTTACTTTGGTGGCGATCACGGTCTATAGATATACATGGTCATCGAGCTCCATTGTTGAAATGAAGCTACAGTATCTAGTTCCCAATAGGGGGGGAACTGTATTGAAATGTGGCGCTGTATGTACAATCGGCCCAACTGCGCCTGCAGCACCACCCTGTAGGCAGATAGAAACTTTACTTTCATTTTCAGTTTCAATGAAAAAACCTTATCCCAGGTCACGCTCGACCCTGCTGCGATCTATGCGGCACCTGGCGCGGTCTGTTTTCCTTAGCTTCTCGAAACAATGGAAAATGGCGGATGACCATGTGGCGATGTATATCTATAGACCGTGGTGGCGATGTTAACAAACAATAGGATTCGGAATATACCTTTAATAATATACATCATTGATAATTCTATATTCAGGATCTCTACCCTTCAGCAAATATAGCAGATCAACAATGGAGTTCGCATGTGTGCACAGATCAGAGGATTAAAAGATCATGATGCAACCGAATAAACGAAATCTTTGGTCAAAAGCGAATAGTCGTGCGATGGAGGCGCCATCCGAAGGCAAAAACTATCAGTGGGCAAACAAACAAACAAACAACAAACAGAAAATAAATTTTATATGTAAGATTATATGCTGTCGTCCATAGATGATTTTTTTTTGTCTTTGTAAATTATTTTTTGTCTTTACTTGCTACAGAATATAAATGTAAGATATGAATTCTCAATTTCCATTTTTACCAATTTTGCCGTAAATTGGTTAACAAAATTTCCCAATTATCATTTTATGAAGCGCCCCTGAAGCGAGAGGATAGGCTACCCAGCAGTACTGTCCTGTATATTTTTGCAACACCTTGTACAAAAGTGTACACTTGTGTAAATGTATGTATAGACGTATGTAAACTTGTGTGAATAAGTGTATACATGTGTGTAAACTTGCGTAAATTGTGTATAAATTTGTGTTTATATATTCATAAATGTGTGTAAACTTTTTTAACTAAGCTGTACAGATGTGTACATAAGCGTAAACACGTGTAAATGTGTATTGTAAATAGGTGTGTAGACATGTATAAACATCAGCCTTGGTGGCTCAGTGGTTGCGTCTTCGGGCATCAGAGGCGATCACGCAACCACTGAGCCACCGAGGATTTTTGCTGCGGTCAAAACCTTGATGTGGGTGTTGCGCGCCTGCACACCTTCCAAACATAGGGTTGTTCCATAAAATCAAATATTCCCTAAAGTACTTGTCTGGCCAGACGACGTGGGCTTATATCCCACGGATAAAATTGGACCCAGTTGGAAGGGAGCAGCACCCTTTGTTTACTCTACAACGCTAAGGACAGCGTCATGTGAACACTTTAGTAAGTGTAAAACTGGAGGGGGCCACGATAATCTCGAAAGTGGCTAGATACGGACAAAGACTTTGAAATTTATCGAGAAAATTAGAAAGCAGGAGTAAAGAGTTAAGAAGCGACCACCGGCTGACTAGAAGAGCGCAAACCGAAACAGCTCAAGGATCAATCGAAAATAAAAACGATTCGGAAGAATAACATTCAATAACCCGACTTAAGAATAAAATTAAATTAACCCTCAATAAAAGGAACTAGTATTTTAATTCGTGAAAAAAGGGACCGCTACAACCCTCCCTCAGTTAATGGAAAAAAAAATTATTTAACTCCATCATTAAAAAATTTTTTTTTTTTTTTTTGTTCTACATCGATCGCCGAAAAAATTGAGTTGGAGTACCAGGTAAGTCAAGAGACTATTCAAAGAGAGCAGACAATGTTGTGAATTTAATGAAATTAGTGTTTAGTGATTCAGAAACTGAACTTCTATCTAAAGGTTTAAAATTTGCCATAAAAAACAAACACAATGATATCCAACATTTAATCGGATATATAGAAGGAGGAATTAAGTACCTACCTGACTCCCAGAAAAAATCGATCAGAGAATAATGTACCAAAGTTCTAGCCCACAATTGGGAAATTACGAACCATTAGACACAGAGGTTAGATTTCACAAAGTTGTTCGTAGTCTTAAAAAGAAAGATTGTTTTTATTTCAAAAGTGACAAAGGGAACAGCACTGTCATTATTAGCAAGGAAGATTATTTTGATAGAGTAGATAAGTTAATTTCAGAAGGACCATTCGAAGTACTTAATACTAAAAATCCATTATCTGATCTGAAAAATGAAGTCAAAGACTCAATCAAAAATTGTCCTAATTTTATCCCCCCAAAACACAAGGGTTCACTCATCATAAGAAACCCAACCTTACCCAGGCTATATGGTAATAAGCCTGGCAATACCTAAAATACATAAGCCTGGCAATAAAATGCGACCAATAGTATCGGATACGCCTACTTATCTTCTGTCCAAATATCTAACCAATTTTCTAAAAGACCTAAAATTTTCGACCCTCGATATTCTATTAAAACAATAGTATCGACTTGGTTAATAAGATTAAGAATTTGGTTATAAATGAAGGTAAAATTTTAGTATCCTTCGATATTATCTCTTTATTTCCTAGTATATCAATTCCTACCACGATTAATTACTTATCCGAGGTTTTAAAAAAGAACAAAGTCCCATCTAAGGTATCGGAGGAAGTCTTAATAACTAAATTGTGTGTCAACAACAACATATTCAAATATAAGGACAAGGTGTATATAATGACAGGAGGCACACCTATGGGTTCATGGCTTAGTCATTTTGTCTGAAATTTTCCTAAAAATCTTTGAATACATTTTAAAATCGTCCGGGTTTTATTTCCTTCACATACGGTATAGATTGTCGACGATATTTTTACAATTTTTGACACCAAAAAATGTGGAGTTGAGGACTTCGTCCAAAACATTAACAACTCCTTTCCTACTGTACAATTTACTTATCAGTTGGAAAACAATTTTAAACTTCCTTTCCTTGACGTTAAGATTTGTAGAAACCAAAATTTTTAGAGGAAGGCCATGGCCTGATGGGCTTTCACTGAACACTAACTTCAGAGAAGTTAAGCAACATCAGGCACGGCTCGTCACTGGATGGGTGACCATCAGTGAGACACGATCTTCACGATCTTCACCCCCCCCCCCGGC
>JAHWFO010045302.1:0-60602 GCA_023313115.1 Rhysida immarginata | reverse complement strand
CCGGAAGATAAAGGCCTCAACATCAACGACCTACCAGGTATGTATAAGCAATTAGGACGTATCTTTCATCTGTTTTCTAATCTAGGCAAAAGTTACCCACAGTTGAGTGGGCTCCTTACGACCAACTAATTTTATTATGGCTGCACAACGTTATTCTGTAATCAACAAAGGTGAACTTCGGTGCGTGATATGGAACGCTAGGGGCATTCCCCGAAAGCGTATCTAGTTTCACAATTTTCTGTTAAATCAAGAAATCGACGTTGCTTTTCTGTGTGAAACTCATCTCAAACCAAGCCAAGACTTCAAGCTACCTGGCGATTGTGTGTACCGTAAGGATCGAATGGCTTCAAATGCTGCAAGATCTGCTTCTGGGGGCGCTGCGATCATCATTAAGAAAGGAATAAAACACCAAGAATTAGTGTCCAAGTCTTATGCAGGTATGGAATCGGCCTCCATCATTATCAAAGAGTCTCCTGTGGTGAAGTGAAGTTCGTGGTGCTCTACAATTCACCAAAACATTATCCTGACATTAGTGAGCTTGATGAACTCTTCAGTGGTGACACTCCAGTCGTCCTAGCTGGTGACCTAAATGCCAAACACCCAAGCTGGAACTCCAGAACGCAGAATTACAACGGCATGATTCTCTATAGGTACATACAAGGTAGAGATGATATCATCGCTGCTGGACTGTGGAGGACACTTACTACTGTGACCACTCCCTTAACCCGGCGTCACTCGCGCCAAATTTTATAACAGCACTACCCGCGCTGCGGTGTTTACACCGCACTTTTTAAAAGCGATTTTATTTGATAAAAAAGAACTCAGTGAGATAAAATAACAAAATGATTTTTATTATACTTTTATAAATTTATGCCAAAATCGTAGCTTTTTTTTAATTTTTGCATTCTAATTTGTTAAGTTTAACTTTTTTAATTTTTAATTTTAACATTTTTTATTGGTGCTAGCTGTTGCCAATAAGTTGTACTTGGAATACATGGAAGTCATCACAAGGTAGTGCCACTGTATGATGAGCTAAATCAAAAAAGTCAAAAAGTGCGGTGTAAACACCGCTCGCGCGAGTGACGCCGGGCTAGTAAAGAGGTTTTCGACATCTCGCTCTTGAAGGGTTTCTTCAAACCGTACAATATCTTCACGATTGATGACCTTTCTTCTGACCACAAGCCTGTGGCGTTGAACTTTGACAATGTCGACATAAATTTCCGAGAGGTACTGATACATCATCAAGACTGGAAGCTCTACAAAGATATTCTTAAGGAATATGGCTGTCATCCCGACGTTGCTTACGGTGCAGAGGACATCAATCAACGTGTTGAAGACATCACCAGATGTATTAACTGTGCCATAGAAGCTAGTAAGTATCCATCAGAGAATAAACCTCCTCATCGAATCCAACGCCTAATTTCTGAAAGAAACAGGACCCGTAGACTATGGCAACGCTAACGTGAACCTTGGCTCAAAACCAAGTATAACAGGCTAGTGCGAAGAGTCCAAAAGGATATAAAAGAGCTTCGCGACGCTAGATGGAATAAAAAACTCAAAAGCCTGTCGGCTCGCGACAATTCCATTTGGAGTATGGTCAGAGCTTTACAGAAGAGGAAGAATGATACGCTTCCTCCATTACGTACTCCACAAGGTGACTATGTGCAAACTGATCTGGACAAGGCCCAAGTCATTGCAGATTCACTGGAAATGCAGTTTGTTACTCCTAACAACGATAATCCTGAGAGGCAAATCATGTCTCAGCGTGTGGAAGAAGGTATTGTCAACTTTGATGAAGTTCCGCAGCATTTAACGAAGTACAACATCGAGGCTGGAGAGATCGCCAACATCATAAGTAAACTGAAAAAGAAGAAGGCTCCAGGAAAAGACAAGGTGAGTAATGACGCTCTTATGAATCTCCCAAAGAACTTTCTTGACTTTCTCACCAATATCATCAGCGACTGCTGGAAATTTTCTTACTTTCTTGTGGCTTGGAAGAAATCTATTGCGTTGAGTATCCCCAAGCAGGGGCAAAATCCTGCAATTCCCGCGAGCTACCGACCTATTAGCTTGCTACCCTCGATGTCCAAGGTGTTGGAGAGAATGATCCTCGTCAGATTCCAAGATCACTGTCTAACAAATGACCTTCTTCGGGAAGAGCAGTTTGGCTTTCGTGCTGCCCACTCTTGTCCGATGCTGATATGGAGGCTCGTTGAAGACCTGAGCACCCCCCCCCCCCTGAAGCTATCCAGGTACTGTGGGGTGGTATTTCTCGATGTCAGTAAAGCTTTTGATCAGAGACGGGTTCCCTGCCGATTTGATTTTGATGGTGAAATCCTTTCTTGACGGCAGATCCTATCAAGCCAAAGTTGGAGGAAATCGTTCCACACCCCGTGTTGTAAAAGCCGGTGTCCCTCAGGGTTCTGTCCTCGGCCTGTGCTATTTAATTACTTTGTACATGATTTCCCGAAATATGATAATTGTAATCTGTATTTTTATGCGGATGATACTGCCATTATGACATGAGCACACGAGCCGGCTCACGTTATCACTCGGCTGCAGTGCGCCTTGAAGCAGTTCGAAGACTGGTTTAACTGCTGGAAGTTGAACCTTAACGTCGGAAAGTGCAAGGCTTTGTACCTTAACAGGAAGCTCAAGCATCCCCCAGATTCTCTTGTCCTGTTCAATAAGAAACTGGACTGGGTGGACAACTACATGTATCTGGGAGTTATCATTGACTCAAGACTCTCATGGAACCAGCATATGTCCTATGCTCTGAACAAAGCGAAGAGGGCTAAGTACAGTATCATAGCTCTAACGGGTCGCGACAGCGCCCTCAGCATTGACAACAACCTACTTCTGTACAAATCGATTATCCGGACCATACTCCTCTATGGCATGCCTGTGTGGGCGACTATCTGTAAAACCAGATGGAGTGAACTACAGTCATTCCAGAATGTTACACTGAGGACCATTGCCCAGCTGGACAGAAGGACGGTGAAAAACATGGCCCATATCGGAAAGTTTATACAGGATCTCCTTTTGATTATGATACAGAAGATGAAGGCTCACGACAATAAGCTTGTGAAAGGGATACTGGAGAACTCAATGAATATGAACTGGCATACGAAGTATCGTAAACCGAGGTACTTTCTTGACATCAATTTTGAAGATATTAGCAACGTCTCTTTCCCGGACTACTGGAAGATGTGATATTCTTCTTTCTCCTTGTGTTTTTTTTTTCGTTTGTATTTTGTTTCTGACAATCGTCAATCTTATTTTCTTTTTTGTATAATATGGAAGACCGCTTGGGTTGGTTAGGCTTCTTGACTACCTCAGTGTATTTCATTTGGAGTTTATTCTGGTTGGATGAGCTTTGTGAAAGCGCTGCTTTCGTCCCATCCTAACAAATGTACACTTCACTGTTCGATTGTCGATTGTCACATTAGATTTGGGAGGAGTAGGTACTCCTGCCAAATGCAAATATGGCGGCTTGCTGTCGACGCAAAAAACTCTCTTAACAAGTCTCTATATGGTGGCATTATCTTCTTAGACATTTGTAAGGCCTTCGATCAAGTTTGGCATGACGGTGTCATTTATAAAATGATAAAATTTGGATTTCCAGATGACCTTATCATGCTGGTCCGCTCATTCCTCTCAGACAGGTCTTTTCGAGCTAAAATTGGTGACTCCATTTCCCAATCATGTGTGGTTAAAGCCGGTGTCCCACAGGGGTCAGTTCGGGGCGTGGTTAAAGCCGCTGATGATGCGGCCATCTTAACCTTTGCCCGTATTCCTGCCCATGTCATGTCTCGCTTGCAGAAAGCGCTGCATCTTTACGAAAAATGGTTCAATAGATGGAGGCTGAAGTTAAATGTTGGCAAGTGCAAGGCTATGTTCTTCACAAACAAACGCAGGAACCCCCCAGGTTTGCTCACCCTGTACGGAAATAAGCTCGACTGGGTCAAAGAGTATAAATACCTTGGTGTGGTGATCGATTCGTGATTCACCTGGAATCAACATTTCCTACGCGCTGAATAAGGCAAAGAGGGCCAAATTCAGTATGATCGCGTTGCTTGGTCGTAACAGTGCTCTTGACATTGATAACAAGCTGCTCATCTACAAAATGATCATCCGCATGATCTTGCTTCATGGTATGCCAGCTTGGGCTTCTGTGTGCAAAACAAGGTGGAAGGAGCTGTAGACATTCCAAAATATTACTCTGAGAGCAATTGTGAAACTTGATCTAGAGTAGCCAACAATAATGTCGTCCATGAGGATCTAGGGATGACGCATATTGGCAAGTTTGTACAGGATAGGATAACGACTATGCTCCCGAAGATGCTTAATCACAGGAATCAGTTGGTGTCTGAAATTCACAACCCTTCTGACTACAGGAAACGCTTAAAACATCGCTTGCCCAGCCATGTCCTGGAAGTTAACTTGACGATGCCAGGAATATTATCTTCCCTGATTTTTGGATAGCCTAGTTCGCCTCTGGCTCCCCCCCCCTTTCCATGACAATCTTCAATCAATCTTTTTATCCCCAGAATGAGGGGAATATTCTTCAATCATCTTGATGAGGACCTTCGGGGTTTTTTCAGGCTTCTCACCTATCTCAGTTTAATTCCCCTGGTCTATACATGTGGCGAGTGAGTTTGGGAGCTCTGCTTCAGTACCACTTGCATTGTTTCTTCCACTCCACTGCTCGATTGTCGATTGTCACACATTACATTTACGTTACTTCTGTACAAGTCCATTATTCGGACAATACATGCCTGCGTGGGCGACTATCTGTAGAAGCAGATGGAGTGAGCTACAGTCATTCCAGAATGTTACCCTGAGGACCATTGCCCAGCTTGACAGAAGGACTGTGAAAAATCAATCCATCCACTCGGATTTAGACATGGTCCATGTCGGAAAGTTTATACAGGATCTCCTTTTGATTATGGTGCAGAAGATGAAGATTCATGACAATGACCTAGTGACTGGAATACTGAAGAACTTAATGGATATGAAGTGCCATATGAAGTATCGAAAACTAAGGCACATTCTTGACATCAACTTTGAAGACATCAGCAACATCTCTTTCCCGGACTACTGGAAGATGTGATAATCTTCTTTCTCCTTGTGTTTTTTATTTCGTTTGTATTTCGTTTCTGACAATCGTCAATCTTATTTTCTTTTTTGTATAATATGGAAGACCGCTTGGGTTGGTTAGGCTTCTTGACTACCTCAGTGTATTTTGTTTGTAATTTATTCTGGTTCGATGAGCTTTGTGAAAGCGCTGCTTTCGTCCCGTCTGAAAAAATGTACACTTCACTGTTCGATTGTCGATTGTCACATTAGATTTACACAGGGTCCAAACGAACTAGCTCTTCAAGGTATCACCTCTACTCTCTTTTCAGGTTTCATTTCATTACTATCATTACGAGGGCGATATTCACCTTCTGTTACGTCTTATGTGCTGGTCCCTGGCGTTGGAATTAATATTCCCGTAAACCAGTACATCAAGACGCTCATTATCCTTCTGGGTCTCTGGCGTTGGGATTAATTTCCTCGCAAACCTAACTAAGGACATTTTCTCATATCATCTATTATTATTCTAATCATTCACGAGCGGGTCCCTGGTGTAGAATTAAGTTTCTCGCTAACCTGACTTGTTCTTTTTTCTTAAAGCTAGGTGGTCCTTTTTAGGACGGCTTCTTTAGCACACACCTAGCTGCGAGGTTTTCCCCCCCCCCCCCCCCCCCAGTTCTATGCAATTATTTATTTCTACGAAACTGGGATGCTGATATTTCAAGGCCGTCCAACTCAGAACTCGTTTTTTCTAGTTATAAATCATACTGTCACATGACTTTCCCTCAACGAGATAAAAAAAAAATTTCGCCTAGCAATTACTGAGAAATTCAATCTGTTCAAAAACGATTCATTCAGTTCTTATCCTCTCGATTTGAGCTTAAATACATAACCCCTTCCCGTGAGCAGGATCCATTACTATTAAGACTTCCATCATTACAGAGTAGACGAAGGATTCAAGATGCTCTCTTTGTCTATAAATTGATAAATGGGTATATTGATTCCCCCGAACTTCTGAGCAGAGTTAATTTCAAAATTCCTAATTTCACCCGTAGTAAAGTTACTTTTTACATTCCCTTCTGCGCCACAAACTATGAAACAATGTGTGCAATTATTCGTATCCAAGTTACTGGTAATACTATTCCTAAGAATCTGGATCCTTTTAATTGTAATTTTTATCGTTTCAAGAGTGTTTTACATAAAACTTGGAATTTTTAACTATATGTAGAATTTGCTGATTGCTTTCTTTTTTACTTTTAATTATTGTATTTTGATTTTTTCCCCTCTTATTGTTTATAATGTATTTTATGGGTAAATCCCGTTGGAAACTTGAATAAATAAATAAATAAATAAATGAAATATTGTTGCCGACCACGTTCATCCTTTCATGGCTACTGTGTTTCCCTCATCGGAAGGATACTTCCAGCAGGACAATGCTCCGTGTCACAAGGCTCGTATCGTCATGGAATATTTCCAGGAGCACGATAATGAATTCAACTTACAAGGTGAGTATAAAAATTATCTGGAAAAGTTTCGGAAAAATAGATTTATTTCAGATATTGCTACAAAACCTACAAAATCTTAAAATTCTTCAAAGTACATCCCTTGTGCGTCGACACACTTTTGCCAGTAGGCTCCCTGTAGGCGGATTCCGGAAGATCCTTAAGGATACGCATGCAAGGTTCTTTGACGGCACTTAGGGTCCCATGGTGGTGTCCTTTGAGAGAGGATTTCACTTTTGGGATTAGGGAAAAGTCTGCTGGGGCCAAATCGGGACTGTAAGGGGGTTGGGGAATCGTCGCGACGCCTTTTAGCGTTAGGTAGTCGGTCACCTTGGAGCACGTGTGGTTGGGTGCATTGTCGTGATGCAATTTCCAATTTCTGGCGATGGCTGGCCTCACCCGGTTGGCCCTTCTCTGCTGAGGTGGCACTTCACGTACACGCTGCACGTTGTCGTCGGTTCTTCACGTCCAGCGAGGGGCTCATCCTCCACACTCTCTCGGCCATCTTTGAAGAGTTTGTGCCACCTAAAAACTGCAGTTTGTGACATGCTTTTATTCTTGAACACTTGGCGAATCATACCTAACATCTCCGAACCCGATTTCCCCAGTCCAACACAAAATTTGATGGCGTACCGCTGTTCAATTGTTCGCTGCATTTTGAGCTTGCACCGAGTCACTCGACAGGGGTCCACTAAAACTTCGATCTAGCCTGAACAAATGCTCGTAGGCGACTGACGCTTAGCGCGTTTTGAAGGTCAAACCCCACACCACCGAGTACGCTTGGTGCTAGCGCGTTGCGGACTACAGTCGCATCAGGAAAAAATTGTTTCCGATACTTTTTATACAAACCCTGTACTCCGCTGGCCACCACAGTCCTCGGATTTGAACATAATCGAATATCGTTGGGATGAGCTGGAACGGGTTTTTCGAGACATGGCTCCATCACCATCCAATAAGCATCAACTGGGAGCAGCTGTTGCATCTGCATGGACAAACATCACGGAGCAATGCTTCCAGCGGCTAATTGAAACCATGCCAAGGCGAATTCGTGTTGTTTTAGCTGCTAGGGATGGTGCAAAACGGTATTAGCGGGTGTTCCTAATAAACTGGCCACTTAGTGTATATATACCTGAATCAACGCGCTCCAATAATCTTCTTGAGTTGCCAAGTGTTTTGTCATTATTATTAATATAAATATATATTAAAAGTTATTAAACTAATATCAGTATAGACACTATAATGCCATTTAAATCTTAGTAAGGAAATATTAATTTTCAAGAACTCCCTTGATTTTTAAATCTTTATTCAAAGTGAACACGCTATCAGAAAAATAATTTTTATTTTTAAAAATTAGTTAAGGCATCGTTATCCAACGATATAAGGGTTTTAGCATCAAAATGTTACGAGCAGTAGTGGCTCGTGTCTATAATAAGTGGAGGAGCACAAATACAAAATTTCAGGTTCTTAGTTTTCGTGCAAAAGTTATAGCTTGATTTGTATTTAGAGCCTGGCAGCCCCTGCCGAGGCCTCAGAGGACTATACGTATCAGTTTTAGTGTGTAACAGCTAAAATTTTAAGCAACACATTATAAGTGTAAAACATTTCATGTTGCTGGACTTCTGGTTTAAAATTTATAGCTTGATTTGAGATTGAGGCCGCCTGACCCCTGCCAAGAGACTTATATAATTTTTAATATATTTTAGCTAATTTTTAAATATCACACTATGATTAAAGAAAATTTCAGGTCCCTAGGCCTTTCCGTTCAAATGTTATAGCTTCAATTGTATTTGAGGCCGCCAAGGACCCCGAGGCTTATACAAGTCTTCTTGTATATTGACTATAATTTTTAGGTAACGCACTGTAAAAATACAAAACTTCAAGTTCTTAGGCCTTTTTATTATTCAAATGATAGAACTTGATTTGTGATTTGGGCTTCAGGGCCCCTGTCGAGACCTAAGAGGCTTAAATCAGTTTTTAGTGTATATTAGCTAAATTTTTTAGTAAACTACTATAAACATACAATTTCGTTTAAAAGTTGTAGCTTTGCTTGTGTTTGGGGCCTCTGGGGCTCTGCTGGGGTCTATATTACTTTTTGTATATTTATTTATTATTTATATTTATATCTATATTATATTGAATGTGATTTGTATTTTAAACCAAAATCTCACGAGCAAAATTGCTCATTCACTTTTGGTAGATTGTGTAAATTTTATAAACTGATAAATTATTTTTGTAAATTTTGTATATAAATAAAAAATAAAAATAAATAAAATAAATTTGCAATAATATTTTAGTACCACACTATGAATATACAAAATTTCAGGTTCCTAGTCCTTTCCGTTCAAATGTTATAGCTTCAATTGTATTTGAGGCCTCGGGACCTCCGGCGGGGCCCTAGAGGCTTATATCACTTTTCTTGTCTATTGGTTTTATTTTTTTAGAACCGCACTACAAATTTACGAAATTTCAGGATTTTAGGCCTCTTTGTTCAAAAGATAAAAAAATGAACCATGAAATTCACACAAGTGGCCCTTGATAGGCGCCCCGGGAAAACACTAGAGGATTCGCTATATTTTTCGCACCGTCCTGTATATAGGGCCTACGTGTGTACAAAATTTCAAACCTCCAGGTCTCTTTGTTCAAAAGTTCTGGCGTGTGACTTATATATTACAGAGTACATACATACTTCTGTATCATCGTTAATAGGGTCACTTCATTTAAGAAACCATTATAGGGTTTTAGATGATGCTAAAACCAACACCACCTAAAGAGAAAGCCTGAGCGCGGAAACGTCATACATTGTTAAAACGTCATAGGTAGTCATGTTTTATCGCATTTCTATCAATAATAAGCCCTAAATTATTACTAGGTATGATGATGTATCAATGTATGAAATTTTCTCGCTCAGACTTTGAGTAGAGGTGGTGTTGGCTCAGGCAACACCTCCGAGGGTGCGTTCACTTATTCGTTCGGAGTCATGCTCCGAGTCAATGTGATCACGTGATCAGAGTACTAGCGTCATGGCTCAGAGTCAATATAACGACGTAACAATCGAAGACTTTGATCGTTATAATCATTTGTGTGCAGTATTGCCAATTTAGCCTTTTTTTCATGCGCTTGTCTTTTGTTGGACATTTTTAATAAAAATTAAACAATGCACAGCAACCATCTACCATTCATTTTACAAGTCTTCAATTCTCTTCAAAAACTCTCATCACTATTCATTGGGGAACTTGTTATTATTTATTCTTATTATTTGTTATTTTAGCTTCTCCATTTATAAATGAGTATAGAACCATTCATTAATAATAAACAACATATTATACTACTTCGTAAATTAATGTATAATGCACAAAATAATGAAAATGAGCTTTTAAATTGGACACATCCCTGCTAAATTGGCAACACTGCTTGTGAAAGATTCAAGATATATTTTCCCTCTTCGCAACCTCCGGAGGCATCAGAAAAGCATGAGCAGTGCCCATGGCACTTTTGATTATGAGGAACCTTTAACATTAAGTTATTTTTTATTAACAGGAATAAACAATAACATATCTTTTATTTTTTATTATTTTTATAAAAACAAAGTTCTGGTCATAATTGTAATTTTAATTTATTATCACAGAGGCTAGGGTGGCCTCATGTGTAAAGATGGAACTGAGATTGAGCATATAAAAATTAATAATTATGCTGAAGAAATTGTCTCGAATCAAATTTTCGATCAATTTAAGCTAAATTTTCGTTTGTATCATGCCAAGCCTACAGCAATGGAAGGCTAAGCAATTATGATAAGCTATGATCGTGCACTTTCGAAAGATAGATGTGAAACAACGTATGCGCCAGCTTGAAGAAATAAAGTCTTCTCTTGTTTGTGTGGTTGCCACGGCTCTTAACAAGCGCGCTCGCAAACGATATCTCATTGTAACAAAATTAATCATCGTTGAAGTCGAAACTTTGTTGGCACTCTTCATTGTTGCGTCGTCTTTCTCATTAAATTTTTTGATTCCGATGACTCCAGCTTGAAAGCAGGAGTTAAGGGAGTTAACCCGAGTCGCACTCCAAGCGAATAAAGAAACAAACTCCGAAAGACTCCAAGCGTACCCTGATGTTGGAGGTCAAGGGAGTTAACTCCGAGCGAATAAAGAAACAGAGACCAAATGACTCGGAGCAAATAAAGAAACGGAATCCGAATGACTCAGAGTCACGGGAGTCATTCGGAGTGACTCCAAGTGAATAAGTGAACGCACCCCTAGAAAGAAAGCCAAACAACTGAAACGTCATACATTGTTACATCATCATAAGTCGACCAAATTTAAGGCTTCTTATTGGTAGAAATACGGTTAACAATGGTCGAAACAGGATGATGTAACAATATATGACGATTCAGTTGTTTGGCTTTCTTTCTAGGAGGTGTTGGTTCATTATTTTATTGAACTGAGAACTATTTCTTCCTTTTCTTTTAATTTAAAATTTTAAAATATTTGTCTTTTAAAAATTTGTTAAACTTTGAATCAGCTATTTGAAGTCATTAAAAGTATAAGTTATCGTTAGTTAATGCAATACATTTTTTTAAAAAAATCAGAAAACAGGTTATGCTTACTAATATTTCCAGAAATCAGCTACAAAAACAGCTGAAATTACATTGAGAATATACGCCGCCTTAGGTTTTTGCCAATAGCAACATGGCGAATCCTGCACTTCCGGTGGCACCAGTAGCGCTCAGCGAAATGAATACGGCACTGCCAGTCTCTTTCTTTCATTTGTCTCTGCTCACAACTGAAAGATCATACATTGTTACATTATCATATTTCGACCAAATTTAAGGCTTATTATTGGTAGAAATATGATTAACAATGGTTGAAATATGATGATGTAACAATGTATGACGTTTCAGTTGTTTGGCTTTCTTTATAGGAGGTGTTGATAGTTCTCGATGAATATTGTGGACGCACGTTCAAACTAATGATATCAACAACAATAAAGAATAATGAAGTCTTTATTGTTGCTGACATCATTGCATTAAATATCACGGCCGTACCAATGACATATATTAAAGATAGACTCCGAAGCAATTGTTGTAATTTGAAGCAAATTGGGAAGCTCCATGCCCAGAATTGTCATGGCCGAAAGTGAGTGAAGATGACGCAAAATACATGGCTAAACATGAGAGTAGCTGATTAATAAATCTTTCACACGCCGATCACGGAATGATAAGTTTATCTTTTCGTTTACTTTGTATTTGAAGAATTTTATTATATTTATAAACAATTTTTCGATCATGGTTTCAATTTCAATTTCGTTTCGATCGTCTTTCAGTTATGTATTTTCATTTTAGTTACGTATTTTTGATTTATGTTTGTGGAAAATGATTCCTGACCCTTTTTCGTGTCTGTTTGAACAGTTTTACGCAGAACAACTTTGAGGAATGATTTTGAATTAATTATTCCTCGGGCCCAAAACTTTCAAAAACAAAGCAGCCAGACAGCTAATTACTCCACGGCTCACTCCTGCCCAGAACCGTCATGGCTCAATTTGCTTCACTTTTTGTCGCTGTTAACAATAGAATTCGGAGTCTATCTTTAATATACGTCATTGGGCCGTACTATATCTACAGGCCTGACGAGGCTAACGAGAAATACAGGCTCTGGCACTGATCCAACAAGATAGGTCTATTAACAATCCAACCTTCATTGTTTCCAACAAAGGATAAAACACTGATTGTTAAAATACATGATGGAAACAATGAAAGTTACATTGTTAACAGACCTATCTTGGTCAGGTGACTTTTCAGTGCTGGAGCCTGTCTTTCTCGTTAGCCTCGCAGGCCTGACAACTAACGTCATGCTAGAGGTCGGCGAGGCATGAGGTCGTCTGCCTGTCATTTGGACGGAGGCGATAATTTTTTTCATATTACTGGAGTATTCATTTAACATGATTAAACATAATTTGCCATCAATTAAAGTATTTCAGTGTTAAATTATTTCCGTTGAGAAAGGGGTTCCGATGGCAACCGACCTCTAGCATGACGTCATCAATCCTCAGTTGTCAGGCCTGATAGATATAGACGGTCGTGTTAAATATACATTTAACTGTAAGATATTTATTTTAATAACTTTTAAAAAAGTCCATATAATTACATGAGAGCTAAAAAATTATTTTCAGCTTTTTTTAATGTTCAAAATTATTTTCTTATACTTTACTGAATGGCGACCAGACATAAGGTGCGTCACATAAGTATAGGACCACCCATATTTTCCCTTGTCTGCAAGAACCAAAATAAAAGAATTGAAACATTGTCACTGTATCAGATTCTCACAACTATTATTTATTGTCTCCAAAGAAAATAATGGAAAACAAACAACAACAAGAATAAGAATTTATAAAAATAGAAATTAAGCTGCCCCATAAGTATAGGACCAGCATCACTTAATTCCGTTTTTCGAGCAGAAAAATTAACAAAGCAGTGATTAATCAGTCAATAGATGACACTGGTGATTACCTAATAGGGTTGCCTCCACAAAAACTTTTAAGTGGCTGTAAACAAGCAACTTAAGCACAATGCCTCGTAACACCACCTTGTCAGACTATGAAAGGGGTCAAATTGATGCTTTGAAAGCTTCTAGAATGAATGCACGAGGTATAGGAAAGGCTATAAGTTCGGTCACATAAAGCTGTACTTAATTATTTGAAAGCTGGTGCTCAGTATGGCCAGAAAAAGAGACCTGGGAGACCTCAGAAGACGAGTAATCGACAAAAAAGGGCGATTATTAAAAAAATGAAAGACCCCACATGTTTGCGTGCGGTGGCCAATTCTGAAGATGTTCCAGTATCAAAATCAACTGCGCAACGGATTGTGAAGCATGCATCATCTCTTGTGTACACGAAAAGAAAACAGCAACCTGCACTCCAACTGCACCACAAGCAGAAACGATTGGCCTTTGCCCAGTCAGTGATGTTCTGGACAGAAGATTGGAAGAGACGGGAGAAAAAATTCAATTTAGATGGGCCAGACGGTTGGCAATATTACTGGCATGACATCAGGAGGTCAGAAGACATGTATTTCATATGGCAACAGGGAGGAGGATCACTTATGATCTGGATTGGCTTCGGATGGAATGGTAGAACCAATTTAGCTATTGTTAGTGGAAGAATGAAGACTTCAAATTATCAAGATCTGCTTGATATTCATCTTTTACCGTTTGGGGAGAAGATTGGAGGGACCAGATGGATTTTCCAGCAAGATAATGCCCCAGTTCACCGTGCAAACAGCACATATGAGTGGTTTTTAGCAAATTGGGTGCAAATTATGGACTGGCCTGCCCTATCTCCAGATATCAATCCAGTCGAAAATGTATGGGGCGCTTTAGCCAGATCTGTTTACGCAGGTGGTAAACAGTACCGCAATATAGAAGAATTAAAGTATGCTGTGTTGAATGCCTGGGAAGAAATTAATTCAGATTATCTGTAAAACCTGGTCACAACTATGCCAAACCGAATTTTCAAAAATATTGAAAAATGGGATGATATATTGGGCATTAAGTGATGCTGGTCCTATACTTATGGGACAGCTTAATTTCTATTTTTATAAATTCTCATTCTTGTTGTTGTTTGTTTTTCATTATTTTCTTTGGAAACAATAAATAATAGTTGTGAGAATCTGATACGGTGACAATGTTTTAATTATTTTATTTTGTTTCTTGCAGACAAGGGTAAATATGGGTGGTCCTATACTTATGTGACGCACCTTAGGTGCACGATGATAAGTGTGAACTTTTCCAGGCAATTCTTTAGACATGTGCCTGTGTTATCGCGCTCATAGAAGGCTCGATCCAGTCTTTATTATTGTTGACATCATTGAGTAGAGGTGGTGTTGCTGAAGAATTTTAGATATTTATAACTGACAAAATTTTTAATTATTTTGTTTCTTTATAATTGACACATCTTTATTGCAGTTACAAAGCAATTTACTTCATTCATTTTATGTCGAAGTCAAACTTTGCCCAGGACACCGTATGGCGGACTGGCCCGTCCCAAGCCTGGATAAAGGAGGAGGGTTAGCGTCAGGAAGGGCATCCGGTTGTAAAACACCCTGCCAAGCCTTTATGATGAGTGGTATCCATGACTCAGAAAATGCTAGGGCGTTCCCCGCTGTAGGCGACGCGCAGTTCCTTAGGCGCCCGAGGACTGTGAAAAATATGCTAAGGTTATCGCATCAAGAGCAGGTGCGACTAAAGAAGCTAGCTCGAAGACCTTTACTATTCAGGATTGCATCACTCAATGTGGGCACCATGACAGGAAAAGGAAGGGAAATTGTGGACATGTGTCATGTGTGTACAAGAAACAAGATGGAAGGGAGACAAGGCAAGAGAACTAGCAGAAGGGTAAAAGATTTTCTACAGCATTGCAAGCAAAGAGGGAAGAAATGGAGTAGGGATCATCATCTCACGAAAGATGAAGGAAAACGTAATAGAAGTAAGCCGTAGAAGTGACAGGATTTTGAGGATGAAGCTGGATATAGGGGAAGCAATCCATATAGTAAGCGCTTATGCCACACAGATTGGTACATGTATGGGGATGAAGGATGCTTTCTGGAAAACCATAGATGAAGAGCTAAGACAACTAGAAGAGAAAGATAGAGTGATCATCGGAGGGGACTTTAATGGACACGTTGGAGCCAATTCGTTGGAGCCGTAACAGAGGATAGAAGGAATCCATGGAGGGCATGGTTTTGGAGACTTGAACCAAGAAGGTGAACAAATCATAGATTTCGCTGGGGCTTTCGACTTAGCCCTGGCCAACACTTTCTTCAACAAAAAAGAAGAGCACTTGATCACCTTCAGAAGTGGTGGAAATAGTACTCAAATTGACTACTTTATGTACAGGAGAAAATATCTGAAGGAAGTGAAGAACTGCAAAGTCATCCCTAGTGACCACGTGGCAGCGCAACACCGCCTGTTGCTCATGGACCTCCAACTTTCGATACATGCAGTCAGGGAGAAGATCAAGTGGTGAAGAAGATCAAGTGGTTCAAACTAAAGGACACAGACTTAAGGCACAGATTTAAGGAAGCAGTCCTGCAGAGAGTTTCCAGGGATTTTGAGGATGTTCAAGAGTGGTGGAATAGAAATGCAGAGGCCATTAGGAGTGCTGGCAGGAAAATCTTGGGGGAAACAACAGGAAAATTCTGGGAAAACAAGGAGATTGGTGATGGAACCAGGAGGACAGCAAAAGATATCACACACATCAAGCAGATCAAGAAGGCCAATGGAGAAATTCTTAGGAACACTGGAGCGATACAGGATAGATGGAAAGGGTACTTTGAGGAGCTACTAAACGTAGAGAATAATGAACGAAAACACCATGAAGATGGAATACCAAATGAGGGACTGACAACAGACATCACAAGGAGTGAGGTTAAGGTAGCACTGAAGCAGGTGAAGAGAGGGAAAGCAGTTGGACCGGATGGACTCCCGGCTGAAGCCTGGAAGGCCCTTGGAGAGGAAGGGCTGGACCTGTTATGGGATCTCTTGGTGAAGATCTACAGAGGAGATACCAGACGAATGGAGAGAAAGTATTCTTTTCCCAATCTATAAAGGTAAAGGAGACGTCCAAATGTGTGACAACTACAGAGGAATTAAGCTAATGTCACACACCATAAAGATCTTGGAGAGGATCCTGGACAAAAGACTGAGAGCTGAAGTTAATATTGGGAGTCAGCAGTTTGGTTTCATGCCAGGAAAGTCAACCATTGATGCAATCTTTAGCTTGAGACAAATGATGGAGAAGTTCAGAGAGAAACAACAAGAACTCCACCTGGTCTTCATTGACATGGAAAAGGCATATGACAGAGCGCCAAGGCAAGAAGTTTGGAGGAGCCTCAGAGTTAGAAGCGCATCAGAGAAACATGCCAGGTTAATTCAAGAAATGTATAGGAAAGCCAAGACGAAAGTGCGAACCTGCCTGGGAGAAACGAGTAGCTTTGAAGTGAGAGTGGGTCTCCACCAGGGCTCAGCACTGAATCCTTCCCTGTTCAACATAGTGATAGATATCATATCAGAGAAAGTCAGGGAAAAAGCGCCTTGGAACATGCTCTATGCGGATGATATAGTTTTATGTGCAAGATCTAGAGCAAAGGCAAGAAAAGCTAGAGAATTGGAGGAAAGCTCTGGAAGACAGGGGACTGAAAATCAGCATAAGCAAGACAGAATATATGGTCTGCAACATAGAGGCCCAGAAAAACGAGGAGCTGAAACTGATGGAGACAGCAATCAGGAAAACTGACCTCTTCAAATACCTTGGTTCGACAGTTGATGAATGGAGTGAGACGGGTAGGGAAGTGACTAGCAGAATACAGACAGGTTGGAAAAATTGGAAAGAAGTCTCTGGAGTCCTCTGCGATAAGCAGATCCCTGTGCGTCTAAAGGGCAAAGCTTATAGGATGGAGGTGACACCTGCAATGCTCTATCAGGGTTCGACGTAAGCGGTATCGCATCGTAATTTGTGATGCAAGTTTAAACAAATGCTATGCATTGTCCATGTTTGGGATGCAAATCTGCTATTTACACTTCCCCATCTGAAAATTGCATATTACCTACTTAAAAATACCGGGTTGGGACAAATATCGGAGAGTTGTTTAAATTTTCTAGTTGTATGTGGATAGTGGACACCAACAACCCTCTGCCGCCACTTTGCAAACGTCTTTCTTTTTAATCACTTCCTTTTGGTCAAAGTTTTGAATTGTTGGTGTGCGTTAAATACCCGTTTCAACGAAAGAAATTTCAAGGTCATATTTGATGATCTGCAATTACAGTAAAGCCTGGTACTCACATACGGCAAACATCGGCTGAAATGATGTCATTTTTTGCCGTCGAGTACGACGGAAACACGATGCATTGGAAGATCAAAAACCTGTCTTTAACAGAATCGCAAGGGAGAAGAAAAAAATTTCGTTAAAGACAGTTTCCGTTTAATGAGTCTTATAAGAAACTGTTAGCTTGAGAAAGCATTAAATCCAAAAACGTTTTTGAACAGTCATGTTAATCAACATGTGTTTTTATTAGGTGAATATAAATTTATTTAAAAAAATTAGAAAATAGCTGTATTTTCATCATTTATGCGTAAAATATAAGATAGGCAATTAAAATCAACAATATAAATTCATAATATTAGGACAGACAGGTTCCATTCCAAACTCTTGACATTCCAAAAAAAGAGATTCTCTCTTATAGCACACTTGTTCAGCATACTTCTGATATTTCTTGTATCAAATGCAGCTGTTGAAAGATGTTTTTCTGTAGTAAATCGTATAAAAACAGAATCACGGAACAGACTGTCAAATGATGTTTTACAACACTTGATTAGAATATTCTGTCAGGGTGGGCCATTGAAGATTATAATCCAATGGATACTAAAAGGATGTTCCTTTCATCCAAAGGAAGAAGAAATCCCAAAAATGAAGTTCAGAAGAAATGGAGTAAAGGGGGAAAAAATAATTTTTCAATGAGTGCTTCATTTCAATTATTTTCATGTATTTACCTGGGTTAATACAAAAGCATTTAAGCTGCATAGTCTAAGATGCACGTATTCAAATTTTGCTAGCCATTTATGAAAAGTTGCTATGCATTTTGAAATTTTTAATAGTAGTTTTACAACTCAAAATTTTTTACTTAAGGCGAACCCTGTCTATGGAATGGAAACACTCTCTCTAAAAAAGTCCAATATACAAAGGATGAGGTGGCAGAAATGAGAATGTTGAGATGGATGTGCGGAGTGACACGATTAGACAGGATTAGAAATGAGCGCATCCGAGGGAGAGTGAAGGTTACAGATATTGAAAACAAAATCCAAGAAAATAGACTGAGATGGTTTGGCCATGTAATGAGAAGAGACGAGGACTACACTGGCAAAAGAGCTATGAACATGAAAGTGGAGGGAAGGAGAAAAAGAGGACGACCCAAGAGAAGGTGGCAAGATATTGTGGACGAAGATCTGAAATCAAAGGGACACAGAAGGGAGTGGACAGAGGACAGAGAGAAATGGAGAAAGCTTATCAAAAACAGCGACCCCACGTAGAAGTGGGAAAAGCTGAAGATGAAGAAGATTTTATGTCGAAGTCACTTTTTATGCGGGAAAATTTTATTTAATATTTATTAGTTTATAAATAAATAAGTTTATTTCTTTATTAAATAACTAGCTGAAGTACACGGCGTCGCTCGGAGAAAAATATAGTTTTTTCATATTTATGTGTACAGGGTGGTGTACAAACTTGAGGTGGGAGGGGTGATAGAGGGATCAGATCTAAGCAACATTTCCCTCTTTCATTTTTTCTCTGGGTATTGTTTTTGAGATAAAAAATGTTGGACTCGCGTAGACGTAATATGCCACTCAATTCGTGCTTCTGGAACACGTCAAAATCATGGTCAATCATGTAATAAAAAGAACAAAAAAAACACATTGCATACAGTCCAATAATGTGACTTGTTTATTATGAAACTTGCAAATGTTTTACAATAAGTGTTCTAATTGACGCCCTCTGGCATGAATGCATGCTTCACAACGTCGCCGCATGGACTCACGTACACGTTCAAAAGTTCCTGGTTCTTCGCGAATCTGGTCCGCAGCTATGGCGATTCTGGCTACCAGCTCTTCATCGGATCCCACTGGTATTCCAATGTCTGTAAGTGTCCTCACAGAATCCAAACAACTGTTTCCTGCAGGTAGGATTTCAACATTTTTTATCTCAAAAACAATGCCCCAGAGAAAAAAATGAAAGAGGTAGATGTTGCTTTGATTTGATCCCTCTATCACCCCAAGTTTGTACACGTTATTCGAGAACACCCTGTATACAGAATCCGCCAAAAATGTATACACACTTCAGCAAAAGAAAAAACTCTATAAAAGTTGTAACACTAAATTCATAAAGGCATCAAGCGATGAATATAAGTCTTCTTGACTCCTACAATTACGACAGCTGTTCAAAGTAATTATCGTCAGCGTTGAGATATTTTTGAATACGGCGAACAGTTGCTCCTATCCATTTCCTAGCAAACTCTTATCAATAATCTCCCATGTCTAGGTGGTCTTCTTTTTTCGGGATCATCTTCATTCAATACATGTAATAATATTGGGGTGTAAGCTTTCAGTCTTGCTTGTAACGAAGACTTATCCTCAGATCGATATTAATTCCCTCAAAATTAACTGCACCAGGAAGGTGATCAGAAGATAAGGCATTTACTGTAAAGATATTATAGGGTTTGAAAACCCCCCTGAAGAAAGCAATATCAAACATATCAATTACGGGTGAGTGATCACAATAGTATGCGTCTTCAAATGGACCGATGACAGAAGTGTTAACCTGATCTAACATGTACCTGTAAAGCACCGAGCCACTTTGGTTAGAGCGTCTGGAATTCCAGTGTGGGTGTTTGGTTAAATCACACGCCATAACAATTGGAGTTGGCCCAGACAAGAGAATGGTTTGGATTACTATTTTATACAGCATAAGTTTGCTCTCCACTCCAAGGCGCTATCCACTCGCCATTTATATAGCCTTATTAATTGCATAAGAGATATGGTCGCTCCCATTTGGCATCAATCACCACTCCGAGGTATTTACAATTTTTTACCCATCCGTGCTCTTCACCGCAGAGGAAGAGGGGCTTCAGAGTTTCTAGGCTTTTGGCCTTGCCTGTATCGACGTTTAGGTGTAACTCCCATTTAGCAAACCATTTCTCACAAAATGTAAAGCGTTTTGTAACCTTCATATGGCCGAGATATCAGTTCTCACACTGATTTAGAATTGAGCATCTTTATCGACAATCGAACAGTGAAGTGTACATTTCTTCGGGTGGGACGAAAGCAGTGCTTTCACGAAGTTCACCCTACCAGAATAAATTCCACATGAAATACACTGAAATAGGCAAGAAGCCTGACTAACCCAAAGAGGTCTTCTACATTATGAAAAAGTAATAAGATTGATGATTGTCAGAAGATTGGGAGAGGGGGCGGGGGGTATCACATCTTCCAATAATCCGGGAAGGAAACGTTGCCAATGTCTTCGAAGTTGACATCAAGAATATGCCTCGGTATTCTATACTTTGCATGCCACTTCATTTCCATCAGGTTGTTTAGTATTCCAGCCACCAGTTCATTGTCATGGCTCTTCATCGTCTGCATCATGTTCATCAGGAGATCTTGGACACACTTACCAAGGTGAGTAATGTTCAGATCCGAGTGGATGTAATGATTTTTTACGGTCCTTCTTCCATGCTGGGCAATGGGCCTCAGTGTAACATTATGGAACGACTGGAGTTCACTCCATCTGCTGTTACATATAGTTGCCCACGCAGGCATGCGATAGAGGAGGATGGTCCGAATCATCGTCTTGTACAGTAGCAGCTTATTGTCGATGCTGAGGGCACTGTTCCGACCCAGGAGAGCTATGAGGCTGTACTTAGATTTATTTGCTTTGTTCAGAACGTAAGTCACGTGACAGTTCCAGGAGAGTCTTGAGTCGATTATAACGCCAAGGTACAGTCGGGTGCAAAAAGGTTTTTACCTACTCCGTAGGGGCTGAGCTTAGCGGATGTTGATCGGTTGCATAATCAGGTACTTGTACTGAAAGTCATGGCAGATTAGAATGGACTTAATGAAAATAGGGTAGCAGGTATACGCCTGGGATGTGCTCGTCACGGGCTCTCTCCTCACAATAATAAGCGATAGCGGCTGTTAAAGTCTCTGTCTACTCCCTCGAATAGCAGAGTTCGAATCCGATATGGATAGACATTTTTTTTTATATTCATTTTCGCGTTTTTGACTTCGTCTAAGTTTTAAACGGTGTATGTAAAGAACACCATAAACAGATCAAATAGCACACTAGGATGAAAAAAATTTAATCTGTTTATTTGAGGGTTTAAAAAACTTTTCAAGGTAATTGTCATGGCATGCTTTATTCTATATTTTAGTTTTTAATAAAATATACTACACTAATTCATACCTCTTTGTTCAAATCATTTAATATTCTCTACTATTAAAATATATAATCCTAGGGTAGATGTACCAGTAATTGACAGTTTAAGACATTACTGTGAAACAAAATTGTGTACGTAATACAAATTGTATTTTGAAACTTTTCTAATTATACCATTAAATTGTAAAAAGAATGCAAAATGCGCCAATCTCTATAAAATTATTATATCTTTAAAAGCTATTAAGTTATTAAATTTTTTCCTAACTAATGCATGAATCGCCAGTAGTTGACAGTTAATGCACCAGAAGTTGACAGGTAGTTTCACCAGTAATTGACAATACTTTAATTACACATTTTTATTATATATTTATACAAAAAAAATTGATAACATTCAAAAGTAGCTGAAGAAATCAAGCATTTTTAAGAATGTGTAAAGTATTTAACATAACTAAAATTGTGCTTTTTAAAACATAAGTTGTTCATATTGATCATTTATCTTTTTTCCCGTTTGAAATAATAAATAAAATCAGTCTATTCCCTTGTAGAGTGCAAAGACCATAAAAAATGAAGGTGTTTTCCAGTAGTGCAGTATCATCAGATCTTGGCCAACAATTTGTTCATAGAAAAACTTGATTTTTGACAACTGTTCTCCAACTTTGCAAAATTCATCCAATTCATCCTATGCTACGTCTTATCATAGTAAACAGAATAGTAGTTTTTTTCTTGGAAGATAACTTGTCCTGGGCTATCTATTGATCGTCTCTGTGACAAGATTCAGGACCAACAAAAAGAATCGGGGAATAGGGCGTAGAAGATTTATGTCAAAGTGGGTGATCTAGAAATTGACAGTCAAGTTCCTATAATTGACACAGTTAAGTTAAATACTGGAAATTCAGAAGGTACACTTAAAACCATCATGTTTCCTTATTATTACCCTACATTCTAAACCCCATTAGTATATTTTGTGGTCGTTTTTTTTTAAACACAGAAATTATCAGTAACGGACAGGTTATGTCAATTACTAGTGACACTACATATCTGGGTTCTAGTAATTGACGGTAGATTAAAACAGTTAAAAAATTAGTCATCAGAAATTCTGTTAGTACTAGAAGTATTGTCCACTGATCACACAAAAAGGTTCACGTAAAATTAATAACAAATATTGCATAACATTCATGAAATAAATTCAAGTACTCAAACCCTCGCGTAGTGGTTCATTACAAGGTTTTTTCGACTCGATAAGGCATTGAACAATCGACACGTGTTTGCGGCCATAATAGGGACCAAAGTTCCTTGTTTTTTGTTTTTCTGAGAAGCCTAATACGTTGTTTAATAAGAGGTGGCAACCCCAGTCCCTTTTTTTTTTTTTTGCTTTGTTACTTTATTAAAAGCCTTTAAATCGTGGATTGTCAATTACTGGTACATCTACCCTATATATTAACACGCAAAGCATTTTTGTAAGAGCAAAATTGGCACTTCTGCGCATGGGCATCTGAAGCCAAGAAAGAAGCCAGGGATTGTTGTAATGAGACAATATTCAATCATTGTTTTGAATTAAATAAACTAAAGATTTGCAGAAAGAAAATCCTGTCGTGATCATTTTATGACGTTTCCTTGTGACTACTGAAAAACTCTGAAAATGTTCTTTAAAAACTGATCACTTTATCCGCTGACACTTTGTCTCAGTTTAATACTTTCAGAGAAATTTAGTTTAAAGCTATTTTTTTTTATTGATTGTGATCCAATGCGTTCATCCAGGGCCTGTATGGCCTGAGGCCGACGAGTTGGGTCCCTGTATGAGCCTGGATCGGCGACTGCTGTATGATGGTCGCAGCAGCCGGGGGGGTGAGGATTGTGAATCACGGATGGTCACCCATCCAATGACTAGCCGTGCTTGATGTTGCTTAACTTCTGAAGTTGTGTTTCAGTGAAAGCCCACCAGGCCACGGCCTCCCCCATTTTGATTTTATATATTAACTCATTTCTTATTCTTTGTGCATAATGAGATATTTAGGCTCTGACAATTTTTTATTTTATTATTTTTTAATTAATGAGATGGGGATTAATAATAAGATGGGTTGTTCTCCGTCAAATTTTGACGGGATCCATCTAGTTATATAATAAATTTAAAAAAAAATTCGGATAGTTTTGGCATAATTGTCATTGATTATTTTATATACACAAAATATACAAAAAATGAGACTTGTAACCTTTCAAGCAGTCAAAAGAAAATAGCTTCCACTTACACCTGTAAATCACTTCCGCATCACATAATAACGAGCGCTACATCAGCGCTCTTGATCACGCATATAATTATATCGATACTGTGCACCATTTATGTTACACTATTAACCAAATAGATTAGCTGATTATTAATAAAACAAAAATTCTCATCAGAACAGCCAAAATAATCTTTTTGTTAACATAGTTGAGCACGTGACGTAAAACCTGCCTTCCCCCGATGCTAAGCAAAAACTTAATGGAATCGTTCCATAGTAAGCGTGCTCGCCTAGATACCTGGAAAAAGTAACCTCATTGAATTGAAGTATTGTAAGGAAGCCGAACAATTTTGACTTAGGTCAAAACCTTTATGCACCCGACTGTACCTGTAACTGTCGACCCATTCAAGTTCCTTATTGAATAGGACAAGAGAATCCGGGGGATGCTTAAGCTTTTTGTTGAAGTACATAGCTTTGAATTTTTCGACGTTAAGGTTCAGTTTCTAGCAATTTAACAGCCTTCAAATTTCTTCAAGGCATTATGCAGATGAGTGATAACGTAAGATGGCTGGTGCGCCCATGCCATGATGGCAGTATCATCAGCATAGAAATATAAATTACATTTTTCTGGTTTTGGGAAATCATGTATAAAATAATTAAATAAAACGGGCCTAAGGACAGAGCTTTGTGGGAAACCAGCCTTTACCTTACGGGGAGTGGAGAAGTTATCGCCAACTTTAGCTTGATGTTCTATCGCTAAGAAAGGATTTCACCATTAAAATCAAATCAGGAGGAAACTCGTCTCTAATAATCTTTTAGATTAGCGCTTTGTGCCACACCTGATCGAAAGCCTTACTGACATCAAGAAAAACCCCGCCACAGTACCTTGAAAGGTTCAGTGGAGTGCTCAGATCTTCAACAACCCTCCATATCTGCATCTGACATGAATGGACGGCACGAAAGCCGAACTGCTCTCTCCGGAGTAGATCATTGGTGAGACAGTGATCCTTGAACCTGGTGGGGATCTTTTTCTCCAAAACTTTGGACATCGACGGGAGTAGACTGATAGGTCGGTAGCTCGCAGGAATTGCAGGATTTTGCCCCTGCTTGGGGATACTTAACACAATAGATTGCTTCCAAGGAGTCGTGAAGTAGGAAAACTTCCAGCAATCGCTTATGATATTCGAGATGTCATTAATAATGTTGTTCGGCAGATTCCTTAGGACATTATTACTTACCTTGTATCTTCCTGGAGCCTTCCTCAGTTTGAGATTTCTGATAATGGCAGCTATCTCGCCAGTGTCGATGTTAATCTTCGATGTAAGTTGCGGGACTTCATCAAGTTTGATAAGACCATCTTCGGACATGAGTTGACTCTCGGATTATTTTTATCAGGAGTAACAAACTGCACCTGTAGGGAATCTGCATTACTTGTGCTTTATCCTGATTAGTTTGGACGTAATTACCTTGAGGGGTGCGAAGTAGAGGAAGCGTATCATTCTTCTTCTTCTGTAGGGCTCTAACCATGCTCCAAATGGAATTGTCGCGAGCGGACAAGCTTTTGAGCTTGTCATTCCACCTAGCGTCGCGTAACTCATTTATTTGTTCCTGGACTCTTCGTACTAACCTGTTATGTTTGGTTTTTAGCCAAGGTAAACGATAACGTTGCCAAAGCCTATGGGTCCTGATTCCCATACCAAAAGTATTATCTAAAATAATGGGCGATTTAGATTAATTTATAACTGACGATTAATCGTATGATTATTGCGATTATTTCGATTTTTTTTGGTTATTTATGTAACCATTATTTTTAAGCATATTTTAGCGATTTTGTAGCACTGTGGACAAAATCCAAATGCATGTTATGTCATCATGAGTCACCAATAGATATCATGAATAAAACGATATTTGGTTAGAATGAAATTAAGCTATTTGGTTATACATTTCGGCTAAAATGAAATAGTACTGCTAATGATAATGAAGTTTTAAGTAGCGATGGGCGATTATATATTTTCTTTCATGTATATTTCGCACTGCTATATAATATAGGAGTACACTAATATTGTATATAAAAAGATTTTATTAATTTTTTTGGTGACGAGATCTTTCTCTTTTAGTGACTGAGCTTTAGTAGTAACGTAAGGAACAGAATGTCAAGCTCTTCATTTAAAAGCATAGAATTTGGCGACACTTTGAAAGACGAGATTCCGAAAATGGAGCCGAAAAACAGCAAGACAAAAACAACTAGCAAGAGGAAGAAATGAAGGAGAAATTCTGAAGTTGAAACAAGAATGCCAAACAAGATGGAACTCAATATTTGAAATGTCAGAGAGGTTTAGTTCGCTCTCTGATATAGTTGGAGCGATTTTGTTGGGAATGGATGATGCTACTGTGACGAGACGTGCACGATATTAAATTATCGTACACGGCCCAACACTACATATATGCCTAAGTGGACATATCTGTGTGGGTTGTTTTATTATCATATAGTATCCAGGAGAAAAAGGGGAAGGGAATTGATCGTATAGTGGAGCCATGTCAAAAATTCAGGGAATAAGGAGAAAGGGATGGTATTATTTTGGTCGTATATATTAATTTAATTATCATTTTTTTTTGAAGTACTATGAATAAAATTAACTCAATTGGATCTAAAAGATGGAACAGCTGAGCTCTCTCAACAAATACATGATAAAATATAGTAGAGAATTAATAATTAAATGGAAACATTTTATTCAAATTTTCTTTTCATTTTTACATGAAACAGAAAGTAGGCCTAGAGCCCATTTTGTTTAAGGATTTAGAAGGCAGAAAGTGTGAACAATGAGATAGGGGTAAAGGAGTGGTGTTGCCTAGGCAACGAACACAGAGACAGACAGTTCTGAGAAATAAGAGTGTTGAACAATAAAATCAAGGTCATGGGTGAAAGGGAAGTGAGATATGAAAAAGGAAGGGAGTTGAATAGTGGAAGTCGAAGTGAACAGATGGAAATTTGTTAGCTGGTGAAATAGAAGTGTTCTTTTAGCAGCGATGAAATACAAGACGTATTTGAAAGTGACAGTGAGAAGTGCATTAGGAAGTAAAGGAGAAGGAACTGAGAAGAAGCTCGGCGTGTGTAACCAGCAATCAACAGACGGGAGACGCTGAGTACTACAACGGCAAAAACGACCCAGGAAGCCGGAGAAGACCGGCAGCAGATCCCATGCCGGAGCGCATTGAAACAAGAGGTAGGCGGGCGGTTTGGCAAGAAATGGGACAGGGATCCCTGAGCCGGGGTATCTAGAGTGTGTTCAACCTGGGCGGTCTCTCTCAGCGTGCACCCCTTTACTATGTTAATACAGGCCTGCGCGAACTTGGTAATTAATAATGTGACTAAACGGGACTGGATTGTGTAAGAGTGGTTAAGAATGTTCAATGTTTTCCTTTAATGATGAGAGGAATTATAAGTCATTAAATTGAGTGTGTGTATATCCATAATTATCGATAGGGGTTAGCAATAAGATAGAGAGAGCCAGTTAATGATCTAATAGTAGCTAATAAAAGTTGAAAGAGGGTTTTATAAGGTTAAGGAAGCTTTAGTGCAATAATTAGAAATATTGAGATGTTAAGAATTTTTATTATTTTGTTGGAGAAGTTATTCCATAAAAAAATATTTAGTTTTTTTTTATTACTTGTAACTGTTTAAGCAAATGAATAAATTTTTTTCACATATACCTATATAAGTTAGCTTATTGAGTTTTATTTATAAATCGTTAATATATGAACTAATGCCATCTTGGGATACAATTGAGTAATTGATAAAATCTGATACACAAGGAGAAATAACTAAACGTATTGAAGATCATATCTGCTGCCAGGGAGCAGAATACTAGGGGATTTAAACAACAACTTGGAAATTGATATAAATTGGGAGTGGTGGATGATAACAATTTTTATTTGTTACCTTTTTTTTTATACATATTATTAATGGGGCTTTATCATAATAAAAAGAAGAGGCTGGATGAACTACCACTATATGATCTATATATAAGAAAAAAAATTGCGGCACAGGTAAGTGATAATCATAAGGTACCCAGGTGTAGCGACATAAGTTAGATGATATAAGCTATTAGATAGTCTAGTAAAGTTAGAAAGAAGAGCACATCGTAGCGGTTAAGAAATTATTAGCTTTTTAAGTGCGTTGTGGAAAGTTCCTTTATTTAGATAGTGGATATTAGTATAAGGGTGAATAGGGAACTTATAGCAACAACGTCACAATTGGTGCCTTAGACCAGTCGCGAGACGCGTAATGGGAGCTAGCTATTTAAAGTTATTTACCCGAGCGCTCTAGCCAGCCTGCGGGAAAGGGCGGACACAGTGAAGCATTAAATAAGGCGATTAGGATAGAAATTGAATTAGGTAGAATTGATTATAGTACAAATATAAAGGGAGATAGTGGACAAGACAGGACGACGAGAACATGGGCAGACATGAGACGGGAGGAAGGGAACCTAGAGATAACATCAGTGGCACCGCCAGCCACGAGCACAAGTGCAACAGTGACAGAAAGGGCACGAGTGAGGAACAACCCGATGGTGGAGGGATATATAAAAATAATACCGGAATTTGCGGGCAAAAAAAGATGAGATACCCGCCACCGAATTTATAGGGTTGATCCAACAGGTGGGGAAATTAGCACACTGGCCAGATCAGCTAGTGTGTCATTGCAAGTCTAAATTGACGGCAAAGCAGCCCGGAAGGCAATGCAAAGCGACATGATGGAGATTCAGGAGTTTGCGGAACTTGCTATAAAACTGACACAGATGTTTAGCAGCGAAACAGGCAACCGGCAAGCCAATGCAAATTTTGAACAGGCAAGGCAAAAGGATGGTGAATCAGTCAAGGAGTTCGCGGATAGGATAGAAAGGATATACGCGACGACAACCCATAGCACGATCTACACAGTAGCAGAGCGGGAAAGAGCGTTAAAGAACAGGTTTGAACTGGAGCAAGAGGAACACACCGTAAGGTCCTCGTATACACAGAACCAACATCCTATGCAAAAGCAATTAAGCATGCAAGATGGTCGGAAAATATTGATAGCATAGACAGCCATGACAGTATCACCGCCACAAACGGGGATAAAGAATATATAGATCCCGGAATGACAAACGACAGACGGGAAGAAAGACCGCCAAACAAGGATGGGAAATCGTGATAGACAATGACCGGATGGAAAGAAGAAAGCAAATAGGTGACATTACCACAAGCTATTTGGGAATGGAAGAGAGACTAGACGCCATAACGCGGGCACTTATACGAATGGGGAAAACAGAGACTAGGACGGGAGGACGCTGTTTTAGGTGTGGAGACCCATCACACATAGCAGCCATGTGCATCTTGAAGAAAGTACGAAATGCGAGAGACACAGAGGAGCCAATAAAGGATGACAGGCTAGATTAGGAGGCAGGGGAAAAAGGGAGGTAAGTCGGTTGTGTTTGGGGAAGGAGTAATGGAGCAAACTTGAGTATTTTTTGGGGCGGAAGGGGAAGGAAATTTATGTACCGACTGGGTGGAGACGTGTGGCAACGAGGGGCAAGTATGCGATCAAGGCATCCGTAGGTCAGACTATGATGCGTACCCCTTTGCAGCGGAGCTGGAGGGAGAGGGCATGTGGTGTTGGAGGCGAGCATCGCAGACCAATCAACCGTTAGCTGCTCACCTACACACAGGAGGAGTACAGGTTGTGAGGATTTAGTGCAACCTTGGGGCTGGGATTATAATAAAGCTTTTTTTTGGTTCGTATAGAATAGAGTGAAAGGAGACTAGGTGCTGGCTTGCGGACGTTGTTCTTGGGGTCTTGTTTAGTGTTATAGGGAGCGTTTCGTGTTGTTAATTTTATTGGGATAAAATTTCTTTGGGATACGGGTAATCCTATGTGACGGGACGTGCATGATATTAAATTATCGTACACGGCCCGACACTACAGATATGCCCAAGTGGACATAACTGTGTGGGTTGTTTTATTATCATATAGTATCCAGGAGAAAAAGGGGAAGGGGAATTGATCGTATAGTGGAGCCATGTCAGAAATTCAGGGAATAAGGAGAAAGGGATGGTATTATTTTGGTCATATATATTAATTTAATTATCATTTTTTTTTTGAAGTAGTATGAATAAAATTAACTCAATTGGATCTAAAAGATGGAACAGCTGAGCTCTCTCAACAAATACATGATAAAATATAGTAGAGAATTAATAATTAAATGGAAACATTTTATTCAAATTTTCTTTTCATTTTTACATGAAACAGAAAGTAGGCCTAGAGCCCGTTTTGTTTAAGGATTTAGAAGGCAGAAAGTGTGAACAATGAGATACGGGTAAAGGAGTGGTGTTGCCTAGGCAACGAACACAGAGACAGACAGTTCTGAGAAATAAGACTGTTGAACAATAAAATCAAGGTCATGGGTGAAAGGGAAGTGAGATATGAAAAAGGAAGGGAGTTGAATAGTGGAAGTCGAAGTGAACAGATGGAAATTTGTTAGCTGGTGAAATAGAAGTGTTCTATTAGCAGCGATGAAATACAAGACATATTTCAAAGTGACAGTGAGAAGTGCGTTAGGAAGTAAAGGAGAAAGGAATTGAGAAGAAGCTCGGCGTGTGTAACCAGCGATCAACAGACGGGAGACGCTGAGTACTACGACGGCAAAAACGACCCAGGCAGCCGGAGAAGATCTGCAGCAGATCCCATGCCAGAGCGCATTGAAACAAGAGGTAAGCGGACGTAGATGGGTGGTTTGGCAACAGGTGTCTGGCATACACGGATACACGGCAAGAAACGGGACAGGGATCCGTGAACCGGGGTATCTAGAGTGTTTTCAATCTGGGCGGTCTCTCTCAGCATGTACCCCTTTGTAGCCGGGCTAGAGGGCGAGGACGCGTGGGGGCAGCCAGCCAAGCAGTCCGTGCAACGTAGCGCAGTCGAGACAGCACTGAGACCGAGACAGGAGTGTTCCACCATGAGAGGACAAAATCGACCAAGACCAGTAGCAGACCAGAGGTGCGCGAGAGCTCGTAACCCGCACCCCAACAGGTATCAACGAACAAGCAAGAGTGTCAACGAACGATTCAGATAGGTGCACTATGTTAATCAGGCCTGCGCGAACTTGGTAATTAATAATGGGACTAAACGAGACTGGATTGTATAAGAGTGGTTAAGAACGTTCAGTGTTTTCCTTTGATAAAATCTGGTAAACAAGGAGAAATAACTGAACGTATTGAAGATCATATCTGCCGCCAGGGGAAGACCATATCCCCAGAATACTAGGGGATTTAAGCAACAACTTGGAAATTGATTTAAATTTGGGAGTGCTGGATGTTAACAATTTTTTTTTTGGTTACCTTTTTGTTTTATACATATTATTAATGGGACTTTATCATAATAAAAAGAAGGGGCTGGATGAACTACCACTGTACGATCTATATATAAGAAAAAAAATTGCGGCACAGGTAAGTGATAATCATAAGGTGCTCAGGTGTAGCAACGTAAGTTAGATGATATAAACTATTAGATAGTCTAGTAAAGTTAGAAAGAAGAGCACATCGTAGCGGTTAAGAAATTATTAGTTTTTTAAGTGCGTTGTGGAAAGTTCCTTTATTTAGATAGTGGATATTAGTATAAGGGTGAATAGGGAACTTATAGCAACAACGTCACACTACAGATATGCGGAATGCCTATGGTGATGCCTTCAACTATCAACCATTCGGGAATCGCTTTTACTGCTCCGTCCACTAGAATTGTTAACACGTGAGCTTAGCTCAGAATATTATGTCTGCAGCAGTACTGTCATTCCCTTGGTGTATTGCCTTTCCAGAACACTTGCAAAGGTAGATGTCACTCGCGAAGACACTACTGCAGTAAAGATGACAAAAGAAATAAAGAAAGGATCCCGAGTCATTGAAAAAGTAAAGATGCTAGCAATTGCAACCATATTACATCCTCGTTTTAAAAAAATTAATTTTCAGAATCCCCCTGCAACTGCTTATGCGATTACTGATATCGCCGACTTGATTCGTGCTGAAGGGGCTGCATGTGAACCTGCAGATCATCGACTAGATCAGGAATTATCACATAATGACAACGACAGTCTCTGGATATATAGTTTACTCACAGCTTGGTGCAAGGAATGAAAGCAGGTGTGGCAGTGGAATGCCTCTCCAGTTGTGGCTGTATCTATAGCAGCCTGTCTGTTCTCGAAAGCAATGTCCACTGAAGAAATGGCGAAAGAAAAAAAAAACAAAAACGGAACAGCATTCCCGACGATTTATAAGATAGCACTAAAATACTTATCGATCTTTAACTTCAGTGCCATGTGAAAGATTATTTTCTAAAGATGGAAGAATTGCAACGGAAGTAGTTTCCGAGTTACACATTCAAAATCATAACAGTGCTCACATGCGAGTACTAACCAGCACGTGTTACGATTTTGAGTGCGTGACTCGGAAACTACTCGTTGGAATACGATCAAATTTTAACGGTATACAGAGTTTTATGTACCCTATTATTCCTCCAAAATTCATTATTCTAGGCGTTCCAGGACTTGAGTTATTAACTTGTTGATCTTGGTGGCTGCATTTTTATTTCTGTTCATATCTCGGTTAGCGTTCAAATTCGGACTCACATTGTGTTAAAAGAAAATGTTCATTCTGGTCACCTCTACCATTGCTTACAGTGATACACTTTTTTTTAGAACCACCCTGTATATGATTTGAATATTAATCTGTTCATGTTTTTATGTTTGTGTTTAAAGTTTTGTTTTGAAATTTACTCGCCAGATGCAGATTACCGGTATGCTTGTTATAAAGTGTTGGATGCTTAAGCTTGAAAGTTCAAAATAATCGTGATTAATCGATTAATGGTTTAGAATGCTACAATTAGTCGATTAATTAATCGACTATCCTCAAAAATCGCAATTACGAATAATCAAATATACTGATATGACCATCGCTACTTTGGAGCAATGATTAACATTTTTGTTGAAAACAAACGGGCAATTTGGCTTGTGATTGGCTAGTATCGCGTATATATACGCCCAAGACTGGAGCAGCCTTGTATCAGTGTTACCAAGTTAGGGGATTTCCCCCTAAATTTAGGGGGGAAATGTCTTTGCAGGAGAAAATTTAGGGGGTAAATATTTTTAGGGGATTTTTTGGGGAGTTATATTTTTTATTTAGGGGAGAAACTTTATGGTGCCATGAATGATGGGACATTACCTAATGGATAATAATATTAATTAGTAACTGGAGATACGTCTCCAAGCATAGGTAATGATTTTTCAATTGAAAAATGGAAGGAAAAATTCTGCGACCCGGATTCGAACCAGGAACCTCGACTATCATCGCCGATGCCTCTACCAATTGGGCTTTCATCAACTTTCTGATGGTTTGGAGTGGAGAAATTCTCGATCTGCGGGCCAAGTTCCCGTCTCCCATTGGGCTTTCAACCGTGACAACTTGGTTGTCTTTAAGACACCTTGAGACAGCTTGGCTATCCGTGGTGTCTGCGATAGCCCAATTGGTAGAGGCATCGGCCATGATAGTCGAGGTTCCTGGTTCGAATCCGGGTCGCAGAATTTTTCCTTCCATTTTTCAATTGAAAAATCATTACCTAATAGAATTGCAAAACTCAGTAGAACTCAGTGGCTTGCACGCCATTCAGTTGTTTCTGCAATAATTTCTCAATGGAAAGTACTTGACTTGCTCTTCAAACTACGCTACTGAACAGTTGCTTAACATAATGAATTGCCCGGCATTTAAAGCTTATCTTGTATTTCTTAAAACCATTTTCGATGAAGTTTGCAAAGTCAATGCAATGTTTCAAGGTGAAAATATTGAAACTCTTAAAATATTAGAGGATTTATATTTGCTGTACAGAAACACTCTTAAAAAATTTGTTGCACCAAGTCGGCTAGAGAAAATCAAAAATGAAGATGTAGTCCATTTTCCTTTTAAAGAACATGCTATGCACTCATATGGAATGTATTTTGGTTATGAATTTGAACTTGTGACTAATTTAATGAAAAAAATGAAGCTGATGATGTACGAGAGAGATGCAAGATGCATTTCCTTGTAGTTTTTTTTTGCCAGGAACTGCAACAAAGATTGCCATCAAATCTTTTTGTCTTAGAAAGGCTAAACTCTTGAATCCATTAATAGCAACTAGGCAATCAAAGACCAGGAATCGTTCTGACCAAATTGAGGCAGAATGGTTAAATATTTTCAACATAAACTGGGAAACTAAATCTGGCTCTGGGCCATTTTGAGCTGAAGTTATTAATAATATAGATTCAGCCGGGAACCCAAGATTTAGCTATGTTGGTGCATTAGCTGCTGGACTGTTATCTTTACCCTTGTCAAATGCTGCGGTGGAAAGACCATTTTCAACTCTGTCAATCATAAAAAATAAAGAAATAGAATGTCAACTCTGTCAATCTAAAACATAGAATGTCAATTGAAATGACACAAGCATTGATGATGGTGATTAACTTTTTACGCAAGGAACATTTAAATTGCACTTCATTCAATCCAAATGAAAGTATGATTTAATAAATGTATGTTTAATCATATTTCAGGTGTGACGGAAAATAATGACGTTATAACTTTATAGTCATTTATTTCCAGTTAAAATATTGTTGTATAACGTTAAAAAATTACTGCTTTGAAACCTATTTCAATTATGTCAATAAATGATTTTAACATCGTTTACTTCATTCTTTCATTGATTATTCATTAAAAATTTGAATTACCACTTATCATCCCATTAATTAAAACATCACTAATTTTAGGGGGAAAATATAGGGGATTTTTGTAATAAATAGGGAGTTTCTAGGGGATTTTGTATCTAATCTAGGGAGTACTTTCTGTTTCGACTTGACAACACTGCCTTGTATAGATAGACCACTCTATCTATGAGGATTTGGGGGTGACCCACATAGGCACCTTTGTCCAGACACTTATGAAGAACATGCTACCCAAGATGGAGAATCATGAAAATACCCTGGTTTCTGGTATTCTGGACCACCCACTCGTTGTTAAGGGCCCCCTCAGGTTTCGAAGACCCCGCCATATCCTGGATGTCTGCTTTGATGACGTTCAAGTGTTTGTGATAGCCCAATTGATAGAGGCATCGACCATGACAGTCAAGGTTTCTGGTTCAAATCCAGGTCACGAAATTTTTCCATCAATTTTTCTAATTGGTAAACTGTTGCAATTCACACTCTGCTCTCGAGGTCTTGAAGCAAAACTGGTGCATTCATCACTTGGTGTGATCTGGCAGTCGCAGTTTCTTTTGTTGACACATTTGCATCGACGGCCACAGAGTCACTCACCACTTGTTTAGTTGAAGCAGTGTGCTGGAAAAATCGATATAGCACCGAGTGAAGGGGCTGCTTTCTTTACCGCCTTTCCACTGTTTCTCAGTAGTCTGCTAACTCTCCACTATTTCCATTTACTCTACAATTCGTTACCCCCCTCCCTAAAAGAGGTTAATATGTTACTTTGTAGTGCCACACCAGTTAATGTGCTAAGTACGAGGGGAGTTCAATAAGTAATGGAACACATTTTTTTCTAAAAAAAAAAGGGGGTTGTTTTATTCATCATTCAAATACATCATTCCCTAATCTTTTAGCTACACAACACTATTTTTCAACGTAATCTCCATTCAATGCTACGGCTTTACGCCACCTTGAATGAGGGCCTGTATACATCCATTCCACTGGTTGATGTCGGAGCCAACGTCGTGCTGCATCAATAACTGCTTCATCATCCGCGTAGTGCGTCCCACGGATTGCGTTCTTCATTGGGCCAAACAGAAGAAAATCCGTCGATCTGCTCGAATGAGAGTGTTCGCATGTTCCGACATTGCAGGAGTCAGAGCTGTGCACGGCCGGCCAGCTCGCGGGAGATCAGACAGTTTTGCTTGACCTTGCGGCGATGATGACACACGCTTTGCCCAACGACTCACCGTGCTTTTGTCCACTGCCAGATCACTATAGACATTCTGCAAGCGCCTATGAATATCTGAGATGCCCTGGTTTTCCGCCAAAAGAAACTCAATTACTGCCCGTTGTTTGGAACGCACCTCCATTGTAGACGCCAATTTAACAGCTCACTATAGCGCTGTCACATATCGGACGTCAATGAAACTTTACGAGACGGAGCGGAAATGTTTGAAAATGTTCCACAAGAAATGTCCAATTTTTTTAACCAAAATTGGCGGAGAAAAAAAATGTGTTGCATTACTTATTGAACTCCTCTCGTATATAGTGCAACAACAGTTAATGTGTTAACAAACTTTCAACCCCCCTTAGGGATTGAATTTCCAAAAACCCCTTCTTAGTGCTCACTTACATTTTTAAAGAACCTCTGTACAAAATTACAATTTTCTAGGCCGTATGGTTTGGGCTGTGCTTTGATCACTCAGTCAGTTTATTCTTTTATACATATAGATTATTTTTGAATTTTAAAACATGTAAAAAGAACTTTTAAATAGTGTAGAATAATGAAACACCACTACAAGAATATTTACTAAAATTTTTTATTTTTTTATTTTTTCAGGATAATAAATATTCAAGACAATATTTTTTAAGACAACAATATTTAAAACAAATTCTTTCAACTCTTCTATTGTTAAAGAATGCATTGCCAACAATTTCTCTAAATGCTTTGGCTTAAGGGAGGACCGTTTTTTAGCTCTTACTTCTCCAGCTTTTGAAAACAAACGCTCGGCTTGACAATCGAACAGTGAAGTGTACATTTGTTAAGGTGGGACGTAAGCAGTACTTACACGTTTCTCACCCTTCCGGAATAAATTCCACATGAAATACACTGAAATAGGCAAGAAGCCTGACTAACCCAAAAAGGTCTTCCACATTATGAAAAAACAAAAAATAAGATTGACGATTGTCAGCAGTGTGACCAGGTTTTTAAACTCGAAATTACTACGGCACAAGGCCTCCCATTACTACATATTAATACGTTAAGTGTCCCAAAATACTACCTTATTACTACAGTAAGGGCAGGGCCGGATTTTCCATTAGCCTAACTAGGATTCAGCCCAGGGCCTCAAGATCAAGAGGGGCCTACATTCAAATTGTTAGCATTAAAAATGGGAGGTGAAAGGGCCTCATAAGTGGAATAGCCTAGGGGCCTCTTTTCATCTAAATATAGCCCTGAGTAAGGGGACTTTTTACTAAATATAGATCAGTGCTATACAACGCAAGGCAAGTAGTTAACTTTAAACGAGTCGACAGTGAGAGGGAGTGCAAGGGAGGGCGGCATACTTCAACACCAACTACCAGCACAAAAGCTGTGGCCTACCAGCGAATGCAGTGCGATGCGACTTGATGCGAATGCGGCGGCAGCGTGCAGCAGGCGGAGGGAACGGATGCGGAGTGAGGAAGGAGCGATGCGGCAAACTACTGGGCTCAGCCCAGGGGACTGCTGTCAGACATCTGGCGAAAGCGATGTGAGACTGAACGTGAAATCAACTGCAGCCAACTTTGTGAAACGGAAACAACAACATCCACTTCATCCACTCACGCAACGAAACGCAAACTTATCAATCAACACCATCCAATGAGTCAAGGTGGTGTTGCATGTTGGACTGATGACCAATTAGTGCTCATGTTTTAGGATATTACCATAATCTAAGGAAGTAATATCCTAAAACTTCCTTAAACTATGATATTACTACACCTATTACTACGGAGATTCAAATATTACTACATATTACTATTTTTTCCAAATTACTACGGTCATTATTACGGCTGGGATTTTAGGCCATTTATTACTACGGTAGTAATGAAATTACTACGTCTGGTCACCCTGATTGTCAGTAGAGTGAGAGGGGGGAGGGGGAGGGTGATATTACATCTTCCTATAATCCGGGAAGGAAACGTTGCCAATGTCTTTGAAGTTGACATCAAGAATATGCTTCGGTTTTCTATACTTTGTATGCCTCTTCATTTACATACTTAAGCTTTTTACTGCTAAAGAGCACCAATGAAAATTTGAATTTCCCCAAACTCCATCCCAAAACGCGGACCTAATGGAAAAACCCAATGTTAAAAACCAATCACCGTTCAAGGTCATTTTGCCAGTAACCTGATACCCTTTAACCTTTCAACTAGTATTTTTGCCACAAATTAGGTTCTTTGTATCGATGTTTTATAGAGAAAATTAAAATTAAAAAGATCGATTATACTTTTTTTGACTTGTGATTGGCTAGTATCGCGTATATATACCCCCAAGACTGGAGCAGCCTTGTACATTCCACTGTTCTGCGACTACAATACACGGTTGGATAATCGATTGACGACTTCATAATTCCACCTGGCTTGTGTTATTCTTAGGTTACCAGTAAGTTTCTATGTTTATTATTTACCATTTATTTATTTAGTCATAGACTGCGCTTAAGGGAGCGATACATAACATTGATTCTATAATGATTTTTCGATTGATTCTACCTATGCTTGGATTCTACCTTATTATTTAATTGATTCTATAGTTGCAATTTGTTTGTTCATTACTTACATATGTGGACTACGTGTTGCATAGATTATACTTTACTCTCGCTTCTGATCACAAAATGAAGAGTAAACCAATTTCTAGCAGTCTCATAATGAATCGTTAATTCAAGAGTAGGTCTTTTAACTTTCCTTGAAAACTTCGTAATTCCGTTACTCTTAAGGAGTTAACGGTAACTTCCTATATTTAGTGCCTTTTTTTTATTACTTAGCGTGATAAGTAAGCAGCCGTTTTTAAAGACTGTTTTATCAAGGAACCACGCCCATTTACCATTGCAGAAAAGCCGACGAGATATCTGACTGTATGAAAAAAGAACAAACGCCAATTATGGATTCAACTATGAATTTAGATGAAGATTATCGAATTAATCGAACCCTTCAGACACCCTTAATTGTGGATGAGATATTTCGCCATTTACCAATGAAAGATCTGTGCAGCTGCGCACGGGTATGTAAATTGTGGGATTCGATAAGCCAGAAGACCAAAAGGAGTCGGCATGAAGTTTCCTGGATGTCTTGGAAAAGTAAATCTAAGGAAGCCCCAGCTGAAGAAATCGGCGCCCAAATCTCCAGCGTTCTTGACGAAGCATACAGTCGTCCGAAAGTCACCATTCTGTTTGCTCATGACTCACTCTTGGGGGATCAGAACTTACTCTCGGACGATGAGGACGAATTCCTCCCACGAGTTCCACACGCTCCTAGTAAGATTTTTTCGATATTGTTGAATACTCATACAGAACATTCCAGATTGTTGTGTATCTAATACGAGTTTTCTTTTCCTTCCGCTAGTTCTGACTCATTTGATGGATGAGTTGCCTGAGGACTGTCTATTGCTAGGTGCAGTCAATAAGCACATAGTAGGAACAAGAGCTTCGTTTGGCAGTTATTGTTTTAAAGGACCTTCCTTTACCAATCTTTTTTTGCCTAGGATACCAGGCGTGGATGTTTATCCTTTCGTCGTTCCTTACAGTGAAGATATCTCATTGAACGATGAAGAGCTTTTGGAATTAATTGGCATACCTGCGGATACAAGAGTGAAGTGCATAGTTACCTTTGTTGATGATAGGATAGATGACGCAGAGCTTGCGGTCCAATTTATAGCGGAGCACTTTTTGGAGAAGCAGAATTTTAAGCTAGCCTATGGAGGTGGACTTGCGAATATCGTTCTTGCTCCAAAGCATAAAGAAGCATCAAGTGTGGTTGGGATTGCTGTCTGTGGGGAGAAAGTTGAAGCAGCGTCGGTAACTCTGCATTTTAATGTACGGGGTAAACGTCGTATCCGCCGAGCTCTGATGCAGTTGAAAAGTTGTGGTCTTCCTGAAGATAGAAGTTTTGCATTTATCTTTGCTTCTTCACCGTGTCCCGTCACGGTGAAACAGTTTAGTAAACTTTTTCCAAAGACGCCGCTTTTTGGATTTTGTGGAGGCTATGGTGTTTTTGCTTGGAAGGATTTGCTGTGCTCTAAGGATCTTCCAGAGAAAGATTATGATCTGGGTGATGGTAGCGACTCGTTTAATGTCTCTGGCACTGTAGTAGTCCTCATATCTATTGTTAATTAATTTCTGAAAATGCTAATTTCTATTGTTTCTGAAAATGCTGCTCAATAAATGAAATAAATTTGCCTGTTTTTAATTTGGAATTCGTGTTTAGCGTTTTGGTCTCGTGTAAATTTATAGCTTTTTCACAGTTTTCATTCCTTCTTTTCTTTAAGGGTTCTTCTCATTAAGAAGGAGAGACTGTTCATTTGAACAGAATACTCCTGATGAATTTTATACAGGGTCTCTCGCCTAAAGTGAACCTTCTAAAATTTGACAGAGTAATACTTTCAATGGAAGAATTATTGTACTTTTATATGTCATTTTCGAATATGGAAGTCAACTTTGAAATGTGCAATGGAAACGTCTATTTGTAATGTAATTTTCAAATTGTACACAACATCTGAGAAATATTTTATTCTTGGAAACCCCTACTCCCAGATTCGTAGCTCGAATCGCCGTTAAGAACGCTTTCCATGACAGATTGAATCCTCGATCCCCTGATCTAACTCGTCTCGACTTTTTTCTTTGGAGGGCTGTTAAAGATTTAGTTTACGAAAGTCGACCTAAAACATCTGAAGATATGCATTGCAATGGAGGAGGGTACGATGCTGATTTCAGAAAGGTCTCTGCAATATCGCTTACATGTGTTTGGCCATTTATTGTACGACCATTGTTTTACGGGAGCCCGACAGTTGGGTGAACGACAATTCGGTGACGTCAATTGGGTGAACGCGACAATTCGGTGGACGTCAATTGGATGAACGCGACAATTCGGTGAACACGACAATTCTGTGTAAATGCAAATTCCGCCGAGATTTTAAATAACTGAAGAATTTTAGATATTTAACTCGTTGTTTGTTTATAATTGACACATCTTTATTGCAATTACAAAACAATTTGATTCATTCATTTTTTTGTCGAAGTTTATTTTTATGCGGGAATTTTTTATTTATTAGTTTATAAATAAATGAGCTTATTTATTTATTATTTCTTAATTTATTAAATGATTGTGTAATAAGTGCAACATTTTCTGTTCAGCTTTATTGCTAAGAGTTCCATTATTCAATTAAAAATACTGTAATTCTTAAATTACTACTTAAGCACGTTAAAATAAGCACAATAAGAATTGGGTAGATAATTTATCTAAGAGAAATCTGTTATTTGACATTAATATAGCACGGGTTTAATATAAAAAGGCAGTTGGAGAGGAGGAGAAAGGGTAGAGTTCATTTCATTTTTAGGTTGAAAGGGTTGATCCCTAATATAACTATTTCCCCCTCCAGCTTTTTAAGAGAATTACGTTTCCCTTCTCATATAAGAGAATTAAAATGACTGTCTTAAAAGTTTAAGTTATAATACAAAATTATTACAAGTAAAATTTAGCTATATACAAAAAATATAAATAAATTACTAAAAATATATACAAAAATAAAATAATTACATATAAAATATACAAATAATACAAATGAAATTGTAACAACAAAAGTATTTAAAATATAATAAAAATCAAATAATTTATTCTTCATCACTTTTTTAAATAATAACAAAAAGAAAAAATATGTTGCATCAAGAAAATTTATTCAGTTATACAAATTTTTGAAATGATTTCCAAAATTCTGTACAAATTTCATGCGTGTTGAGTTTTTTATCCTGTTAACCTGTTGGGGGATGATGGGGGAGAAGCTAAAATTTAATGGAGGTCAAACGCTTTCAACCCAAAAACGAAATGAAGTCTACCCCCTGTCATCCCCTCCAATCATCTTTTTATATTACAAGCAGGACAGACTGTACACTTTCCCAAAGCTGTATTTTGTTTTCTGTAATTTATTTATATTTTTTGTATATATTTTACGTGTAATATTTTTATATTATAAGTTTAACTTGACTGTACACTTTTAAGACAGTCATTTTAATTCTCTTATGTACAATTGTCAGAAGGGAAACCTAATTCTCTTAAAAAGCTGGAGGGGGAAGTAGTTATATTAGGGATCAACCCTTTCAATCTAAAACTGAAATGAACTCTACCTTCTGTCCTCCCCTCCAACTGCCTTTTTATATTAAACCAGACTGTAGGGGGGGGGTCACCATGCTATATTAATGTCAAATAACACATCTATCTACTCAATTCCTATTGTGCCTATTTTAACGAGCTTAAATAGTAATTTAAGAATAACAGTATTTTTAATTGAATAATGGAACTATTAGCAATAAAACAAAATGATTTAATAAATTATTTAATAAAGAAATAATCTCATTTATTTGTAAGCTAATAAATAATAAATAAAAGATTCCCGCATATAAAGTGACTTTGACCTAAAATGAATGAAGCAAATTGCTTTGTAATTGCAAAGGAATCGACAATCGAACAGTGGAGTGAACATGTGTTCAGATGGGACGAAAGCAACGCTTTCACTAAGCTCATCAATCCAGAGTATAACGCCAAAGGAAATACACTGAAATAGGCAAGAAGCCTGGCCAACCCTAGAGGTCTTCCACATTATGCAAAACAAAAAATAAGATTGACAATTGTCAGACGAGACACAACGAAGCTAAACAAAGCAATTCAGACCAAAACCATCAAACCGCAGGGTAAAGAGAGTACTACAACTTCCAGTATTCCGGGAAAGAAACGTTGCCAATGTCCTCAAAACTGATATCCAGAACGTGTCTAGGCTTTCGGTACCTTGTATGCCATTTCATCCTCATCGAGTGCCTCAGGATCCCCTTCACCAAGTCGTTGTCATGGTTCTCGATCTTCAGGATCATATTCTTGAGTAGGTCCTGGATGTACTTCCCAATATGAGTCATGTTGAAGTCACCATGGATTGCCTGATTTTTCGCGGTTCTTCTGTCCAGTTGGGCAATAGTCCTCAGTGTGACGTTCTGAAACTACTGGAGCTCCTTCCAGCTACTTCTGGAGATAGTTGCCACGCTGGCATGCCGTACAGCAGGATAATCCTAACGATTGTTTTGTAAAGGAGAAGCTTATTGTCAATGCTGAGGGAGCTGTTGCATCCCAGGAGAACTAAGAGGCTGTACTTAGCCTTTTTCGCTTTGTTCAGGGCGCATGTTAAGTGGCGATTCCACGAGAACCTTAAGTCTATGACAACACCAAGATACTTGTAACTATCAACCCAGTCGAGTTTCCTGTTGAATCCGGAGGGCGCTTGTATTTTTTGTTACAGTACATTGTTTTGCATTCCCTACGTTCAGGTTCAGTCGCCAGCAGTTAAACCATTTTTCAAAGCTCTTCAGGGCATTTTGTAGTCGAGTAATAACAAGGGATGGCTGGCGCGCCCAAGTCATAATAGCAGTGTCGTTTGCGTAAAGTACAGTTTGCACTTTTTGGGTTTCGGGAAGTCATGCACAAAACAGTTAAAGAGAATAGGTCCGAGAAAAGAGCCTTGTGGAACGCCGGCCTTCAATATGCGGAGAGAAGAAAGATTCTCACCAACCTTAGCCTAGTACGAGGCATGTTTTTAAGTAAGTACCGTTTTGGAATTAAAAAACGACGTGCAAAGATATCGCAATAATTTTATTTTTACATGAAAGCCTGTACCTTAATCTACTTTTCTACATAATTTCCGTGAATATTGAGGCACTTGTCATAACGTGGCACCAGTTTTTGAATACCCTCCTCATAAAATTCTGCCGCCTGACTTGTTAACCACTGTATCACAAATGTTTTGACTTCGTTATCGTCTTGAAGACGCTGACCACCCAGGTGTTTCTTCAAGTGCAGGAACAAATGGTAGTCGCTGGGCGCCAGATCAGGGCTGTATGGAGGATGATCTAGAGTTTCCCATTTAAAAGATTTGATGAGATCTTTGGTCCGATTAGCCACATGTGGACGGGCATTGTCATGCAGCAAAACGATACCCTTACTCAACTTGCCACGTCTTTTGTTCTGGATTGCACGACGCAGATTGTTCAATGTCTCACAATAAGACGCTGCATTGATTGTCTCATTACGAGGCAGAAACTCCACTAGCAATACTCCTTTTCTGTCCCACAAAACTGTGCACATGATTTTCCGGGCAGAAATTGTTTGCTTAAACTTCACTTTTTTGGGTGATGATGAATGTCGCCATTCCATGGATTGTTGTTTCGATTCTGGTGTGACGTAGGCCACCCATGTTTCGTCACCAGTAACAATTTGGTCTAAAAAATCTTCACCTTCATTGTGGTACCGCTCAAGGAAAGTCAATGCACTGCCTAAACGTTGGGTTTTGTGCAAATCCGTCAACATTTTTGGAACCCAACGTGAACACAATTTCCGGTAATTCGAGTTCTCCGTCACAATGCGATACAAAACACTACGAGAATATTGAGGAAAGCAGTCGCACAATGATGAAATTGTAAAGCGTCTGTTTTCTCTCACCTTTTCGTCCACTTTCTGCACCAAATCTTCATTAACGACCGAAGGACGCCCACTCCGTTCTTCATCATGCACATTTGTGCGGCCATCTTTAAATGCGCTCACCCATTTCCTTACCATTCCATCACTCATAATGTTTTGTCCGTACACTTCACAGATCTCACGATGAATATCGATCGGTTTTACGCCTTTAGCACTAAGAAATCGTATAACAGCCCGTACTTCACAATCGGCGGGACTCACGATTGTCGGAGGCATCTTAAACACTCAGTAAACAACGTATACAATGAAGAATCAGACTGTAATGGCGTCAGTGCGTAGACAAGAGATGTAGTTAACCAGCGCGCATGCGCGGAACGCCGACCGTAGCGCTGCGGCGACGGAATCGCAAAACGGTACTTACTTAAAAAACATGCCTCGTATGTCCTGTTGGTAAGAAAAGACTGGATCATCGCTATCAGTTCAGGAGGGAAGTCATCTCTGATCATTTTGTAGATTAGGCCTTTATGCCATACTTGGTCGAAAGCCTTACTGACATCTAGAAAGACTATCCCACAGTATCTGGAAAGGTTAAGGGGGGGTGCTCAAGTCTTCAACGAGCCTCCATAACTGCAGCTGGCAGGAGTAGTTGGCCCAAAGCCAAACTGGTCCTGCCGGACTAACCCTCTGGCATTATAGTGGTCCTGAAACCTGTAGAGGATAGTCTTTTCCAGAACCTTAGAGATGGATGGAAGTAGGCTAATAGGCCTTAGCTTACGGGTACAGCTGGATTTTGCCCCTGTTTGGGGATACTAAGGACAGTGGATTGCTTCCAGGACATCGGGAAGTAAGAGAACTTCCAGCAGTCATTAATTAGAGACATGATGTCATCAGTAACGTTCTTCAGGAGATTCTTTAGTGCAATGCTTCTTACCTTGTCGTTTCCTGGAGCCTTCTTCTTTTTCAGTCTCCATATGATAGAGTTGATTTCACCAGTCTGAATCCGGGTCTGCGATGGACGATGGGGGACTTCAAAGAAGCTGGTGATGCTGCCCTCACACGCTGGGTCATGAATTGTTGATGTCAGGAGTTACAAACTGCATTTCCAGTGAGTTTGCAATGACTTGAGCTTTGTCATGGTCACTTTGGACAAAATCGCCATCTGGGGTGAGAAGCGGGGGAATCGTAGCGTTCTTCTGCTTCATTTGCAAGGCTCTAACCATGCTCCAGATACTGTTTGATCATACCATCTGGCATCTCGAAGATCTTTGACTTCTTCATGGACCCCATGCACAAGCCTGTTGTACTTTGTTTTGAGCCATGGTTCTCGATAATGCTGCCATAGCCTGCGGACCCGGTTTCTTTCAGCGATTAGTTGTTTGATACCTGGGGTGAGCTCGAGGTGATTAGGTGGTTTGCTTTCTGATGGATAGGCGCTAGCTATAACAGCACTGATGATACGCTTTGTGATGTTATCAACACTTTGTTCACTGTCATTGACGCTGTGAGGAGCGTCGAGACAGGAGTCTTGGCCCTTGCGTATGTCTTTAAATAGCTTCCAGTCTTCCTGATGTTTAATTTCTACCCTGTACTTGATGCTGACTTTATCAAGGATCAAGGCCACAGGCTTGTGGTCGGAGGGAAGGTCATCGATTGTGAAAATGTTGAACGGTTTGTAGAAGCCTTTCATATAAGAAATGTCCAAAACATCACTGGAAGGGGAGTGGTCACAAAAGTAAGTGTCCTCCACTGGTCCTGCGGCAATGACATCGTCCTGGGTTTGCAAATACTTGTAGAGAATTGCGCCATTGCTACTGACTGCTTTAGAGTTCCAACTTGGATGCTTGGCATTTAGGTTGCCAGCAATGATTACTGGGATATCACCAGTGAGAAGCTCATCGAGATCACTGAAGCCAAGGTTGTGCTTGGGTGAGTTATAGAGTGCGGCCAGTTTCACTTCACCAAGGGAGATATCATTAATAATAACTGGGGCTGCCGCCATACCTGTGTAAAAGTTCAAGATTACCTCTTGGTGCTGTATGCCTTTACAAATGATGATTGCAGCTCTGCCAGAAGGGTTTCTTGTCATGTTTGCAGCTTTCCTGTCTCCCTGGTAGACACTATATCCAGGTAGCTTGAAATCCTGTCCCGGCCTGAGATGGGTTTCACAGAGGAAGCCCGCATCGATTTCTCGTTTTAATAAAAAAATTGTGAAATTCCACACGCTTACGAGGTATTCCTCTCGCGTTCCACCTAATGTAAGCTCACCTTTGATACTCACTTGATGATGCTGGTAGTCCATCTTGCTATTTGTTTGTCGTAAGGAGTCCAGCCATCTGTGAGAATCGTCTGCCTAGCATCGTAAACTGGTGACAGATGCTTCCAAGTTGCTTAGACATTTCTTGTAAGTCGTTGACCTTGATACCATCCTCGAAGGATTTTGAAACTACTGCAGCATAGGTCACTTCCCTGGGTCACTTTAGCACTTGGGAGTCTTCTTACTTGAGGATATTTTGGACACTTTGAATAACTGGACTAATAATGTCAACACACCACCACATCTAACACATTTTGGGGGTCCTGCCCCTTGATTTTGGGGAAATCTCTTGATTGGTGCCCTTCTGTACATTTGTTGCAATGGGGGTCTTCCATGCACCCTATGGAGGTGTGCCCGAAACGAAGACAGTTGTAGCACTGGAGCGGCTTCTTGTTTCCCCGAAATGATTCAACAAGCACTGCTAGTGGCCCAATACGGGAGACGTTTCTCAATGACTGATTGTGATCAGTGTTAAACAACAGAACTAGAACCATAGGCATGTCTATGCTGCCTTTGGATTTCCTTACCCTAATTACTTTTTCCGGAAAGTAATTGATTTCTTCTTAAATCTTCAGTAAATTCATCCAGGTCGTACGTCACATCTACATTGCGGATTACCAGTTTCAGCACTTTTTCCGACTTCAGCGATGATGCTGGATTTTTAAGACGCCGTCAGTTTTGATACCGTCGGTATCTTCGTCAAGGCATTTTACTTTCACCGTTTCAGCTCTGCCAGTATGCATTATGATCTTTTCAATTGGCACGTGTGGGCAAGACTCTTGCAGAATTTCCTTGACAGGCTTTTTATGCGTACGGATTATAATTGGAGGAACATAAGAATTCTTACTTACCTGTTGGTTGTCTTTTTTAGTCGAGTCTTTTTGTCCTCGTCTTGGGCGTTTATCTCTGGAGGCAGCCTCAAAATCATTGTTGATGCTCATGACGGTTTTCAGATTGTCCAACCTCGTCTCTTTCCTGGATTTCTTAGATTTGTCATCGGTCCAGGGGGTGTCTTCAGAGGAGGCGTTGTCCACAGTTTTTCTTTTCCCATTGGAAACGTTCTTGAGCCAGGATGGAGCGGGAAGTAGGCCGAGATCCATGCTAACACTCTCCTCCATTCCTGGGAGCAGCTTGTAATTGTGAGTGGCCGCCCTTGTATCAGTTACTAGAACTTTTCTAACTATTAGTTCAATTTCCTTAAGGAGTACTGACCTTTCTTCTTGAAATTTTCTTTCAATTTCCGTCATAAGTTGTTGACAGATATAGTTTTTCTGGGCTTCCTGCTTTTCAGTGAGGATGGCATCGAATGCAGCGAAACGCTAGTCCCTGGTGATGACATCTTTGTACACGAACTCGTGGGAGAACTCGTCCGATGGCATATTGAAGTCGCTGTGTGGAAGCACCAAAGGGTGCTAGAAGTGGAGAAATTAGAAACCTTAAAGCTAGGTGTTGTGCCGCAGGAGAGGGGCCATCCTTATAAGGACGCACCTAGTTAAAAGACAAAGTCGGGTTTGCGAGAAAGTAATTCTGCGCCAGGGACCCAGCAGTGTTTCTCTGGAGGAACGTTCGAAGATGGGTTTACGGGGAGGCTAATCCCAATGCCAGAGACCCAACAGCGAGCGAAGAAATAAGAAGAGTGTCTTGATGGGCTGGTTTACAAGAAACCTAATTCCATCGCCAGGGGCCAGCACATAGACGGCACGAAAAGGTGAATCTCGCCCTGAAAAGGGCGTATCAGTGACAATGGGATGAGAGCAAGAGCTTAGCCTTGTGTACTGATCTCAAAACCTGTGTCAATTATAAACAAACAACAAGTTAAATACTCAAATTCTTTGGTGATTTAAAAATCTCGATCGAATTTGCATTTCCACCGAATTGACATTCACCCAATTGACGTTCACTGAATCGTCGCGTCCACCGAATTGACGTTCACCCAATTGTTGTGTCCACTGAATCATCATCCACCCAATTGTCTTAGACCCTTGTTTTACATTACTGTAAAAGTGTATGTTAAAATAAAAACATTGCTATCCATTTTATAATTCATTGTGTTTAGGAATAATTTTTGTTTTTTGCCTTTTCTTTAAATCCAAACAGATCACTCTTTTACTGCTTCTGTCTCCCTAAACGGTTAGATCAATTGAAAAAACACCAAGAATCAAACATTTCTCAAATTCAATGCTCTGTTGGAGAGGCAATAGTTGATGATCTGTTTGTTGTATGAAGATTTCCTCAGCATCCAACGGAGCATTGTTGTCACTACGATTTTACGAGAAACTGTGATATGTTATAAGCATGCGTGTTTTGTTTCTTATAAGGTTCATTTTTTTTTTATAAAATATATTTTCTGGAGAAGAGAAGCATGATTCATGAGCACTTCGAGACTGTATAGTTTTTCGAACAGGGATGATGGATACGAATGAAGGAATCGTAAATATGTAAAATAATTGAACATAATTTGAACTCATTACATTAAGTTTTTCAGTTGTGATGCATTATGAGTTTTTTTAAGCATTGTAACAGTCAAGACACGGAATTGCATCGATCGAACGGAGCAGCGAGATCATTGGCTGAAGCGATGACGCCGACGGGGCAGGAGTGTTAAAGTTGCTGTTGAGGGATAGCTCGATAAGTAAGCGAAGGAACTTCAGCCGTGCTGGTGAGTGACGTTTGTCCATTCTTTGTGCCACGTGAAGATTAAGATGACAAACAAAAAATTAAAAGTGCAACGTGTGTCGCAATTACGTCGGTCCTCCCGCCAATTGTGAAAGCGAGCGACAAATCTTGTTAATGCTTGCTCCGCGCGGTGAAATTGGGTGAAACCCATGAAAGAATAACTGAGTCACCAGTGCTGACAACTGGGGGTACCTCATCATCGTGACAACACACCCTGCATAGTCTGCTGTGCGGTCTTATTTAATAAAGATGATTGAGCATTCGGTTTCATGCTCTGAGGTAGTCGAAGTTTATGCATCCGGGAGTCAGAAAGGGTTAAATCTGCCATTTGTAGCGCATGGTGGTCACTCAAGCGCAGGAGTGTTATGACTATCCCGTTTGCATGGACCCAACTTCGCGTTTCACCTGGGCCTAGCTGTTAGACCCCTCACGTGACTACCAAGAAGGTCTCAGTACATCCCCCTTACTTGTCAATAAAAAGGAGGGTACACCAGGCGGAAGCGTACGTATTGCAGCAGGAATATTTGTTTCAGAGACACGTGGGGTCTAATTCGTAGCTTAAGGCCATAGGTGTGGGCATCAGATCCCTTAGTATGATTATCTGGCAGTCCGGCATATGCCGACTACACGTAGCCTAGTGCAAAACCGTGTGCCAGTCAGCCCGTGAATCTGGAGAGTGCTCCATGTGCCAGTCGTACAAATAACTTATTTCGTATCTCAAAGTCTAGGGGCCCCTTGAAAAGCAATAATCCTATTTTAATTTGTCTTGGAATAGATTAATGTTTAGCATATTAGGAAATAAAGAAAGTCTGTTATTGAATATCATGTAGTCAGGTGGTTTTCACTTTATTGGTCCGAACCCTTAACAGAGGTCACTCCGACGTATTGCCTAGGAGGCTTATGTGCCATACTTACCTTTGGTGGGGGTGGGTGAACGTTACAATGGCGCCCGAACAGGGGCCAATAATCAGGGATTGCCGGATTAATGAGGGCCTCCTGATTCCGTGATATTAGGCATTATTTTACTTTTTTTTTGATACATAGTGCGCTTGCCCCAGGGAGGAAGGAATTCCTCCCATCTGTTCCAGCAGTATGTGGTGGCAGCTCTGAAGGGAAGGGTCGGGGAGAATATCCACATGTTCTTGGATATCCTGATTAGTATGGTGTCACTCTGAGAGCATGTGGAGGTTCTTCGTTGGGTACTGGGGAAATTCAGGGAGCACAGGTTGGTGGTTAAGCCGGCTAAATTTCAGTTTTGCATCCCTCGCGTGCATTACTTGGGTCATGTCACAGCGGAGGGCGCCTATCCCAACCCGCGAAACATAGAGGCAATCCTGAAGCTGGTAGAACCCAAGAATGCACGTGAGGTTCGTGGCTTTGTGAGGACGGTTAATTTTTACCGACCCTTTATTCCAGAGTTGTCCGGGATCTTGACTCCGAACACAGAGCTGACGAAGACAGGGGTGTCGTTCCAATGGAGCGCCGCTTGTAAGATAGCTTTCGATTACATCAAGGCGGTCTTGAGCAGTGAGCCTCTGTTAATTCCCCCCGACTACAATCAAGTGTTCCTCCTCTCCACGAACGCTATTGGATCTGTCCTCCAACAGAAGAGGAAGGGGGGGGGCCAGCAATCCATTGCATATTTCAGCAAGAAGTTGCAGGGGGGGGGGGGGAAACAACTACTCCATAATCGAGAAAGAGACTCTCCCCATCGTCCGGGTGGCCAGCCACTTCCGTCATCTCATTCTTGGACACCCGACCACTGTACTAACGGACCACTAACCTCTGGTGTTCATCCAGTGCATGTGTAACACCAACCAGCATGTGCTGAGTTGGGCGCTAGAGTTGGAGGAATATGGGTTTGAGTACAAATACGTAGCAGGCAAAAAGAATGTTCTGGCCGACCTGCTTTCACGGTAGTGCTGCTCAGTGACAACCGAGCTATCTGCCCCATTCACGTGTGAGGAGATCCTGGAGGCCCAGCGAGAGGATGGGTGGCTTCAGGAAATTGCTAGAGCACTCGAGACCCGTGCCTACGTGCACTGTGCGGGAGGACTGTTCATGGTTCGGGCTGGGTTGGTCATACGCATCGATGAAAAAGATGACCGAGTGAATACAACAGTGTACCTGCCTCAGGGTCTGCGAGCAAAAGTGATCCAGTGGCATCATAATGGGTTGTTGTTAATGCGACTATGCGTAAGTTGCGTAAATGGTACTTTTGGCCTGGTATGAGGGAGGAGGTGAGGCGATGGATTCAGTACTGTGAAGCGTGCCAGCGTGTTAAAAATAACTTGCATGTGCACCCTACCAAGAGGGGGTAGCCACCGACCACCCCTTTCAAAAGGTGGCCGTTGATGTGGTAGGCCTGGTACAACGTACCAGCAGGGGGAACAGATTCATCCTCCTGATGACGGATGTCTTCACACGGTTCGCTAAAGCAGAGCCACTCCCCGACCAGACAGCGGAAACCATTGCTCGGTCCTTCACTCGTAATTTTGTGTCGCTATGGAGTGCCTCAGCAAGTGATCAGCGACCGTGGGTTCAATTTCACCTCGGCGGTGTTCCGGGCGTTATGCAAGGATCTGCATATTACGCAGAAATTAACAACGACGTATCACCCGACGTCCAATGGCATCGCAGAGCGATGTAACAAGTCGCTGTGTGAGGCCATAGTGACGTTATGCAGTGAACACCCCGAGGAGTGGGACTTCATGCTGGACTTCGCATTAAATGCACTGCGGACTAGCCAGCACGAGGCCACTGAGGAGAGCCCAGCCTTCCTGCTGTACAGTTTTGACCCAGGCCCACCCGAGGGGGATTATCGTGATAGGAGTGAGGAGGGGGAAGACGTGCCCGAAATAGCCGAATATCGATCTGAGCTCGTGGAGAAACTCACTCGGGTGCAAAACTTGGTCAGAGAGAAGGATGTAATGAGCCGTCGCATTCGCCTAGATCGAGTGAACAAAGAACGGGCAGCACGCTCATTCGGAATAGGCAGTCAGGTGTGGCTATTGTGGAAGGGGGCACCAAGCAGAAGTTTGGCCCGAAATTTCTGGGCCCTTACCGGATAGTGTGTCAGGTGTCACGAGTGAATTACGAGATTGAAGACACCAGTAGCCATGGCAGGTCTGTGGTCCACATCGACAGGCTTAAGTCAAGCTGGCTAAATCCTGAAGGTAGGCAGAATAAAAGGTGAAGGAAAAGGGAACGCGAGCCTAATCGTGCCTTAGCGGCAGCTGACGGAGATGGGGATGAAATGGATGATTGGGAACCTGCACCAAAAGGTAGACCGGAGAGGTGGCAGGTCGGGAGAGAGTTATTGGATTATGAATGCCCTCAGGCCATGTCAGAGGAGACAAACGAGGTTCCGGAGGGGGTGAGAACAGAGGCATTACCTGGGATGCTATTGCTAGAGCCGAGTGCGACAGGGAAAACCTTGGGTGGGCAGCGGCCTGATAATGGAGACACGCCCGTGGTGCCTCGTTATGCTTTACGGAGGCAAGCTCGTCCTGATTACTGGGCGCTCTAGAGAGGAATCAAGCGGTGATGAGTACGTGAACCCCACGACGGTATTAGGGTGAGGGGAGACTGAATCCAGGGTTCGTACACTCGATCAAAGATAAAATTCCATGATTTTTCCAAAACTTTTCCAGGCAATTCAATAAAATTTCAAAACCATAATATTTTATAATTTTAAGGATAATGTATTCATATACAGCGTTCCCACAGAAAATCTATATCTCATTTCCCTGATTATCCCTGACATCGACGGTCTCATTTCCCTGACCAAATCGTAAATTTTTTTAAAAAAACATGTCTCTATAACAGCTTTTCAAACACAATTTTAATATTATTAGTTTAAACATTATATAAAATTAGTATTAGTATTCAGTATTACGAGGCTTGTTCAAGAAATTTTGTCTCCTGGTCCGTAACTGGAAACATCAATAGGATTAATCAGTTATTCGATAAATAACTTAATGTCTCCAGTAAAATCTATTCCCAGGAAGAGTCTCATTTCCCTGACAAATGCATGAAAATAGCCCTTCTTCCCTGACTTTCTCTGACGACGTTTCATTTCCCTGACTATCCCTGACTTTGCAGAGAGTGGGAACCCTGCATATAATTTATAAATAATTACTAAGGAAACATTAAATCTGTTCAAAATATCCTTTATTAGATACAGTTAGTATCAAACACTTCACATTACAGTTCTTTTAGTTCAAGAATTTTCCTATTGATGTCGTTATCAACTTTTACAATTTCAATTTGCTTCTTTTTGGCATGGCTACGTAGTGCATTTGACTGCGATAGGAGTGGCAAAGGTCCTTTTTCCTCTGCTTTTGTAGCAAGTTTATCTGCTTCTGCATATAATTTGTCAATATCAATTTTCATTCGTTTTGATTTTTCTTTCATTTCATGAATCTCCTCTTCACACTTTCTCTTTGTGCCTGCTTTGTTTTCTTTTTCTCTTCTAAAAATGCCATATACTTTTGTCTTGCACTCGCAGAAGCATTCAGTAATTTCTTGTCGATTTTAACGTTGTTGAGTCCTCCAACAGAATCAATATGATCACTTATCACTCTTTGTGCTACTAAAGTTTTTTTCACTCATATTCTCCACTGCAGTGTACTTGTTGATTGAAAATCCTCTTTCTACTGTTGCCTGACCATGAGAAAGTAACAGCAACTGTTTAATTAGATGCCACACTTTATCTTATATTTTATTATTTTCCATATCATTAAAAAGTAAAGTACCGTAAATACTGTATTAAGCGCCCGGGCGCTTATTTGCAAAAATTCAGCAGACCCCCAGGCGCTTAATGCAGGCGGGCCGGTATTACAGGTCCGGCGCTTATATAATTCTGCACAACTGTGATGGACACCATTATGCAAAATTCTCGCCCATCTCCTTCATCTTTTCTAAAGTATCATACTGTGTTTTCCATTCCCGTTAGGATCAATGCTAAATTGCTTGGCTGTAGCCTCTGTAGAATGGTTTTCAGCCTACTTTACTGTTGCGAGATTAAAATTGATGCTATAACTGTGAAGTTTTCATTTTTCATCAGCTATGTTGCTTGACTGAATCCAAAATTAAAAGCAAGAAATTAGAAGACAATCGTGCTGGTATCTAATTTCCGGTTTAGCAGTGGCATTTGGGAGAGCAAACATTCCCGTGAGAAAGCAGCAAGAGAAGAAAAATACACGAAATGAACTAAAATAAGCGCCCGGGCGGTTATTGAAGGTCCGGCGCTTATTTGCAAAAATTCAGCGGACCCCCAGGCGCTTAATACAGGCGGGCCGGTATTTCAGGTCCGGCGCTAAATACCGTATTTACGGTATCCAAATAAGAACTTTCTGTAAAATTTTCAGAAAAATTAAAAAAAGATTCTGGATTCTGTAAATAATCTCCAAACTGTTTTCAGATTTCATCTGCCTCATCCTCTTCAGTTCTGTTTGATTCAATCATAATTTGTAAAATCTTCTTCGTGTTAGCAACACATAATTTCTTGTTTCTTTTCATTTCCACTGGATTCAAGCAAGTCAAATAACGTGCGAGTGGTGTAACGATTAATAGACGGGGGAACCAAGGGGTCGATAAAGGCTTTCCATTGTTCCGAAATCTTCAGTTAACGAAGGGCGCTTTCCTGGGTGTGGTAACGACTATAACGAAGGAAAGTATAAAAGTCTATCATTAATGGGTGCCAAACTCAATATAAGTTATAAGAGAATTGTCAATGAGCGACTTATCTGAGATTCCCGTCAAGGCTCGTTTCAGTCCCGCTGCATTGTCTCTCCAGGATTCGCAGTCTACTAGTCAAAACGGACAAAAACAATGCATAAATAAGTATTTCTAACATCCACAAAGATTCTGACAAAAAATAGCCGTGGCTTTGGTTCACTCCACTCTGGCCCCGTGAAGTTGGCCCCTTCCACTTTGGCCCCGTCCACTATCGCCCCTTCCACTTTCACCCCTTCCACACTCGCCCCCTGCAAAAATACTTTTAAGACCCACTTTCATAAAAAAAGACCCTGCAGAGAGGTTAACAAGTCAAATAGAAAACTAAGAATTCAGTTATTTAGAATACTTACCTAACCTAACCCACGAAATTCTCCTTTTAATTAAGAACGATTTAAATTAAAGCTTTCCTAAAATCTAAATTGTTTTAAAAGAAATAATAGGGTTTAGAAAAAAAACAAACCGCAAACAATGTTTTAAAAACAAGAAAAAGATGATTTATTAACACATTTTCCCTAAACGTCTGTTATGTGTAACAAATGACTCGCTGCATCAGTATATTCAATGAGGCTTTTTGTCCCATTGATGAATTGATTCCTAATATTTTGATGTCTTGTTTCAATGGCTGTGTACTTTTTCTTTTGCACTGGCGGATTTTGCCCAGCATTGGCCAACAACAACAAACCTTAAATAAAATATTAATAAAAGGTTAAAAAAAAGCATACGGTTTAGTTTTCTTATTGATGTTTGTTGCTGTGCTATTAATCCTTAATGTAATATTAATAATAATAATAATAATAATAATTTAAATAAAAACCTTCGTGTTTGAGCTGTTAATGATTGACCCAGCATGAAGACGTCATTTACAATAAAAAACGAAATAATTTTTTTTTAATTTTTTTTTTTTGATTTTTAAATGTGTTAACTATATTTCGTTCTTATTAATTTTTAGTTATGAATCTATAGGATCACAAACCAGATTGTTACAATACAATACATCAGTACACTAAAACAATTACATCGATGGTTCTATTATTTTTTTATCTTATTATTATTTCCCTGATTTTTCCCGGTTATAAAAAATTCCCTGACTTTTCCCGGTACTTTAGTAGTAATTTAATATAGTTGTTATTTTTAGTATAATTCGCATCATAATTATTACACAAAACATAAGTACATTAACACATAATATAATATATAATATTTATTAAATCATTTATGTTTCATTCATTTAAAATTCCATAGTTTGCACAGTAGTTATTAGCCTGATTATTATAGGCCCACGGTTTTCAAAAATTTTTGAACAAGTACCACCCTACAAGGACAGTAAACTGAACTTTAATACCAAATAATCAATCAATCTAACTTTTTTTATCTGCTTCACAATACATTGTTATAATATTTCTGATTTGTTTGTTATTAAATAAAAATTTAATAAAAATTAAATAAAAATTAAATAAAAAATGGCTTCTTCTATGTGTTTATTTTGCTACTTTTAACCATGGAAATAAATTACAATAAACAGATTTAATTTTAATATTTTTTAAAATAGATTCAATTTTTCACAATAATCGATTCCGGGAATCGATTAATCGTTACTATGCAAAAATAAATTGCATAAAAATTAATTGATTATTAAACGATTCAATTTTTCAGGGAATCGCCTACCACTAAAAACCACTTAAAACAATTGGGTGATTATTCGTGAAAAACATTGCTTGAAGTACCATCACAGTTTCAAGTTACTTGCGTATAGCCTTAGCCTCTCTTCAGGGCCTCGATAAAATATATTGGCGATAAAATTACCATATAATGGCGCCGGGGCGAAAGTGGACTTCGGGGGCGAAAGTGGAACGGGCAAAAATTTAAGGGGCGAAAGTGGAGGACACCGTGGCTTTATTTTCTGATTTTTCTTCCAGTATAGATCGTAATCTTAACTCTACAATAAACCTAGATCTATTTCCATACTTTAAACATGAAGCGGTTATTTTGTATATCGCCCGCGGTGTCAGAAAACTAAAAAAAAAAATTTTAATGAGAATCTAATGATAAATTATCTTCTGGCCAGTATCATAACAAATAACTAATTAGAAAGATTATTGTTTGTCAAGTTCTGTATCAAACATTAGGGGATTAGGATCCGTTAGCAAGCAATAGGATTCGGGTTCTGGGTAAGTATAGTTCATATTATCTTCTTGTCTTCTTTCTGTATTTTTAATAACATTAACACTTTATAGTTTCTTTTCTTTTAATCATCTCTTTTTTCTCTTAATCGCTCAAATAGGTTCAGTTATATATCCACTATAATTATACACCCTTTTGCGACGTGTGTTGTCTACGTGTGGAAACTAAGTAAGTAATGGGAATATTCATATCTTTTCTATCTTGTCTAGCGTACGGTTTGGTCCTATTAATACTTTAATGGTCTCCACATAGTCTTCTTCAAATATCAAAACTTATTTTACAATTAATCTCTTTACTTTAGATAAATCCCACCAACTTGGATGAACATACTTGCGAAAATTAAAGTTCTCGGGAATTTTGGACCTCGGGAAATTGATGCGAGTAAGTTTAGAGACAGGGGTATTCTAAATCTAAGCTAACAATAACAATGGATAAGGTAAGGGCCCTAAAACTGTTTATAGGAATGCAACGGTTTTAGGAATGTTAGTGGGGGACGGGGAACTTACGGCACCAGATTTTCTCTATTTACAATCACCATGGTCAATCTATGAACGCGACGGCTTCCAGTCATCAAAGTACATCCATTCTGCGGGTCGTCTAACATTTCTTGTGTACGAGAAACATAGCAGCGGAGCTCCGTAGGCTGATTTTGAACCTGCTTGGCGTCACGCCGGCTCCGAACATTTCTAATAAAAAGAAAGCAAATAAAATTTCAACAAGTGTCGCCCATGATCTTCATAGCCCAAATACAGTTCTCTGTACCGGAAAGTCTGTTTCCATTATCGTTCATTTCACATTGCGATGCGTGGAATATCTTCATTTCGTCGTAGATCAAGTTTCCATTAAACATTTGAACAATAAATCTCTTGTCGCTATCTCCTTTAATAACAAGGAGGGAAGACTTCATTTCGTTCATGAAGAACGTTCTGTTCCCTTGACTTTAGGCTGTTTTCACTCAGCCGCGAACTTTTTCCCCATTATGGCGGACTTCGTTCTGTCGACCAACTGCCCCTTCTTCTATATTATTTTTTTTTTTGTCGCTAAGAGAACTGAAAACTTCCTTTAACCACGGTCTATAGATATTCATGGTCATCGAGCTTCAGCCATTTTCCATTGTTTCGAGAAGCTAAGGAAAACAGATCGCGCCAGGTGCCGCATAGATCGCACTAGGGCCGATCGTGACCTGCGGTAGAGGTTTTTCATTGAAACAGAAAATGAAAGTAAAGGTTCTGTCTGTCGATAGGGCGGCGCTGCAGGCGTATTTGGGCCGATTGTACATGCAGCGCCACTTTTCAATAGAGTTCCCGCCCTACCGAGAGCTAGAAACTTTAGCTTCATTTTAACAATGGAGCTCGGTGACCATGAATATCTACAGACAGTGCTTTAACGCGACGATTTCGCTCGCTTATTTGCTATTGTTGGCCTTTTCCATTGTTTACCCGCTTTTTTAAAAAATATAATTTTGTCGTTTTATTCTCGGTGAGGGGCTATTGGTGAATGACATCACCTCAAACAATTTTATCTTCACGACATCCTCAAAGGGAGATGAGAGACGTGTAGGAGGAGGGACACCCATAACGTCCAATCGTTTTGGAACGTTACAGTGGATAGCAGTGTTGCCAGATGTAGCAGTTTTGATGCTACGGTAGCATATTTGAGGCCTAAAAAGAGGCCGTAGCATAATTGAAATTGTAGCACTTTTGTAGCATATTTTGCGATTTTGTAGCACTTTTGACAAAATCCAGATACCAGATACATGATATGTCATCATAAGTCACCAACCGTACTATACTTGCATATTACAAAGCACTTATGCCAATAGGCAGCACGGTTTGCAGTGATAATAGCATATATAAACCCTGAAATCTCTGCATGGAATTCCAAAAGGCCATCTTCTTCGAATACTGGATCTCCTAGCTCCTCTTGTCCCTTGTCCCTCAACAATCAACCCTATCGTCCTGATAGGAAAGAACTTATCCTATCCTCTTATCCTCTAAATGATTTAACTGGGTTTCCTTCGGCTTCTTGCCTAGTTCAGTTTACTTCCCCTGGTTAGTTTCTGGACGAGTATGGCAGTGGAAGGTTGCTTTCGGACCGCTCGTTTCGTTTTCCCTGCACTGTTCGATTGTCGATTGCATGGAATTCAGTCGGGACCCCCTGCTGCTACTGTATTCCACGACAGCTTCACTCGATGGACGATTCCCCATCATAAATTAAGAAAAAATCATGCAATCGTGCGAATATTTTCCAACCATCGAGTTTTAGAAAATTTTAATGGGAATAATGAGCAACCTGTAACTTTTAAGAAATCTTCTCGTCGAGCAGGAGCATCATTAACAAGTAATAAAAACTGCTAAACAATTTTTCCACTCCAGAACCAGATTTTTCAACACCAGTTTTGAATGCCCCATGAACTGTATGCAGTCTACAAGTACCTATATTCAGCAGAGATTTTTTGAAATTCTTCTGAATTTCACGTGAGATTATTGTGTAAAATTTCCAATTTACATTAGGTCCATCCACTGAAGCCCAAAAAACCGCGGGACTTTGATAGCCGGCTGATTTTAAATTACTGCACATAGTATTTGAAGTAATTCATAATAAAATAAATACAAACAACAAAAAAATTTATTTTAGAAAATGAGATAAATTTCTTTTAATAAAATAATGACACTTTTGAAGCAGTAATGAAAGTAATTCATACAATAAAAATTTCAGCTGCGGCATCAAGTTCTTGTTGCTCTGTTGCCGAATACATTACATGAGAATTCATTTGCCATCATTCCTGTAGTTGGTTCAAAGTCATTGCAACATTTGTTGTCTATTTGCAAAGATGTTTGGATCTGCAGAATAGCATCTAAAGTCCTTAAACATGTTCGATTCCCAAGTTTTGTTGTTACGATGTTCATTTTAGAAAAAATACGCTCGACTACAGCATTACTAATAGGAAGAGTTAATAGTCTAAGTGCAAATTTGCTAATATTTGAAAATGCTAATTCACCATCAGCTCGTTTGACTTCATATGCAGCAGACCAAAACTTAATACTATTCCTTTCAACAGTTTCTCCAAAAACATCAGACCAGTTATTGATCTTGACAAGTCGCCATTCATTCTCCATGGTGTATTTATCTAAATCGTTAATGGGAACCAAATTAAGGGGCGAGTCTTCATATTTCACGTTGTTGCACTGATTTAGGAAATAAGGAGGCGCTAGATATTTTAATTTTTCTAACAACCAAAATTTTTCAGAGAGGCGCTACTGAACCTGCACTGCCGCCTGTTTCAAAAATTTGAAACACCGTTCTCTAACAGTTACTAGTTGCTCGTGAGTTATTGCCCCATTCCTTTTATAATGTTGAGCTACTCTCTCAAAATCATATCCAAGGTCGACATTATTTAGATCTTTCTATATGCTTACAAAAGAAAAATTGACCAAAATACCATTCAGTTCATTTTGCTTC
>JAHWFO010045295.1:80051-91867 GCA_023313115.1 Rhysida immarginata | reverse complement strand
ACGAGTCGGTATTCCACAAGCCAGAATACTCCACGAGTCGGTATTCCGCAAACCAGAATATTCAACGAGTCAGCAACTTTTACCTGAAAACCAAAATGGTGGACCATGACTTAATCATTTTCATCAGCAAAAGCTAAATCAGTTACACGATTACGATTTAATTACACAAACTAATAAATTTTTATAATTCCCTAATGAATATAGATCATTTGGAGGCAACGAAAGTTAATTACATAAACTAATTATGAAAACTTTCCTTTCAAGCTTTTCATTTTCCCAGAAATCTGAAACGACATCCGATCATTGAAAGGTCCCTACCAACACGAGCGACAACGTTTTTCCAGATTAATTGGGGAAAAGTAAACGTACATAATCTAGTTTAAGATTTTCTTTTTCGAAAACTAGTAAACGATTGAAACATACAGATTACAAATCCCGTAAAAGCTCATTTAACTGCCGCTCTCGAAATAACACCGGGAGAAAAAATATTTTTTTGCAAACAAACACCGGGTGCAAGCGATTCTTCTGCTGCTATGTAAAGGGGCAGATGTTGAAAATTCGGTCTTGATTAAATGCCGGGGGCAAAAAAAATTACGCTAATTAAATTTAAGAGCGTTCACAATTTCAAATGGATAACTTTCACGTAAAATTAGGTCCTCCGCAATTTTGTGTCCACAGTCTTGGAATTCTGTAAAATCAGGAAAATCCACAAGTCGGTAAGGCTCGGGAACGGGCATAGCCGACTTATGGAGGGACGACTGTAACGATACGGAAATGTTTTTCGTTTCATAGAAACCTAACTTTCTAGTGGAAGGACTAAAGAGAAGTTTGGAAATATTTTGATTAACATGTATTAATATTAGTAAATTTAACTTTTCTATAATTGGCTATTTTTATAGAATTTTTTTTATCCTCTTTTCGTTTTTTTTTTTTTTTAATTTTTAATTTATCTTTATTCAAAAAATGCATAAAGAGATTGATAATGGATTTTCTTAATGCATAAAAGAGTGAAATTGCTCTCGCCTTTCTTTTTTTTTAAACGTGGATTTAAAAACCATCAAAACTCCCCACTTTTCATTTAGTAATTTGAAACTCGACTTTTCCATCCGTTTCTTTTAACAATAATAATAAATTTAGAATTAAAAACAACCTTCGGAACTTCTCTTAAAACGAGTTTTGGTAGTAATTTGTGCGTTTTTAAAACGTTACTTTAATAATAAGAATACAAGGCATGTTTTTTTTCCTTATCCCTCCCTGCTTTACTTTTAAACAAAAAAAATAGCAAAAACCGATTCTTTCCTTTCAAATTCCTCTCCTCTCTAAATATAAAAAATATATGTGCCTTCCAATTGAAAATTTTTTTTATTTGTATGATTTTTTAGAAAAACTCTTACGAGGAAAATTATAAACTTTTAACAGAGAAGAGAGGGGAGAAATTACCAAGAAAGGATTAATTTTTTTTTTTTGTTTTTAGTTTGCGGTTGTTCTTCTTGAATCGTTAAGGTTGTACCAAGTCTTTGAGATCATGAATTCTAGTGCCTTGTCATTGGTATCGTTCCTCTACATCACTTGTAAAACTTCCGACGCTTCGTACAGTGCTCCTGGCGGCAAGTGGATGGGAGCACTGACTCTGCCTGCTTCGATGCATATCATGTTTGGATACTCGTCGTCGCCAAAATCCGGAATTTCTCGAGCCTTCTCAACCCACGGATTCCAAAGCACTAAAAAAAATATAAAAAAAAATTACAACTATATTTTACTAAAACAAAAAAAAAAAGCAGTAAAAACAATTTCAAATTAAACATTATCATGAATGTGTGTAGTGGCCTTACAGTATAAGAGATGGACAATAGAATTACCAACTAGTTTCGCCATTTATTCCCGGCTTTGTCAAGGTACACAACAAGAGGCTCGCAGGCCTTAGATACAGAAAAATGGTACAGATGGACCAATGAGCGTAAAAATATGATACATAGGAAATGGCCAATAAGAGAAACAAGCGAAATAAGCAAAAAAAATTAAAATATAAAACTATAGGAAACGACAAAAGTGATGCGACAAAAACGCGGACCGTAAAGAGAACATATCTGGTTGTCAGCAGGGGAGATTGACAAAATAAAATAGAAAAGGGAGAATGACAAAATAAAACCAGTTTACAGTAAATCAGAAAGAGGATTAAGTATGGTAAATATGTCGAAGTCGGTCTGGCAGTTGAGTAATCGGTCGGGGTTGGTCTTCTTGGCCTTGTAGATTTCGATAGCTTCGAGGGTGGTAGTTTTTGAAGGATTATGGCATATGTGTAAGACGGACATCACTTCATCTTGCGTGTTAAGGGGGTGTCCGGTTCTCCTCAGGTGGTTAGCATAGTGTGACCGTTTGTCATTCTTGGTGTATGACTTGGCATGTTCTTTAAAACGTACTGTGAAAGTACGGGAGGATAAACCAATGTAGTATTTGTCGCACAATGTACAATCGAGGCGGTAAACTCCTGGTTGTGCGAGTTTATCGTAAAAGACGGCGGATGAGGGGTTCAGTGTGCGGGTGGACGAGAGGGGGGAGCGTAAGGATACTCAGAGTCCGAGGGAAGATAGAAAACGGGAGAGTTGGGAGAAATGGGGACCTAGGTACATTAAGGAGACCCACTTCTTGGGCTGGGGTGCATCAGGGGAGGTAGGATTGGAGATGGCGTGTTGCCGGCGGCGGAGGAAACGGGAAAAGGAGGAGTTGGAATACCCATTCCTATGGGCAAGGGAGCGGATGATGCGTAGTTCGGACGAGCGGGCGGAGGGGTTGAGGGGGAGCTTCAAGGCACGGTCAATTAGGCAACGTGATCATGAATGTCAACTGGTAGAATGTCCTCAGCTGTCGGAACATGATCACCGCTTGTTGGTCAGTTTTGGACGGAAATATAATAGGAGGGTCCATTGTCACACAAAAGAAATACGAGCATAAGCCTAACGTAAGTTCCCACAGCAGTGCTTATCAAAACAAGCTGACGATACGTCAACAATCATCTGTTTGCATCGTGTCTGTACACTCGTGTCCTCGCACGCTACAGCCTGAATCACTTTCATTTGAACATTCCTTATACAGGGTGGTCCATAAGTCTGTCCCCCCCTTTTATTTTTTGAACTGAAGCAGATATGTCAATTTTGATGAATCCAATGAATAGGAAGTTGTGGGTGGCCTACTATCCCATGGTGCACTTTTCATCATCCCAAATATGCAAATTAGGACATTCAAAATTTATCTCAAAAGCCGTAAGGGATAGAGAAAAAAACCCAATTGCAAACTTGTTCAGCATAAAAAAACAAACAAAACAAAACAAAAAAATCATCCAAATCGGACCAACAGTTCCCAAAAAAAGTTAAAAAAAGTAAATAACCATCTCAAACTAAAAAAAAAGCCAACTGGGCCAAACCAAAGCGAATCATGTTGGTAACACTCTAAAGGGTATGTTCCACCTGATGCCCTTCAGCACCAATGCACAACTGAGCACGTAGTTTCAAAGATGCCATCACTCTTGTTACCATATCGGATTGGCAGGCAGTCTGAATTCTCTGTTGCAAATCCAGCATAGAAGTTGGCTGAGTGGCATAAACATTGTCCTTAAGGTAACTCCACAAAAAGAAGTCATTAGGGGAAAGATCTGGTGAGCGTGCAGGCCAATGAATTGGGCCACCCCGGCCGATCCACTGACCTGGAAACATTGCATCGAGATGATCACTAGTAGCTGCCGCTGAATGGGCTGGAGCCCCATTATGTTGATACCATACCCTTCAAAGTGATGCTAAAGGAAGCTCATCTGCAAATTCTGCCACTACAACATTTATTATCGTGTCTCTGTATCGTGCAGCTGTCAACGTCCCTTCGACCAACCAATCCACCATTGATGATTCCACACCAGACATTCACTCTCCAATTCACCTGGTGCACAGCTTCTCGTAACCATCTAGGGTTTTCTGTTGCCCAATAATGGAGATTGTGTTTATTAACCAGACCATCTCGAGAGAAGCTGGCTTCGTCTGACCACAAGACCCAATTGAGAAAGCCTGGGTCATCGTCGATGCGATTTAGCAGCCAATTGCAGAGCTCAAGACGAAAATCGTAGTCTGTTGGCTTCAACCCTTGGTGGCAGTGGACATGATAAGGGTGGAATCCATGCATATGAAGTAATCTTAATACTGATTGATGACTGCAGCCAGCTTCTTCAGCAACTGATCGAGTACTACAATGAGGATTAGCATAAACAGCAGCTAAAATGGCTGTGCTGGAGTCCTCTGATGTGACAGTTGTTGGTCTACCTTGCCGGGTCTGATGACTGACACTTCCTGGTTCAAAAAATAAAAGGGGGGGGACAGACTTATGGACCACCCTGTATTTCTGACTATAGTTTTTCTCTAGTTTTTGACTCGTTTGAGTGAGTATTTACTAAGGCTTTGTCGACAATGTATTGATTGTTGCTAAAGGAAGCTCTGCTTTTGTACGTTACTAATGAAGACAACTAATGAAAACCAGCCCTTTGTGCTTTGAAGAAAGGGATAGGACAAATGATGCTTTCAGATGCACGTTTGAAAACCCGCCGATAAGGGTTTAGGGCTGAAAATCTCAAAAATAGACCTGACCCATGGTTAGTCTGTTGATCAGAGCCAGGGAGAAATCATTGACTGACTTTGAAGAATGAAACTGGAAATCCGATTGTTGTTCTTAGGACGAAAGCACCCGTTGAAGAAAAGGCAGCTGTCTACAAGACATTATTGGTTATGGATTCATTATATTGTCATTTTGTGATTTTTTTCTATTACTGATATTTGCAGAGGATATAGCTCTTGATATAGCAAAATGTACGTGATGGATCTATGGAGGCAACGTGTGACATGAAATACAGGGAGAGTCAAAAGTCGCAGTACACCCCGTTTTTTTGAAAACCTTGCAAGAATTGGGAAATCTGAATATTCCAGTAAGGTACGGGTGAGATGGTCTATCTTTTAAAGTATGTACCGAACGTGGCCGCCATCTTGAAATCGGCCATCTTAAATCTAACTCAATTTTTTTAAATGGAAAGGGGGTCATGTGATATATCAACTAACATGAGCATTTTCTGACAATTTCATTCCTGTAAACAGATTTGAAGTAGCAGTTATGGTTCAAAAGTTACAACACATTTTGTTTCATTTTCTTGCAGGTAACTGAAGAAGGCTTTGACCACGACGGAGAGAATTGAGGTCATTTTGATGTCTGAAGAACGAAGTTTCCGAGTCGTAACTGCAGATTTTAACAACCGGCACCCAGAAAGACCTCCAATTTCACACAACACTGTCAGGTGCTTAAGCAGTTCCGAGAAACTGGGACTGTGGTTGACAAGGCACGGAGTGGCCGTCCCATAAGTCTACTGACGAGACAACCTCAACAACGGTTTAGGCATCCTTCGTCAAGACCCCACAACGTTTGTCAGCACAACGTGCAATCAGCCGGTCATCGGTTGTACGAATCCTTCATGCTCATCAATGGCAAACATTCAAGATTCAGATACTCCAGCACCTAGCAGAGGATGACCCAGACAGACATGCACTTTTGCACACGGGGCCCTAGAGCAACATCGACAAGATCCCTCTTTTGCACAAACTTTATGTCAGTGTTGAAGTCAAACGTTACAACCACAGGTATTGGAGTGACCACAATCCACACTGGATGGAACCTTCCAAGGTAGTTGGCGACGTCAAGTTTATGGTGTGGTGTGGAATATGGAATACCCGTGTAATTGGACCCATTTTCATTGACCAGAATCTAAATGCTCAACGCTATCTGGAAATAACCTCACTTCTGATTGAAGATGGCAGCTTTTCCTCTTACTTTCAACAGGATGGGGCTCCACCACACAACGATGCAGATGTTTGTCAGTGGTTAGATGTTGAATTTCCTGGTCATTGGATTGGCCGACGTGGTGCTGTGGAATGGCCAGCCAGATCACCTGATCCCACACCACTTGACTTTTATATGTGGGGTCATTTAAAGCAACTCGTATATGCAGAGAAAATCAGAAACGGACACCATCTCCAGCAACGCATTGAAGAAGCATGTACCAGCATTTCTGCGGAAATCCTTCTGCTCGTGCATGACGATTGGATTCAGCGCCTTCAAACGTGCCTTGACCAAGAGGGACACAGTGTTGAACACATTAAATGACCGTCTTCCTTTATGGAGAACAGTCCAGCCTGTAACTCCAAACAAAATGTGTTGTAACTTTTGAACCATAACTGCTACTTCAAATCTGTTTACAGGAATGAAATTGTCAGAAAATGCTCATGTTAGTTGATATATCACACGATCCCCTTTCCATTTAAAAAAAATTGACTTAGATTAAACATGGCCGATTTCAAGATGGCAGCCATGTTCGATACATACCGTAAAAGATGGACCACCTCACCCATACCTTACTGGAATATTCAGATTTCCTTATTCCTGCAAGGTTTTCAAAACAACAGGGTGCACTGCAAATTTTTACTCGTCCTGTAGAAGAGAAAGCCTTTCACCAGACTCTTGAGACGTCCAGTAAGCATAGCAAAAGACGTTCCCTGTGAAATAAGTAGTAATCTAATTACACGGAGTTTTCTAGGAGTTTTCTAGGCGTCATCACATATTAAAATGCGGAGCAGTTTCACATTCAGCAGGAACGAAGCGAGGAGCTAGGCGAACTTCCTTCTCTGCTTTCAGTCTGTGTCCTCTCCATCTCCCTCAGCTAGGCGACTTCCGCTCTGATTGGATGTTCGACAAGTCGTTCTTTCATCCAGTCTCTGTTGCTTTCTAGACATCGTGTATATATATCGTGATAACATGGCTTTCTTGGCATCGTGTACATGTATATATCTTTTGATTACGAAAAATGACAAAACGAGGCACACGTGCACAGAAAACACGCTATCGACGAATTCCAATATGGCCGACTTGACTGGCAGAAGTGCATTAGAAATGGTTGCTAAGGATTCTGGGACTGGAGAGATCCTCACTCATAGCCGATCGGCTGCGCATTAGGAGCGACTTCTGAAAATTCTCAAACCCACGCCTTTGTCACTCTAACCCGTTTTCCGCCACTAATTCGCTGAATGTGAAATGGCTTCGGCAACCAAAATCGTGTCTAATGCGCCAGATACGGCGAGTTCGACACGAAATCGCTGAATGTGAACCGCCCTTTAATGATATCAGCCAAGTAAATTAACTGCAGAAGACATTTTTAAAGATATCAAGACAAAACGGAAAGCCTACCCACTCGATTGCAGGGGCCAGCTCAACATCAAATGATAATTGGGTAATTTTGTTTTAAATAATAGTTATTAATTAAAAATACAAATTAAATAAAAAATAAGATATAATAAACAAAAATAATTAATCAAAATCAAAATAAAAAGCTGACGTTTCAGATAGAGACAGACTATCGTTTTGTGACATTCCATGTCAGTGAGTGTCACATGGGTCCGGCGGAGAAAGTGTAGGGGTTTGTTTGGTCCTTTTTCTTTTATATAAAACTTTTGTTTGAATCCTTTCTCTCTTTGTTTCTTTCGAAAATGTTGATTAATTTAGATATTTTTTTTTTTTTGCACATAATTTAATTAATTAGTAAAAAATAACATTTTATATTTTAGTTGTTTAACTATATTCAGTTTAAAAGGCTCTTGTTTTCTTTTAAATAATTGTTGACGATTGCTGTTGCAACGATGTTCGTGCAACAGGAATCGCCATTGTTGCTGAGAAGGCATTGTTGTTTGAGATCTTTTCGGAGAAGCTGTGCAATCTTAGTTTTCTTTTATTATTATTGTTGTTTTTCTGTTTTTTGGATATATTATTAAATTTTTTTTTTTTTTTTTTTTTTTGGTGGGTGCGAGCAACCGTTGGAGATGGACGTAGGGAGAGGAAAATTGGTGGGAACGCCGGAAAGTTCGAGTGCTGCTGTTAATTTATGCTCGCTGGTTTAAGCGAAATGCTTTAATCATTAAACTGTACAAAATACTAGTTACAGTTTTAGTTAAAAATAAAGCAAGCTAGATCTGATAGAATACCGACGCTAAACAGTCCGACTGGCCGTTAAGTTCGATCGGAAATCGAGGCTCCATGCATCATTGAAGACAACGAGCAATGTAGATGACATTTTTGGTGAGTTCGTTTCATGTTGTGGGTTCACGGGATTTTATTGATTCATTGCGAAGATACAGTAAAACTTTAAGTAGCAAAAGATAAAGTGAATAAGTTTCTTCCAAAGAGAACAGTTGTTCGCGTAGCTCAGAGACAGTCATAGGATTGGCAAGAACTGTGTAAAATTGAACACTGGAGAAACGTTGTAATGAGTTCGCATTGTTATGTCAAGATAAAATGTTATGCTATGAATCAAAATAGAAAATGCATATTAGTATTTACTTGAGATTTATGCTTAATGTTATGTTAAAGTCAGACGGCTGCAGCTAAGCTATAGATCAGTTGTAAACAGGAGTTCTTGATCCGAATCGTATTTTGTTGGGAAGTTGCACATTTTGTCCGCGTGGGAGTGTCTCTTGCTCTCATTGAGTAAATGTTGCTGACCACGACCACCAGAGTGCATTTATTGCTACCTTATTGAGTAACAAACACATCGGTGTGCGGACAAGAGGTTACTGCGGGCCTCCTCTTATGCGATGCGTAAATAAAAGGTCCGTGCGACACTTGTGTGTGTTGAGTCTATGTGTACAATAAGCACTGCCGATGTGTAAGTGAAAGTAAAGTAGAGTAGCGTCATCCCTATACAAGGATCAACCTGTACAACTGAGATGTGCCTAAACTATTGCACAGAGCCCTTAGTTGCGTAATCTGACGCTTGATGTTGTTAATGTGCTTATTATGATTGATAAGAGTTAAATAAGAAATATAGTTCTTTAGCTCAGAGAGGGCCCTCTGCTGAAGTTACTTTATTTAAAAATTATCATCCATGAGCTGTACCATTGACACACGTCTAACTTATCATATGTAAATTACCCTAATTTGAATATTATGTGGTTTATGGGGAATAAAGAGAAAATATCTAATTAATTGATCAAGTGCAGGATTTTATTTTTAAATTTTAGGAATCACACCTCAAAAGTATCAGTCCCGAACCCTTGACACACATTCCGCCCGACACTAGTTGTTGATCTATATAAAGCTGGGAAGGTTGGTCACACTTTATCAAAGCAAACAAGGATAGATAATTCTCTAAAAGCAAATAGAATATTAGACTATTATCCTCAAGTTATGAAAGTTGTACCAACAGACGGGTTTATATACAGTTTGCATGGGGAATAGTCATTTGGTATTGGCTGAAAAACAAGAAGAAAACAAATGACATTAATTAGAAAAACTGTTGGGATAGGACGGAGGACAAATCGGAAAAAATAAGGGGGCGGCGAGAAAAATGCAATAGGATGACACATACGAAATTGAAATTATAAAAAAGTTTAGGAATGATGGGTGCCTAGCAAAAAGATTTCGTAAAATTCGCTGAATTTTCCTTGATTTTTCCTGATTATCAGCAGACAAAAAAGGCTGTCATGAAACAATATTAACGACATTGTGCAAAATTTTCGATTTTATGATTCCCTGACTGTTCCCGGTTAAGAAAAAAGAAAAGGGCCCATAGAGCTTGCGACAAATTAAGGAATAGCTGAAGTTGGAGAGGGATATGGGAAAGGTAATGAGGGAATGGTGGCTTTGCTAAGGTTAATGCCATTAGGGGTGAGGGAATTGAATTTCCAAATAAGAAAAGACTTGAATTGCTTTCTCTCTCTCTCTTTTGTTATGGAAGTTACTACGAAGAATATAAAGGCTGATGGCCTGCAAAGAGTGACCAGGGGAATTCAAGTGTTTAGCGACAGGGGTGTCAGCATTGCTAAGGATGTCGAATTTATGTCCGGCAAATCTGGCACGTATGGTATTGCCTGTCTCACCGAGATACTGTTTCTGGCATACCTTGCAATGTAACAGGTAAATTAGATTGTGAGAAGTGCAGGTCAGGTTCTGGTTAATTTTGAAAGTAAAGGACGAAGCACTGCTGGAAATGGAGGTAGCAGGGTTAAGAAAATGGCAAACACCACAACGCTTTTCATTGCAAGGAGAACACCCCTTAGTGAAAGTGTGTGGTTTAGCAATAGCAGCATGGACCAGAATATCTTTAAAATTAGATGTCCGTTTAAAAGAAACTTTAGGTGGTTCTGGTAGAATGGAATGGAGAAGAGGAGAGTTGTCAATTATATGTTGATGTTTCCTTAGGATATTTTTAATACTATGAAAAGGAAGAACTAGCGTTGGTGTGGCCATGGCTAGAGAAGGTTTAGGATTGTTGTTAGAACAGGAATTGTGATGCTTATAGATAGAAGTGAGTATGACAGATTTGGGGTAGCCTCTTGCTTTAAGGGAGTGAGTAAGGGCGTTAGCATGGAAGTCCTTGTCAGACTGACTAGTGCATATTCTATGGATGCGAGTTAACTGACCTAAAGGGATGTTATCCTTGCAATGGCGTGGATGGCAGCTATCATAGTGTAAGTACTGGTGCCTGTTAGTGGGCTTCTTATAGAGATTAGTAGACAATTTGTTGTTAGTGATAGAGATAGAGATATCCGAAAAAAGAATCAGTTGTGATAGAATAATTGTGAGAAAACTTGATAGAGGTGTGGATGGAGTTAGAGTGGGTTATAAAAGATAGGAGAGAGTCTTCATTATGTGACCAGATCAGGAAAACATCGTCAATATACCGTAGCCAGACTAACGGCTTCAAGGGAGACGTGGAAAGCAGTTTCCTGTTCTAACAACAATCCTAAACCTTCTCCAGCCACGGCCACACCTACGTTAGTTCTTCCTTATCATCCAACCCTCAATAGTATTAAAAATATCCTAAGGAAACATCAACATATAAGTGACAACTCTCCTCTTCTCCATTCCATTCTACCAGAACCACCTAAAGTTTCTTTTAAACGGACATCTAATTTTAAAGATATTCTGGTCCATGCTGCTACTGCTAAACCACACACTTCCACTAAGGGATGTTCTCCTTGCAATGAAAAGCGTTGTGGCGTTTGCCATTTTCTTAACCCTGCTACCTCCATTTCCAGCAGTGCTTCCTCCTTTACTTTCAAAATTAACCAGAACCTGACCTGCACTTCTCACAATCTAATTCACCTGTTACATTGCAAGGTATTCCAGAAACAGTATCTCGGTCAGACAGGCAATACCATACGTGCCAGATTTGCCGGACATGAATTAGACATCCTTAGCAATGCTGACGCCCCTGTCGCTAAACACTTTAATTCCCCTGGCCACTCTTTACAGGCCATCAGCCTTTATATTCTTCGTAGTAACTTCCATAACAAAAAAAGAGAGAAAGCAATTCGAGCCTTTTTCTTATTTGGAGCCACCTTCATCTCCCTCCATTCTGCCAATCCACCAAGCCAACCCCTGCAATCGAGTGGGTAGGCTTCCCGTTATACTGTCCTGTAGTTATCTGCAACATCCTGTACATGTCCCATTCACTGTATTAGACACAGAATCCTACAGGAGCCAAACTTTTTCGAAAAAAGTGGGACCTACGGTCCGATCCGGAAAACACAATACTGCTTTGCATTACGTTAATGTTATGACTCATTGTTTCATTTAATTTTCATGTTGTAATTCTAAGGTTTGCATCTTACCTGTATCAGGAAAATTATACTTATGAACTCGCATTTTCCGTCCACCAACAACGTTGTTAATGATATGTTCATCTGGAGTATTCTGATAAATTCTGTTTAAAAAGAAAAGCATATTTATTGGAACGTAAAAAG
>JAHWFO010045295.1:37716-70051 GCA_023313115.1 Rhysida immarginata | reverse complement strand
GAAATCTCCAGAACTATGAAGCCTACAAACATGAAATTTGGCAGGTATATTTCTCTCGGCTTCTAGGTGAGGGTGATAGAAGGGTAAAATCTATACAACATTTACCTCCTTCATTTTTTTCTCTGGGGCATTGCTTTTGAGATAAAAAAATGTTGAAATCCTACCTGCAGGAAACAGTTGTTTCGAATCTATGGAGACACAAAGACATTGGTATAAGAAACACCAGTGGGATCCGATGAAGAGCTGGTAGCCGGAATCGCCATAGCTGCGGACCAGATTCGCAAAGAACCAGGAACTTTTGCACTCTTTTCGTCAGTCCATGCAGCAAGGTTCTGAAGCATGCATTCATGCCAGAGGAAGTGAATCAGAACACTTATTACTGATGAAAATAGGAAAAAAAAAAATTCCGCAGGCGGGGTTTGAACCAGGAACCTTCTGCTCACTGCAGACGCGCCAACTAATTGCGCCACTGTGGGTATGGAAGCATTAACGCTATCTACATATCCTTAGCGCTGGTTAGAGCAGTACCCTGTTCGTAGGCTGGGACTATCTTTCCTACTGCGTATAATCGTTCCTGATTGACCATGAACGACTAATGTATTTTTTGTTCTTTTTATTACATGATTGACCATGATTTTGACGTGGTAGAGAATTACGGGTTGAGTGGAATATTACGTCCACGCGACGTCCAACATTTTTTATCTCAAAAACAATACCCAGAGGAAAAAAAAAGAAAGAGGGAAATGTTGCTTAGATTTGATCCCTTTATCACCCCCCGTGTTTGTACACAACCCTGTATACATAAATAAGGAAAAAACTATTTTTCTCCGAGCGATGCCGGGTACTTCAGCTACTTGTTCTGTAAAATATGAATTAAATGTTCGTGAAAAAGCTGTGAAAACAACAACTTCTGGTCCAAAATGCGGTTTCTACATGGAGGGACTTTATGAAAATGGTTCGAAAATTCCGTGGCGTCCATGCTACCAATTTTGTTTCAATAAACCAATAAACTGCTTGTGTTTTCTCTTGTGCAGTCAAAGTTTTGGTTTCTGCTGATTCTGTGTGTTATTCTAACAGTGGGGGCCCATCAAGCTTGAACATTTGTAACTTTCTGATATGAACTTTAGAATGGTAGAAACCATTTTTATCTGTAATAGTTTTCCTGTATTAATGAAAATAAAACCATATCATTTGTAAACACCCTCGATATATAAATGCAATTTTCAGCAATATACAGGGTGGTCATAAATTATTAAGCACATTTTGACAGTGAATATTTTATTAACCAAGAAATGTACACACTTCTTGTGAACGTCATTGAAAAGTACAACTCAAACAGTTTTTTTCCCTAATATTCCGAAGTTACAGCACTTCCACGTGTGCTCCTGCAGTGACTCGCAGAATATCCATTCGATATTCGATTTCACGCCATGTATTCTGCAGCATTTCAGGTGTCACTGTTGCAATGACGGCCACAATCCTTTCCTTCAATTCATCAAGATCACACACTTTGCTGGAGTACAGGCAGTCCTTTACATATCCCCACAAGAAAAAATCGAGTGGTGTGATGTCAGGAGATCGCGGAGGCCACGAAATCGGCCCCCCGCGGCCGATCCAACGACCAGGAAATTGTTCGTCCAGGTATCGCCGCACAATCGTTCCCCAGTGTGGCGGTGCACCATCCTGTTGAAAAATAACATCTGGTTGTCGTTGTTCAAGCTGCGGTATAGCATAACATTGCAGCATGTCAAGGTACGTGATGCTATTCACCGACTGCTCTGTGAAGAAGAAGAAGAATGGTCCAATCACTTCATTGACAGTCGACGCGCACCACACATTGACCTTTGGACTGTCTCTAACATGTTCACGGACTTCATGAGGGTTCTCTGATCCCCAAATGCGACAGTTATGTCTGTTCACACGCCCGGAAACATGAAATGTTGACTCATCTGAGAAAGCCACTTTATCCAAGAACGTGTTGTCCACATCAATTTTGTGCAGAATGAGCTCCGCGAATGCAAACCGTTACGGTTTATCGTCGGGCTTTAGTTCCTGAACAATCTGAACTTTGTAGGCATACAATTTCAAACGCTTATGCATCACTTTCATCACCGTAGATCGTGGGACTCGCAATTCCAAGCTGGCGCGCCGAGTCGACTTCGTAGGGCTCTGTTGGAACGCATCTCGCACCTTCTCGATGACTTCCTCACTGACGGTAGGCCTACCAGCACCTTTCTTGTGGGCTACGCTTCCAGTGTCCTTAAACTGCTGATACCACCGCTTTATGGAATCCTTTCCAGGAGCAGGTTGTCCATATTCCAAGCGGAATTGCCGTTGAACTGCTATCACGGATTTCTGCTCGTGAAACCAAAGAACGCACATTGCTTTCTGCTGCACGGTCGCCATTTTCGCGTTTTGTGTTCCTACGCCAAACAGTGCTGCCGCCTGGTGGTGATAGTGACACCTGACAAACTGTATGAGTTGTACTTTTCAATGATGTTTACAAGAAGTGCGTACATTTCTTGGTTAATAAAATATTCACTGTCAAAATGTGCTTAATAATTTATGACCACCCTGTACATCAAAATTATGCATATTTTAATACCACCTCCATGCAATGTACACTGCTCCAAAAAATTAGGGGATATTGCAAGATGGGTATGAAGCAGCTACAAACAGAAGCTTTTGACGTTTGTTTATTGAAGAACAACAACATCAAATGAGCAAATTACACTTGAAATTAACTGATTTGGTTATGCAAATGATATGCAAAACTTTCTTTTCTTTGACTGGTGAAAATGCACTATATAAAGCCTGACAGTTCTGGAGTATCTGCACATTCCCTTGATCTTCAGAGTGGACATCGTGCATTTCCCCAGCTATTGCAATGCCTCAGCAGCATGATTTGCCTGAATGCGACGCATGGAGAGCAATAGGACGTCTTGAAGCTGGCCAAACGCAGACAACAGTAGCAACAGCTTTAGGAACATCCCAAAGTGTCATTAGCAGGCTGTGGAATCGGTTTCAAGAGACTGGTACAGTACGAAGAAGACGAGGACAAGGTCGCCCATCAGCCACGACAGCACAAGATAACCGCTACCTGTCCTTACTGGCACGAAGGAACAGGCGCAGTAATGCAACAGAGCTTCAAAGAGAGTTCCGTAGTCCCACTGGACAACAGATAAGCACCCAGACCATAAGGAATCGGCTTCATCGTGTCGGACTGTATGCCAGGAGACCAATGGCTTGCATTCCTTTGCTGCACGCCGTAGAATCCGTAGAAGATGGGCTGAGGAACACAGTCATTGGACCCGTGCAGAGTGGTCAACTGTGCTCTTCTCGGATGAGTCACGATTCAGTTTGCAGCCTGACAATCATCGTGTCCTGATCTGGCAGGAACAGGGAACACGGGAGAATCCACGATTTGTGCGAGAAAGAGAGTTCTTTAGTGGTGGTGGTGGCGTCATGGTCTGGGCTGGTATCAGCATTGGCGGTCGTACGGATCTCCACATCCTCAGAAACGGGACGCTGACTGTTGTGAGATACACAGATGAAGTCCTGCACCCTATAGCGGTACCATATGCGGGAGCAATTGGAAACAACTTCATTTTCATGGATGATAATGCAAGACCCCACCGTGCACATCTCGTTGATAACATGCTTCAGGTAGCAGGCATCGAACGTATGGACTGGCCTCCACGTTCTCCCGATCTGAATCCTATAGAACATGCGTGGGATGCACTAGGACGACGCCTGACGAACCGTTCAATGCCTCCCACAACTCTTCTCGAGCTGGAACATGCCCTAGAACAAGAATGGCAGAGGATTCCACAAGAACTCCTGGACAATCTGATCCTTTCCATGCCACATCGTTGTCAGTGTGTTCTGGCAGTGTTGGGAGACCACACACCCTACTGAAGAGTTACTGTGTGTCACTCCTATCGATTCTGATCCGTTTCTGCTGACCCCTACAAGCACAGCATTTGCTACACAATTACGACGATTGCTTTTGCATCTCATTTGCATAACCAAATCAGTTAATTTCAAGTGTAATTCGCTCGTTTGATGTTGTTGTTCTTCAATAAACAAACGCCAAAAGCTTCTGCTCGTAGCTGCTTCATACCCATCTTGCAATATCCCATAATTTTTTTGAGCAGTGTAATATCTATATAGTGAAACTATTTTGCCGTTCCCTTGAGTTTCACTATACGGAGGCTCTACTGTATACTTATTTTCGCTGAAATGGACCGTGACCTTAGAGACTCCCTGTATTTATTTTCCCATACATTATCATCAGTCTTAATAAACAATCTTACCTTATCAACATACATGCAACCATGCAGACCAGATATCAGGCATTTAGCAACGTCAGGTACTTTTAAGTAAGTATGGAGAAGCACTTGGAAAATAAAGTCATCTGCTCCTAATAGCATAGTAACAAATTGCATTATCAGCCGCTTATTTTGAGCAATACTATTCAATGGGCATAAACTGTCATACATACCTGTATTGATAACTCCAACATTCAGATGCAGTTCTTTTTCTCTCAACAACAGCCGATATGTCAATTTAAAGCTAGTTAGAAAAACAATTCCATTTTAAAAACTTACAACATGCCAACAGCAAGCCAAGAACATTCTCTTAATGTTTTACAGTAATGGCTCGAATCTAAGCAGACATTTTTTTCTCTAAAATGAAGTCGCAAAAACAACCCTCAGCTTAGATTTGAAACAGACTCAAAAAAACCTCCCCCCCTTCCAACTTATCCTGCCATTACACTGTCATATCACTGAATCATGACCACCCGCTTAGTAATGGGAGTAGCCACCCTTTACCGCTATAACTGCTGCTAGGCATCGTGGCATCGACGCAAAAAAGTGCACGCTATGTATCCAACCGTCTGGCAGTCTATTCCGCTTGAAGCACTGTCCACAGAGCTAGCGTCGAGAGTCACAGGTGGAGGGTCCAGCCGCCATACGTGGTGATGAAGGTGCTCCCACAGATGTTCGAATGGATTGATGTCCGGCGAATTAGTGGGCTAAGGGAGTGCTCGAAAGTCAGAGTGTTCCTCGAACCAATCCAGAAGGAGACGTGCCTTGTGGCAGGAACAATTTTCAGTTTATTTATACCATAACTGTATCTGTTCTTGTCTTCATACAGAAATCAATAACTAACGTATAATAACAAGCACGATGTTGTTGAGAGTACAGGATTCATTTATACAGTCCGTCCCAAAAAATTACGACCATTGGTTTTTTCTGTGTAATGGAAAGAATTCAACAAATTGTTAACATAGTTTATTGTTACTCTATAAGATAGCAAATTATTTCAATGCTGCTCTATGTTTAACAGTCAGATCACAAAAGAAACAGGAGATTTTGCTGTCCCAAAAAAGTATGAACAACGTCAAACAATACGAAGAACGTATGAATTAATAATCAATAAACTTACCATTTCTTTTAATCACTTCAAAAATACGACGTTTCACTGATTCAATGAGTTTGCGCAAGTTCACAAGTGGAATTTCCTCCCATGAATTTAGAACGGCCGTATTAAGGTCCTGAACGGAATCAAATTGACTAACAGCCCTAACCAAGATTCCCCACACATTCTCGATTGGGTTTAAATCAGGACTCAATGACGGCCATTCTAAAACAAGGATGTGCTTTTGATTAAGCCATTGTTTTGTCGATGCTGATGCATGAATTGGAGCATTGTCTTGTTGAAAAATGTAATACCGACAGCGTGTGGGAGTAAATGTTCGTTAAGCATCTCTTGATATGCCGTAGAATTCATTCTGCCATTGACGATTGCAAGCAATGGCTTTCCGTTCATGCTGAAGCTACCCCGGATCATCAGGGAACCACCTCCTTGAACTCTCTTGCTGAAGTATTGTTCTTCAAGGCGTAGGTCGGGGCAACATCGCTGTGGTCCATCAGGCCCATCTAGATTGAATTTTTTTTTCGTCACTGAATATGACATGTTTCCACTCCTTGTCCCAGGTCATGCGATCTTTGACCTATTGTCGACGTTGTTGCAGATGTGTTGCTCTGAGGGCTGGTCGTTGTTTGCGTTTCATGAACTTGATGTCTTTGTCGCTTCTTAAAATGCGATGCACACTTGATTTGGAGATTTCATGATCCAATTCTTACGTGTTGAGCAATTTTTGTGGATAGCTAATCGCACTATTTCTCGTCTAGCACGGCTCGTTGCCTTTTTCTTGCAGCCACTTGCGTGTTTGCCGCTTGCAGTTCGCTTCCCTTTCAAATATTCATTAACTGTCGATCTTGCACGACCAATTCTTCTGGCTATTTCAGCTTGTGAAACACCTTCAGATGCCAGGGCATCCATATAACCTTTTTAACGTTCTGTAACATCTTTCCTCTTCCCCATCTTGTGAGAAGTGGTCAATTTTTTTTAAAACTTGTAGGACTACAAGCAGAGTTCCTTCTATCTATCTATATGCAACTTTCATGTTAATAAATGCTTCCACCTACTGCGAAATGATCATGTCCTGCGTGTTCGTAATTTTTTGGGACATCACATTTAAGGTAGACTGAGGGGTTTGTTATTTCTTACGTAAACTGTTAACAATTTGTTGAATTCTTTCCATAACACAGAAAAAAAAACAATGTTCGTATTTTTTGGGACGGACTGTACATTTATAGCCTAGATGCATTTTTATATTGCATATCAGAATGTCCATTCAATAAACTGCGTGGAGGTTAAGATTTACTTACTTACTTTTCACACCCGCTTATCTGTTAGGGTCGCGGGGGCAGCAGCCCTACGGAGGATTTCCAGCGATCGCGATCTTCCGCCATCAGGCGCATGTCCTCCCTCGTAATACCCAAGCGACTCGAACCCAGATTCTCCATGTAGTCTAGCCACTCGGTTCTAGGCCGACCCCTTGGTCGGCTTGGAAAATAACTGCCTAGGACGACTAGTTTGCATTGGCATCCGTATCACGTGGCCATACCAGCGCAACTGAGATCTCTCGATGCGGAGAAGTAGCGGCTCAACACCTAAAGATTCCCTTATTGTGCTGCTGTGCACTCTATCTAGTAGGATAATACCTGCCACACCTCTCAGAAATCTCATTTCTTGTACCCGCGATCACACTCTTTCGGTCATTACCCAAGCCTCATGACCATAGGTGAGAATGGGGACAAAGATAGATTTGAAGACTGAGAGCTTGGCTTAGTTACCCAGCTCGCGTTTCGTTACCACGGATCGCCACAGTTCACGTCTGACACAGCTTGCTGCACCGATCCGAGCATCCAATTCTTTCTCCTGCTGTCCGTCCCTCGCGAATGCAATCCCAAGATACTTTAATTTCTCCACCTGTCTCAATGAGGCTCCCCTAACGTGGAGAGCGCACTGAGCAGGCTGTCTTGAAAGGACCAGAACCTCGGTTTTAGCCACACTGATCTTCATCCCAGCTTCTTCACATTTACGAGCAACCTCTCCACCAGGCAGTCACACACACAAACACGCTCATCGCCTCGGCTGCCCCTGTCTATCCAGTCCATAAAAAATTTTTTTTTTTAATATTTAAGGGTCTGCTTAGATTCGAGCCAATATGGTAACGGTAGAAAAAAAAAAATTACCCATGATTCCAAATGGATCTTGTTACTTCATTGTCAGTTAGAGAGAAAACCACTTCAACGTCACCAGTCTCGAGCTAGGCAAAACAAAACATCACAAGTAAAGTAAATGCATAAGAATTTTCAAAACTTTAATTGAATTACGTGGGATGATTGGAGCGACAACACAATATAAATCCCATTGAACCCTGCGGGATGAATTGGAGCAATGACTACTAGCTAGCCACATCACCCAAATTCCGTGACCGAATTCATCAACGTTTTTTTTTGTTTTTTCTTCTTGGAAACCATAGAAGAAAACTGTTGAAGCTATCTATGCACATCTGGTGGAAGATCTTCCTCGGAAAATAGAGGCATGATATAAGCAAAAGTACATTCAACTCCAAAGTAATTTTTTGTCAAATCATGGTTGCAATGCAAAAACACAAGTGTCCGAAACTTGATGTGGTTTAGAGTTTTGGAGACTTTACAACAAGTTGAAGATGCAAGACCAAACAGAGCATTTTCGTCATATTTGACCATTTTACTTCTGCAGAGGAAGAACACGTGTTCAGCTTATGAAAAGCTGCATACAGTTTAAACTGACAAAGCTGTACAAGAACATCAGTGATGATTTGCCTCAAACGACATCGCCAAAGACCATTCATTGGAGGAAGGTCACGTTCTTGATGTGCTAGGATTTTAAAGGCGTCGTGCTTTTCGAGCTCTTATCAAAGAACCAAATGACCAATTCAAAAGTGTGCCATCTGCAATTGGACACTTTGAACGAATCCATCATCCAGAAATGGCCAGAGCTCGTTAATCGTAAAGGAGTCTTATTACACAAGTCTCGTCACCCGTTGCACTCAACCTATTCGCCTGACCTTCCACCATCGGACTTCCACTTGCTCTCGTTAAAATCTTTTGCGTGGTATAATGTTCAATTGAGGCCATAAATCAGCATTTCACAGAAAAAGACAAGTTCTTCTATGTACGAGGAATATACAGGGTGTTTTTGAATTGAGTACAGATTTTTTGGGAGATGATAGAAGAGGTCCTCAGAAGTATTTTTTGTCATATGAACATGGGATCCCCGCAGCTCCGTTTACTTACAATACTGCATTGAACAATCAAATGACACCGGGACGCAGTGTGCATTGGTAGGCCTAGATTATTTTATTTTTAACAATTAACACAAGCAATCTACTGTAGGACTTTTACAGTAATTGTTCAAAATGACCGCCATTTGCTTCATAGCACAATTCGCAACGCCTTATGATGGATTGATGTACGCGTGGAAACAGTTGATTTGCACGGTCGCTGACGTCACCTGCTGCCGCGACAACACGAGCCGCCAATTCTTCTTCGGTATCTACGGGTTCGGAGTACACCATTGATTTTTTTGCTTCCCCATAAAAAAAAATCCATCGTGTGAGATCTGGCGATCTCGGTGGCCAAGCAACTGGTCCGCCACGACCAATCCAACGACCAGGATATGTCTCATTTAGGTAATCTCTAACTGCTCTTGTGTAATGCAAAGGTGCGCCGTCCTGTTGAAACCACATCAAATGTCTGGTCATTAGTGGAACATCTTCAAGAAGACCAGGGAGCTCCTCCTTCAGGAAACCAAGGTATGTTTGCCCGTTAAGACGGCATGGTAGGAGATATGGCCCAATCAGGACATTGTTAATCATGCCAGCCCAAATATTCAACGAAAAACGATGCTGAAAACTGTTACTTCACTGTTACACGACTATTGTAGCTATTGAACATTCCCTCTCGCGTAAACATTGCCTCATCTGTCCACAAAACCATGGAAGGAAAGTCTGGAATCCTATTCTGTTGCTGCATAAACCATTCCGCGAAAGCACGCCGGGGACCGTGATCATTGGGACATAATTCCTGCACTTTTCGAAGCTCGAACGGATGTTGCAGGTGTCATATAAAATGTTCCATACAGTGGTACGATTAGTATTCAAAGCAGCTCCAACCGCATGAGTACTTGTCGATGGATTTCGGTTAAAACCTTTCCAAAACTTCATCCTCTAATTCAGGGGAGCGTAACCACCGACGACGTCCACGCTGATGATTATCACGAGCGAATGCGCCCGTTTCTCTTAGACGACGATCTACTGCACCAAATGTTAGTGAATTGGGAAGAATTCTGTTGGGATAACGTTCGGCATACAAACGCCTTGCACCATCCATGGTACCAGCAGCACCGAGACACAGACGCATGTCTGCATAATCATTCCATGTAAAACGATTCATACCATTTGTTTAACTTTACGCATGTAAAAAGTACATCAAGTGAACTTTTTAAAACAAATCTCTACCTACTGCTTTCCCAGAATGCGATTACTTCATTTCCATATGGACTAATCGTATTTTACAAAGGGGTTGGATACCATGGAATCTCCTTGACGAAGTTTGTCCTAAGACCTTTCAACAAACAAGTATGTGCACCTTGACAAACAATTACTTTAAAAAGTTATTACAGCAGATTGCTTGTGCTAATTGTTAAAAATAAAATAATCTAGGCCTACCAACGCACACTGCATCCCGGTGTCATTTGATTGTTCAATGCAGTATTGTAAGTAAACGGAGCTGCAGGGACCCCATGTTCGTATGACAAAAAATACTTCTAAGGACCTCTTCTATCATCTCCCAAAAAATCTTTGTGTGTGCTTCAAGAATTGGCAATTTTGGGCTATTACTAAAGATTTCAATCTATATGGAAAAAGGGGGGGGGGGGGGAGGGGGGAGAAAGGAGTACTTACTCTTGTTGGTGGTTTCTCCAATGCCCATCGACTGATTCTAGCAAAGCCATGCTGTGGACCTCCACCACTCCACTGACCAAAACGAGCTAAAAGTAAACATTAAAACGAAACATGGCTGAAAGATAAGAAAGGTTTAATTATTAACAGCTTATTCAGATCCAAAATACAGTGAAACTTCGAATTTACGACCATGGAATTAATGTTACAAATTTCATAGCCTGTGCAAAATGCTCAATAGGTCCACGTTATAATTTCCTTGAATTTACGTTTCCTCCCTTTTGTGTTTTCCGCGATTGTACGAGGGTGGGCTGAAAAGTAATGCCTCCATGGCTGTAACTTTATTTTTTAACCGATTTTCAAAATTCTTTTTGTATCTGATACTCCCATTTCTCCTCTATGTAATGCACTATTCACTTTTCGACATAGTCCCCATCCCTTTCCACGCATTGTACCAACGCGTGACTAGTCGGGTGAACCCGTCGGAGAGGAATTCTGGGGTTGTCGTCGACACGAGGATCGAATGGCAGCTTTGGATCCTCTTCTGCAGCACGATAACGCCCGTCCCCACACGATCGCCACACATCAGAGGGGGTTGCAGCGCCTACAGTTCAAAGATGAAAATGAAAGACTTTGCACCTTGCGACTTTCACCACTTCCCAAAGAGGAAAGAGCACCTTAAGGGGCACGAGTTGCATTCTGACGACGAGGTGAAACCTGCCGTTCCGTCTTGGTGTCGACAACAACCCCGGAATTCCTCTCCGACGTGTTCACCCGACTAGTCACGCGTTGATACAATGCGTGGAAAGGGATGGGGACTATGTCGAAAAGTGAATAGTGCATTACATAGAGGACAAATGAGAGTATCAGATACAAAAAGAATTTTGAAAATCGGTTAAAACATAAAGTTACAGCCACGGAGGCATTACTTTTCAGCCCACCCTCGTACATTCTAATTTGATGTCTCACCAGTAACGTATATTTTGATTTTGCGCAGATTTCAATCCATGCAACTATCAAAGGGTTTGTGCCGCCGCAATTATAACTTTGAGCCAGAAATCAACCGTAGCCTTTATATCCAGAAATAAAGCAGCAGCCACCTTGTTGGCAATGTCAAAACCAACAGGATATAGACATTAATCTTATCTTTATCTTGTAGGCTTTGGCAATGTGTTCCAATTTGTTACTACCCGTCCAGTACTTCACCAAAACATCCGTAAATCTGGGTTGGATGTTCTATTGTACGGGTTACAATGTTATTTCAAAATAAAATGTACTTTTTACATATTAAAAAAAAAAGCTTATTTTGATCTTGCCAACACCATGCGTTAATGGTATTCTTTCCACACTTAATGAGTTGACTTCCCAATTATTGGTCCATTTCAAAAGTAAGGGTCGTAAAAGTAGGGAAACTCATTCAAAATTTGCAGAAAAGTTGCACGTTCAGCCGCCTGGCTCTGCCCTAAATGAACGCAGGTCTTTGAAATTTTGCAAGAAGGTTTCTAGCTACCGTGTCAAAAAAAGCAGTTTTTCAATATTCAAATTTCAAGCGTGCGTAAACTGAAAACAAATTTTTTTTCAGGGGGAAGGGGTTCACAAAATTTTCTGATTTTTTGATGCAATTTCGCGGGGAATAAAGATAAAGCAACGAAACTTGGAAGGAAGCTTCTCGGGGATATTTCCAAAAAACCAATTTCTAGTTTTTCGAATTTCACTTTGTGAGGGGGGGGGGGGGGGGGGGTCAAAGTTTACATCCCACCACCACCCCTCGTTTTGCCACCTAACTCTAATGCGGAAATCACTGAGCTTCAAAATTGCGCACGAGGCTGTAAAAGACATATATAAAAAGGGAGTATCCCTTTATTTTTTTAAATTCACCTTTTTAAGGGGGGGGGGGGGGACAGAGCCAAAAAAATATAAAATTGGCCGAATTTTGACATTTGTGCGGATGAACCCCACTCAGTGGCAAATTCACATACGACTAAGATATTTGGACCAAGAATAGTTCGCATAATTAGGAAAAAAAAAACCAATTTGCACTTCTACGGCCCTCCCTAAAAATATGCAATTTCTCGCAGTTTTTCCGGTATTTTGCGGTTAAAAATAGGTCTACATTAATGAACTTTGGTGCGATGATGGCAATTAACGAGATCAACTGTCTGCTTAGGATTTCCATAGCAACGAGTGATTTCCGGCATCTTGTAGATCAACTTCCGGTTTGATCTTGGAACAGCATATAGAAAGATTAAATTTTGTTTCACATTTTGGTTACAGAACAAGCGTACGCACTAGTGTTATTAGGATTAAGTGCAGGTTTTTAACATGTTCATGTTTTTGATAAGAATATTAGAAAAATTCAACAAAAAAAAAAAAGTCCGAGCAACTTTATGTATATAAAGTGTTACCCGTAAACTGATTCAAAATAAGAAAGGGTCTAGTACAGTCAATTCTCGTTAATACAAAATCGTGGGGACCAAGAAATTTTTTCTTATTATTCGTATTTCGTATAAACCAACAATACTAAAAGTGTTATGAAATAAGCACGGAAATAGAATACTTTAAGTTAGAAATAATTTTTATTCATCTCTCCTAAAAAAATCTGTAATAACAGTTTGTTTTCGCGCTAAAACGATTTTTTTTATTGTTGAAATAAATAACTGGCAAATTTTTTATGTTTTTAAAACAGCGTGGCCTGGCAAATTTGCCAATAACTATCGGCTTTTTCTTGTCAGTGCCATCCATATTTGTACATAATAATACTGACAACCGTTCTTTGCTACTTTTCCCTATGAAAGATACCGTAAAAAAACATTAGATACATGTACAAAATTATCGGTAAAAAATACAATAAAGTTTAAATGACGCATGCATACCTCCATGACACTTTTCACCTTTTAAATGATAAGATTTCTCGGGCAGAAGATTATAAAATAGGGCGGTTTCGTCAGCGTTGTAACTTCAGATCTAATGAAAGATCCTTTCGTTTCCTTTTGCTTGAAGCTGACATTGAATAAAATTCCTGACTGTAGATAACTGCGTTGTAGTGATGAGAAAATTGATTTTGAAACAATACCGATATTGCACTTGTTTAAATAAAGATTTGAGCACCATGCGACAGGATTTCAGATCTGAATAGCTGAACCAGTCAGATTTCGCGAATCAGATTTCCCGTTAGCTTCAAAGCACGTGATTCGTTAGTTTGAAAACTTCGACTAAATAACCGATGTTTTTTTTATCGAATAATCGCATAAAATATCGACTGATTAAAAAATCGAGTATTCATATATTCGGATACTGTAATTCAGAAGCAATCACATATGAAATGACTTTGAAAATTATTTTTATTAAATTTACACTTCGAAATCTGAAATTTTATCATTAAAATTGTTCCTAAAAGGACTATTTTTCAATAAAATTATGAAATTTTCCTTTGTATAAACCGTATTTTAATAAAAATATGTTCGTATAAAGCAGAGAATTTTACATAGTAATTGCTTTTTCGGGGACGGGCCACACAATGTTTTCTTATTAACCGGAATTTCGTATTACCCAGTTTCGTATTAACGAGAATTGACTGTATTAGCATTAGAATTAAAACAAAAAATAGAAAAACAATTATTCGAATGGACGAAACATTTAAACCAGATTAATACAACAGAAAGGCAAATAAAAAACAACTAAAAAAATAATCAAATAATATACACATAGAACAAACGAAGAAATTATTAACATTCTTATCGATGTTGCCAATTCAGGTTAGAATTTGGTCCCGTAAGGGGACAACTGCACTGACTGGTGGGCATGGGCTATATAACCACTTGCTGTATCATTTGCTAGTTTGTAGTGTGTATAGTTCCTGAGGATGAGAGTTTTCTTGAAACGCGTCGAACAATAAATTCCGCTACCATATCCGACCCTTTCTTATTTTGATTTACGAAGCAATATCAACAAAGATGTAATTAGTAAACTGATTTTCTTTGTAAAAATACGAGAAATTGTGAACAAAAAAAAAAAATTAATTTAGCTTAACACATGATGAATTCATAACTTACGAAAAACAAATGGAATTCCTCCACGAATGGGCTTTTTACAATCAAATACTGCTTGTTTGCTGAAAAGAAAAAAATAAATAAATTAATCTAGGTTACAGGAAGAAACAGAGCCAGACACTGTGGATCCGGAACGACAAGAATAGCAAGAAACCACTAATCCGCATCAAAATTTTTTATTCGAGCAGATGCACATTTCGGCAGCCAAGCTGCCATCGTCAGCATATACAAGGAATTGATCTGTACAGAAAGTTTTGTTCAGATGAAGCAGAATAATTACATAGTCATTTTTATACAGAGACAAAAGTAGATACCATCCAATTACGAACTAAGTAAATAACAAAGAAGACCTAATTGGTCAGTCCAATCCAGGTTCGTAGCTTGTGCCTCCTGTAGTCATTCCATTGATAGAGGAGTCCATTGATTGGACTGACCAATTGGGTCTTATTTGTTATTTACTTAGTTTGTAATTGGATGGTATCTACTTTTGTCTCTGTATAAATATGACTGTGTAATTCTTCTGCTTCATCTGAACAGATCAATTCCTTGTATACGCTGACGAAGGCAGCTTGGCTGCCAAAATGCGCATTCGTTCGAATAAAATTTTGATGTGGATTCGTGGTTTCTTGCTATTCATGTCGTTAATCTAAGTTAATTCTTGCTTTATAAATTAAGAACATCCAGTAGAATTAGTAAACAATTTATCTTTGTAAATTTCTACAGTTAACTATCCTTAACAGTCTTACGCCATGCCATTTTTTGAAGGAAAGTGATTTCTATGATAACATGGGAAACTTTTTTTTGTAAATTAATAAATAATCTTTTTGGACCAAAAATTTTTGTAATAAATCGGAGATGTTTGTAGGGTTATAGCATTTATTTCATCTTCATATAATATATTTCAATTTTTTTGAAAAAATTATAGAAATCGTTAAATAATGTCACAAAAATGAAATACGCAGTTTCAAAATTATTTCAGAATTTATACATGAAAGTTCACGAAAAATGAAAATACCGTAAATGCCCGATTATAAGTCTCCCCCGAATATAAGTCGCACCCCCAAATTTAAGGTAAATTTTGGTACAAAATTTTTTTCCCCCTTAAAACATCGAGGTATACATCGAGGTTAACATCGATGTCAGAGACACCACTATTCCGCATAAATGAATTTATAAAATTAAAAACCCATAGGTACATTTCGGAGATCTGTCTCCTTCTTCTCTTCTGTTGTTGTTAATAGCAAATAAAAGAAAGGTCTTCACTTTGAACCCAAACGCCCCTACGTCTGCCGACAACAGCCGCTCTCTCCTCCTAGGCGGTACCCGTCTCATCATAGGCGGTCGTGGCTACGCTGATAGCTTGGCTCCCGCTCTCTGCTTGCCCATTCCCGCGCTCGCTCTCTCTCTCTCTCTCTCTCCCTTCCCGCCAAAATGTTGGGGACAAAGAGAAAAGATAAATAATATTCTGTAGTCAATTAAACAATAATAAATACATATTAATTTAATAAAATTTAAGTGCTGTGACATATACCGTAAGTTAACTTCGTTTGAAGTTTATCAGGATAAAATGCAACTCCGTGGCTGTGTTCGTTAATTTATTCAAAATGGCGGCATGCGAAGCAAAGTCGTGTTTATATCTCCTTCGAAGTTAGTTTCCTCGATATTTTACATAGATAAATAATTTTCTATAGGTGATTACTGTTAACAATAATAAATTTATCAAATAAATATCTGTTTAAGTGGAATAAAATAACTACTTGTTTGCTATTCAATCAAACATGGCAACAGCTGGTATCGAAACAAACTATATCAACATCGATAGGTAGCCCATCGACAGGTAATTTTTGCTAGGCTCGAGTAAACGTCGCACCCCTGTTTTTTCACTCAAAATTTGGTACAAAATTTTGCGACTTATATTCGAGCATTTACGGTAGTCACATTTTAGGTGGTTTTATTCATGACAGAAGACTGAAGAAATTTTTAAAATACTTTAATAAGTTATTTTTCTATGAATTTTCATTTGAATTTATGTCAAATTGTAATTTCAGCTTGCTAATGTAAACGCATCATTTGATAGCATCAAACAGCTATCGCGTGCGTTACCCATGTGACTAGCTCCCCCTATTACGAGCAACTGCACGAAGTTCAATTTTCCTTTGTTCTCACTTAGCGAGGTTGATGACATAATGCAACGGCGCAGCCAAAAGTGACTTAGCGACGAGGGTGGACGATTGCAAGGGCTCAGTTTTTTATCAAAATACTATAACATTTTCTAATTCCATTTAGTAAATTTTGTAACTGTAAATTGTAAGATCTAACTTGTAGAAGTTTTATTGCTTTAAACATATGATAAAATTTAAATTTCAGTTTGGTACCATGAATCCCATAAGAAAGAAAAGATCTCAATCTATAATCAGAGTTTAAAAAAAATACATCCACAGTTTTTATTTTAACTTCATTTATCCCATTTGTAGATTAGGGTTTTAGGGCTTAACAATTCAGTTTACCTTTCGTTATTTTATGCTGAATGTACAACCTCATGACAAAAATCCTGCAGCATTCGATTTTGTTCACGTGATTCTACGAGGGTGGGCTGAAAAGTAATGCCTCCAAGGCCATAACACTTATTTTTTAGCGAATTTAAAATCGTTTTTTTTTCAAATGATGGCTTACTTTGTTCTCTTTCAAAAACACTTTATGTCAAGGTCACTAGATGGTGTAGGTGTGCTGAAAATGAAACATAATGGCAACCTACATGGAAGTCAAGTTGAAACAGTGCGCAGTGATTGAGTTTTTGACAGCTGAAGGTTGCGATCCTGTCCAAATTCATCGCCGAATGACAGCTGTATACGGCAATGCAACTTTTGACGTCAGTACAGTGAGAAGATGGGCAAGATTAGTGAAAGAACGAAACCCGGCAAGCTCTAGCCTAGCTGATCGACCCCGCAGTGGACGACCAATCACAGCAACAGACGAGCAACATCGAGTTCGTGTCGGTCAAACGATTCGTTCCAACCGCCGAATTAAGCAATATGACATCGCTACAGAGCTCCAAATTTCCAAGGAGAGAGTGCACGTTATCATAACCGAGTTGCTGAGATATCGTAAGGTGTGTGCTCGTTGGGTACCGCATGTGCTCACTCCTGAACTCAAAGAGAAGTGAAAGAACGTTTGCCAGGATGTGTTGGTCCGGTACGAGCGTGAAGGTGAGGCTTTTCTGCAGCGCATTCTCACGGGGGATGAATCGTGGGCACATCGTTTTGACCCAGAGAACAAACGACAATCGTTGGAATATTGCCATGCAACATCTCCACGTCCCAAAAAGTTCAGGGTTGTCGAGTTAGTAGGGAAAGTCATGTTGACCACCTTTTGGGATTTCCAGGGTGTTGTCCACCTTGACTTCTTGGAACCAGGAACCACGATCGACTCAAAACAGTACGTGCAAACGCTAGAGAAGCTTCGCGCCCGGTTGCTCCGAGGTCGGAAGGGTATGGACCCTATTCTGCAGCACGACAATGCACGTCCGCACACAAGTCGAGAAACACAAGAAGGGTTGCAGCGATTGAAGTTCGTGGAGGTTCTACCGCATCCGCCATACAGCCCTGACCTCGCTCCCAGCGATTTTCACTCGTTCCCAAAGCTTAAAGAATCAGAAGCTTGAAAAAGGACATTGATTCACCTCTGATGACGAGCTGAAAGAGGCGATTCGATCCTGGTGTCGAAAACAACCAAAGGACTTCTTCTCCGACGGGATGTCACGACTAGGGTCACGTTGGCAAAAAGTGTGTGGACAGAGATGGGGACTATGTTGAAAAGTGAATAATGCATTGAAAAAGAGAACAAAATAAGCCATCATTTGAAAAAAAAATAATTTATATTCGTTAAAAAATAAAAGTGTTATGGCCTTGTAGGCATTACTTTTCAGCCCACCCTCGTACATTTAAGCGATAGTTATAAAATACAGAGTCTTTATAATTAAAGTTCCATTTTGACATGGCCATAAAAAAAAAACTACTGGACCAAAAGCTATAATACTTGGTAATATTATACAAGAGGACATGGGAAGTTCATACCCACCAAAAAAAAAAAAATTAGTTCAAAAGGTCACCACCAGCATGGAATGGCGCTCTATGCAATATTCGTATACGAAATTAGACACAAAGACACAGGTTAACAAATCTTTAATCGTTACTAAAATTAGTTACACGAGTAAAATTATTTTTAGTAACGATTAAAGACTTGTCAACCTGTGTCTTCGTGTCTAATTTCGTATACGAATATTGCATAGAGCGCCATTCCATGCTGGTGGTGACCTTTTGAACTAATTTTTTTTTTGGTGGGTATGAACTTCCCATGTCCTCTTGTATAATATTACCAAGTATTATAGCTTTTGGTCCAGTAGTTTTGTTTTTTTATCGCCATGTCAAAATGGAACTTTAATTATAAAGACCCTGTATGTTAGGGTTACGACTTTGAAACTATATTGAATGGATTCTACGACTATTGTTACATAGGAAAAAAAATATGCAGGAAAAATAAACTTTTTATTTCTTACAAACTTAGAAGAAATGAAAAAGCAAGTGTGTGACAAAAGTTCTGCAACACGTTAATCTTGTGACTAAAGTTCTGCAATACTGCAATTACGCCATAATAATATTAATTCTTATCATTAAACAACTCTTTAAAATGTTACTTACCCCACAGATGATAACGGGATCACCTTGTTCGCATAGAAGTTTTTTATGACCAATTAACTCATAAGGACACAGATTTTCACCATGGCTAAGACATGCTTACCAGTGTCGAGCGAGGTTAGAAAATATTTATTGAAAAACGTTGCCAAGGCATCTCGAATTGTGATATAGCAAAGTTTGTCGGCATTCATCGTTCAACTGTTGGAAGAATTATTAAGACTTACGAAGAAACTGGGAAAAGTGATGTGAGTGCGGTCTTCCCAGAATGACAACAAAAGCCCAAAACAATGTACTAAGGAGTATTGTGAAAACCACTAGAACGAGGACTGCTGCCATGATAACGCAAGAATGGTCCAGCATCATTAAAGTAAATGTGTCTGAAAGATTAACAAGACGATGTCAGAAACGACAGAAATGAAGTACGGCTTTCGAGTTGCAAAGAGGAAACCACTCCTTACGGCTAAAATGAAGAAAAAAAAATGGATTGGTGTTACAAATATCGCAGCTGGACTCTTAAACAATGGCGACGAGTAATTTTCAATGACGAAACCGGAATTTGCTTGTTTCAGGATGGAAGAAGAAAGTTCTCCGTAAAAAGGGGGAAGAATTGCTACCAAACTGCATTTCCAAGTCAGCGAAATTTGCCCCTGGACTCATGTTATAAGGAAAGTTGACAGCTGCAGGACTAGGAAACTATACTATTATCAACAAAAGTGTAACTTCATCAGTTTACAGGCTGGTTCTCATAGCTCTGATTTTAAGTGCGATCCTGTGATAATCGCACCTGACTGAGTCGAGCCTATGGAAACAGATTTTTAGCTCAGATTCAAATGCCCGACTGAAGCCGCGACTACAAATCGTCAGTCGCAGTAGTTTGAACCGTACAAACTTTTCTAGGTCCGATCCTGCGATTTCGGTCACGTGGATCACTGTACTGGATCGATCTATTTGGGTTCTCCATCTGTGAATGCTTACATGACGATGAAAATGTGATTTTCGTAACTCGCAAAATGTTAATAATCAATGAATGTTGAGGAAGTCATATAATTTATATAAAAGAATTGTTTTTATACATAAAAAAATTACCGAAAGAGCAAAGTTCATTTAAAGAATAAATCATTATATGGTCACTGAGGGTTTTAATGGTACGCCTACCTCAGGTGTTCGAATTAATGATGAAAAATAGGAAAGAAAATTCCGCAGCCTGGATTCGAACCAGGAACCTTTGGCTTGGACCGCCAACGCGCTAACCAATTGCGCCACTGCGGCCATGAAAGCGAACCGCTATTTACATGACCTTAGGGCTTGGTTAGAGCAGTTACCTAGTTCGCAGGCTGGGACTATCTTTCCTAAGGCGTAAATTCTTAGGAAACCCTCACTGACCATCTAATGATTTATTCTTTAAAGAATTTACGAGAGGCATCGGCCATGATAATCGAGGTTCCTGCTCTGATTCCGGGTCGCAGAATTTTTCCTTCCATTTTTCAATTGAAAAATCATTATCTATGCTTGGAGACGCATCTCCAGTTAATAATTATTATTATTTATTAGTTTATTGGAATTAAAAAAAAAAAAACCTTTTATTGTAAAGAGGACTTTTTTTTAAATAACTATAGTGCGTTTCAGAGCAACTTGAATGTATTGGAACAGTTACGCAACCTTTTCACGCCCTGATGTGACGTCGCATAGAAAAGTAGTGCGGCGTAAGTTGTGATTGGTGAGGAATAGCAACATCCAAAATGGCTGAAGCTGCTTCGTCTTCGCTTCCAACATTAGTCACCTCATCTTCACCAGCTCGTTATTGTAAGCAACATCGTTGAGGCATTTGATATTGGATCAACTACATGTTATTCGGTCCCGTATCTGTTCTAACACACTCAAGTTGCAATGAAACACACTATAACTATATACAGTGCAATACAACATGAATAATACAATGAATCTGAAATGTGCAACTAAAATCTTTATTTAAATTGCATCAAAATATTTTGCAACATGAGTAAATTGGAGAGGTCCATCCATTGTGAGCCTTTAAAATTTTTTTTTTTTTTCGAATTTTCATTAAGAATTTTTACTGTATTAATTCTAAGCATTTTCATACGTTTATTTTTAAGATATTGCGAAATTTAATTTAATTTTTTGAGATTGTTCCGTTTACCTACAAGTACGAGGCCTGTGAGAAAAGTATCAGACCCAATTTTTTTTTGCGAAAACCTGATGGATTTGGATCACGCGCGCTTGCATGAGCCAACCTTGAACCTTTGTGCGTATGCGTAAATTTTTTCCCGCCTCTCAATAGCGTCACTTGCTGGCAATCAGCATTAGAGGGAGATAATGTGTTGTGCTTGCTTCGGTTTTTCATTTGAAGGAAAATGCCGGAACGACTGGAGCAGCGTTACTGCATCAAATTTTGCCTGAAACTGGGCGACAGCCAGGTGGAAACCATCAGTCGTCACAGTGGAAGCATTCCTCGTCACCATGACCAAAGAAGGCCCACCACGTGCGCAGCAATGTGAAAGTGATGCTGACTGCTTTCTTTGACTCTCGCCGTGTGGTACACCACGAGTATGCACCACAGGGTCAAACAATCACCAAAGAGTACTACAGGGATGCAATTTGAAAATTAAATTTTTAATTACACATTTTAAGGATTAATTAGTTATATAATTTGAAGACATTTTTAATTTGAATCCTTTTCTTGATTCCATAGAAGATTCTATGTTAAATATTTTATTTGATAAAAAATTGTTATCTATTTTTTCTTTTTGCCGTGAAGAATATTGAATTTTAAACTTGTGAACTTTTATAATTATTCATTTTGGGTGACCTTTTTAATTATCTCAACAAGGTATAATATATAAAATAAAACATTAGAAAAACTTAATTCTTTTTTTGTGAAATAAACAAATTTTTAAATTTATCAGCGCCAAAGCCAGCTAGTCGGGGGCTTTGTCAGCTCTGTTCCAACTCTCGTTAGCCACGTGCTCCAGCAAAGAGGGGGGGGGGGGGGGCATTCAACGAATCGTCGGTGTGATTTCCCATGCTCTTGCCTTTGTGTGTTGAGGAATGTCAAATATATTATCACAGATGAATATATAACTATTCCCCTCTTTATTATTTGATAATTTTTAAGGAGTATACTGCTTTTTTAAAGCTGTATATAACGTAAGAAAACATGCTCGCCAACGTATCGATAAATTAGACGCCATGTTTATTCTCTCTCGACAAGAGGCTCTCTCTCCAATCAGTGCATGCGCAGTGTTAGATCGTGATTGCAAATCGTGCCTATGGGAACCGCACCCTCCGCCGATAATAGAGTAAGACTGCTGTCAATGCTAATCAAATCGAGCTTCTCAATCGCAGTCGTAGTCGTAGTTGCCAGTAGTAACGACCTGTCGGAGCTATGGGAACCAGCCTTACATCAACGTTATGGATGAGCATCTCTTGCCTACTGCTGATTAATACTTTCCTGATGGACAGCGTTTATCAGCAAGATTACACCAGCACACCCAGCCAAGATAACCAAACAGTATTTTGAAGACATGAAAATTGAAGCTTTGGACTGGCCTGGAAACTCTCCAGATCTAAAGCGCATCGAAAGGATGTGGGATATAATAAAGAAAAAAATTAAGCCAACTTCCGCAAAGTCCATTGATGAAATGAAATCCAAAACGTTTCATGCTTGGTCAGAAATTTCTGAACATGAATGCCAGGCACTTGTGGACTCAATGCCTAAGCGAATCGAAGCGGTGCTTAAAGCAAAGGGTGGTTCTACTCATTATTAATTGCAGTGTTGCAAGAGTAGGAAGGTGACATTCAAGAGAGTAGCGAACAACATGGCAGTTAGGCCTTTTTTAGCTATCTTAACGTTTAATCATGGTTTTTAACGTTTTCTTCCCTCTTAAAAACAAAAGCCAAGTTCGGTGATATTATTCCCAAAAAGAAATAATCAGTTTAATGGCAAATGGAACCAGACTTTGTGGTTGTCAAGAGCAACTTTGATCGTTTAAGGAACGTTAATGATGTTTGGTCCCATGTTCTACAGGAACCAAGATCGGTCTTCCCCTACGTGCGTTGCAGTGAAGCGGGAATAACCAACTACCGTCGGCGTGGGCGTTAAGAGAAGATTGGCAAGTGTTGAATTATTTATTTTGACGGGACCCTAGGAACGTTGTCGAAGAAAATTCGTGCCTTCGAACAATTGAACCAGCGAATATAGCCCAATTCGAAGAATCTAGAGGGATATCTGAGGAATGAGACACTAAAAATGAGCTCAGTTTTAAATGAACTGAAGAGGTGTGTTCCTTATGGAAGCCCATTTGTTTTGGAATATTAGTTACTCTTTACTAGTTAGTAAAAATATATGTTATGAGTGTAAGGTGGCACAAGGCTTCACCTGTTAATAATTGAGTTTGGGAAATGTAAATTGGGTATTGTTTTGGCATTTTTAGCGCTGGTCTTCCACATGAGTAGAAATTATAGGAATGTTGATTCATGAGCTATGCTCGACAGGAAGGGTTAATGTGGCCTCCCTTCTAATTGTTCAAAAAAATGTGACCTCGACGTTTTCATGTACATCAACGGTCCGGTAATACCTCATAAGGGAACACAATCTCATTCCGTTAACAGACTCTGGGGCACCAGTGGTATGCACACACTGGTGATGACAATATCACATATTTAAGAGCGAACCTTGTAAAGCCACAGGCATATTAGGAGTGAGAGCACACTGCCAAGGGGACGAGGAATGTTATAATTAAGAAAAGGATACAGATTAATTTAGCAGGGGCCCCTAGTAAATATAGTCACTGATTTGTTGAATAATTGGTAGTAGTACGAGGGTTGTACCAAAAGTAAGGTTCCTAATGAGCTACAGCCTCGAAGGAAGGTGCTAGGCTAAATCCGACAACAGTGCCGTGCGCAGTGGTTCCCGCACTCTCGAGCCCCATCTCGAGCGATTCGCTACGGCGCTCAGTGTTCGCTTGGCAGCCGTCAGAGATGGAAGTGTTGATCGCCGCTCCCGCCAAGTGCGAGGTTCGAGCAGTGATCCGGTTTCTCCACGCAAGGAAGTTACCGCCCGTGGAGATTCATCGGCAACTGACTCAGGTTTATGGTGAAAAGTGCATGTCCGTTCAGCACGTCCGAAAATGGTGCAGGGCTTTTGCTGAGGGTCGCACGGAAGTTCACGATGAAGAACGGAGTGGAAGACCGCCGGTTTTGGATTCGATTGCCCAGAAGATCAACAGTGAGCTGCTGATAGATCAGAAGGTCACTGTCCGTGAAGTCAAGAGCGACGATGAAGTCCGAGCAGAGGTCACACGCTTCCTCGACGGATTGGCGGGAGACTTCTTCGACTTAGGAATACAAAAGCTGGAGCACCGTCTTCAAAAGTGTGTCGAAAAAAATGGAGACTATGTTGAAAAATAGACAACAGTGTAAGCTTTTCAACGATGTATAAATTAATAACAATAAACAATGTTTTCTACTTGTAAAAAATATGGGAACCTTACTTTTGGTACAACCCTCGTAATTTACAAGATAACGAATAAATAATGGCAACATAACTCTAGGCGTAATGGTGTTCATTTCAGAATGTGTCGCGACTAAATCCAGAACAGGTCCCAAGAACCCGTGATCGTGTCAGGGTGAGTGAGAAGGTTACGTTTTGGAACCCCATAATAATAGAACCTCCCCACCCCCCTTGGCACGTCACAACACACCTGCTTTTTCATTTCTTCTAAGTTTGTAAGAAATAAAATGTTTATTTTTCCTGATTATTTTTTTTCCTATGTAACAATAGTCGTAGAATCCATTCAGTATAGTTTCAAAGTCGTAACCCTAACATATATTTTATAACTATCGCTTAAACGTAGAAGCGCGTGCACGAATGTTGCAGGATTTTTGTTATGAGGTTGTAGTCTTTATCAAAGAAGGAAAAAAAAGAAGAAAAAAAAAACACCCATTCAAAATCAGCTTTATCCAACCCACTCTAAATATTAAGAGTCGGCAAACCTCAGATTTTCATAACACCAACCACATTAATACTACATTCAAGATCACCTGTTGTAGATGTAGGAGCAAACTAATGGGTAACGTTAATCTACCAACTTGACAAAAAAACGTATATTTCAGTAAATTGTACTACTGCAACACCCATCAACTTTAACATTTCTTATAAACAATAAATCTGTACAACCCTTTCCTCACTTCTCCGTACTTTTATAATCAAGAACTCTAAACTCAAGCAGGACTAGTTTTAAAAGCCATTTAAAAATAAACATAGGGAAAAAAAACAAAAACAAAAAGATGAAAAACGATCCACTTGAATTTTATTACACAACAAGCCTTTGTAAATCAATTGCATACTTCACACGCTACGACCACGAATGGAATTTAATTGCAACAGCAGCAATACAATATTAAAGAAAATATATCGCAAATATTTCCCATCAAATTTTTAAATGCTAAATACAATGCAGCAGCATAGAAAATTCTACATCATAATTATTTCTATCAAGAATAACGTTTAGTTTTAAAAGCTAATTATAGCTGGTTGGCATTTTCGATATCGCATATTGAACCAATAATTTATTGATTGGACATTATTGATTTATATTTGTTTACAAGTGAAGAATTGATTGGTTCCATTTTCTTTCTTTTAACAAAGGAATGCGCATTCCTATTCTTATATTCGTAAATTACGCATCCAAGTGCATAAAAGCCACACTCAAACCGAAGTATCATTTCACGTTTTATAAAATTCTATAATAACCATTTCTTCTTCACACATTATAAGTGGATATTCCAACCTCGGCAATTTTCAAAATTCCATAATACAGAAAATTTAATGCAGAACTATGAAGCTGACAGGGTTGCTGCTTTAATTTATAATGCGTCTCAATTCATCAAGTTAAAGTTTCAATTTCCTTTATCCCTAACTATCAGATCGAAAACTTTTTTCATAGTTTCAGCTCTAAGCAAATAATCTACATAATTATGTCATATAAAAAACCATCCCGAGACATGACGTGTTGCTCTTGTGATTAGCAAGTGCGGATTCAAATCCCGCTGAGAGCGTGAATGTTTTGAGTTTCTCCTTTATCAAAAGGCTTGAGGAAACCAAGTTAAGTCACAGTAGGCACATCCCTTGCTAAGCTGAATTACTAATGATTAAAAGAATTACTTCTCTACACTAAAATGAAAAATAAGGATAAGGACTAAGAAGAATATTTACGGGAAAAAAGATGATCATCAAGTAAGCCTTTAGTTGAAAAAAAACGTTCTTTTTTATATAGGTAACAGATTCCAAATGATTATTGGCTAAAATATTTTAAAGATTCAGAATACATATGCATTCTAAAAGTCAATACAGAAATGTCCTTCAATGACCATCAAAATACATCCTAATGAATCTTTAATTATACATCAATACTCATCAAATTCCGCATAGTTCTAAATTGCAATCCACTGCAATGTGCAGAAAATATTTACGCCAACATCAATACATAATATTTAAAGCTTAAACGATCGCATTATCTTGAAATCGCTAACAAAATTCTGTATTTTATAAAAATTTTCTATAACATTATTTTTTAATTAAGAAAAATATCCCTTTGAAATTTTAACAACGTTATAAAAAAAAAAAAATCCCGAAAAGCCTGAAGAAGCCGGGTATAAGGTGAAACCGGCTTTTAATCATTTCACCAATAAAAAAAAAAAGTATTGCAAAGCTATTTCTTTTCATTAATTTGAAATAACGCAGATTTATTTCTATAGACTTTCGTAAAGTTTTTTGCAGAGTTGAAATATGAAGTACAGTGAAACCTCTTTAGTCCGACTAGCAATGGTTCCACGTAATAGTGGTCGTCTAGAGAGGTGGTCTTCTTAAAGAAAGGTGGGGGAGGGAAGCTTGATATAAAGTCAGCATAATTTTTATTGTTTTAATTGTTTAACATTATAAGGATATAATCTGATGACATGCAAAGCTTACTTTAAGTGATTTGTATCATGGACTAAAGTTTTATAATGAATTTGAAGGAAATTTGCAAAAGTTTATGCAGTAATGCGGTTATTCAGAATACACAATACGTGAAAACAATATACTAAAACATAATACATACATAGCAATAAAAGTGATCCCAGTTATTGGATCAAAAATTTCCTCTATTCTTTATTTAAAAAATGCAACATTGAAGTTTATTTTTTTTCTGCTCAATTTTTTACGCGCTATAACTTATTAATAGGGATGTGCTAGCGAAGGAATCTGGTAAGATCGATTCCCGATCTGAGATTCGAGTAACCTGGTTCTGGAACCAGTTCCCTTCTTACCTGTAGCACCATCTATTATCAATTCATTGAAGTATTTGTTCCTATGCAAGAACTTATCATTTTTATGCAATTCTTATGGATATTCAATTAAATATATTAGTAAGCGTCCATGTTTTTATGGAAAACTAGAAGCGAACCCATTCGATTGTTTAATCGGAAAATAACTCATTGTCAGATAACGCATTGTTAGATTTTTTCTTTGTTGTGACAACGTCCACCGTTGCCGATTTTATATAAATGTTAATTATTTCGGCACATCGAAATAACAGAACTTTATATGGCATAATTGATTATGCGGAGTTACAGATAGAAGGTAGTACGTTCCAGTTTAGCTATAAAAAGAATGACGAATCTAGTAAAAAAACAACAGGATTCTTGAAATGTACTCTGAAATGGATATTTCTTTCAGTTTCCACAGTTAAAAATATTTCTCAGAAATTTTTCGGTCATTTCAAATAAAGCTTTTAGGCCTAGTGAACTTTTTAGCTTTAGAGGATCCTTTAGTGGGTGGACGATTGCAAGGGCTCAGTTTTTTATCAAAATACTATAACATTTTCTAATTCCATTTATAAATACATGTAGTAATTTATACATTTTGTAACTGGAAATTGTAAGATCTAAGTTTTAGAAGTTTTATTGCTTTAAACATATGATAAAAATTAAATTTCACTTTGATACCATGAATCCCATAAGAAAGAAAAGATATCGATCTATAATCCAAGTTTTAAAAAAATATATCCAGAGTTTTATCCCATTTGTAGATTAGGGTTTTAGGAAACTCAGTATGGCTTTCGGAAACATCGTTCCACTCAGACTAATCTTGTGACTTTGACTCAGACTCTCTCGCTCCATTTAGATCGCAGGGATCAGGTTGACGTGATTTACTTGGATTTCTCAAAGGCCTTTGATCACGTCAACATTGAACTATTAATTCACAAACTAAACTTCATTGGTCTTTCTAATACCTTATGCAGTTGGTTTAGTTCGCTGCTCACTGATCGTTGATTTTTGCTCCGTGCCTGTGGCTTGGAAACTGGTCCTTATAAGATCCGTAGTGGAGTCCCCCAGGGCTCCCCGCTAGGTCCTATTTTGTTTAATGTTTTTATTGCGGACTTACCTTATGCAGTTTCATCGAAGCGTATTGGCTTCTTACTTTATGCTGACGATGTCAACATCTTTTGTCGCATTTCCTGCTGGACTGATTGTGCTCTTTTACAGACAGCTTTGAATGACATCTGATTGGGCATCGGGAAATGCTATGTGATATCCCTTAATCCCGATAAATCCTATGTGATATCTTTTACTAGGAAAGTCTCATCTTATTATTTTGATTACTTTTTGCAAAATAATATTATTGAAAGAAAGACTTCAGCTGTCGATCTCTGTATTATATTCTTACATCTTTGCATCTCTAGTATTTTTTTTTTTTTTAGAGGATCCAAAGCTGCCATTCAATCCTCGTGTCGACGACAACCCCGGAATTCCTCTCCGACGGGTTCACCCGACTAGTCACGCGTTGGTACAATGCGTGGAAAGGGATGGGGACTATGTCGAAAAGTAAATAGTGCATTACATAGAGGACAAATGCGAGTATAAGATACAAAAAGATTTTTGAAAATCAGTTAAATAAAAAAGTTACGGCCATGGAGACCTTATTTATCAATTGCCTCTCGTATGCAAGTAAAAACAAGAAAGATCAAGAAGATGCTGAAGAAAATTAATTGTTTACTGTTGTTGAAATATTTGAAGAAATTTTTTTGAACTTTTTGAATTTTTTGTTTTAATTAATTTTAATTTTTTTTAAATTTCTTTTAATTTTTCAATTTTTTTAAAAGAAACTATTTATTTTTGGGCAATAATTTTGGGCGTTTTACAAATATTTTGCGCACTTTTGGACGTAACTTTTGCCAAAAGAGGGCGCTTTTTAACAAGAGGTATCTGGTCACCCTGTTCACAATCACAATGTACGGAATCGATAAGTCCTCCATTCCTCTTTGCTAGATGCTGTCTTCTATTTGTAAAGTCTAAATTAAGTGGCAAAAGAATGGAGCCACTTATTGGTTTTACAATGTCCTTCTTGGCTGTCCCTTTCATATTTTCTAAATTTTTGACGTATATCGTTGAAATTCCGAACATAGCTAACCACGGGCATGCCCTCTTTCAGAATTACGAAGGTGGGAGTTAAAGGCCACCAACTGGCCTACAATTACTTAATCATAGCATGCATATTAATGTAAGACTAAAATCATCGCAGCAACGTCATCACGTTTGGAAAAGCTCAGTTTAACATTCTGAAAATGTTGAAATGCTGTTTTTTCCCCACTCATTTCGCGATAGGTAAATCCTCATTTCATCATCTTCCTTTTCAACACCCTTTGATAAACCAGTGTGCCATAAACATTTCAAATGGTTTCCTTTTCAATACCCTCTATAACAAGTCGCCAAGATTTTTCCAGCATTAGCATTTCACCAAGAAGAGAAACATTACAAAAAGTCATTTCATCAGCAACCTGGCCCACTCAATAACAAATAACGATGCTTTCCAAGTATCAGGCGTTGTGAAACGAATACAGAAAAAAGTAGGGTGGGGGATGGAGATAAAAGTTCCAACGTAAAAATAAGTTTAGGCTGATTTTTGCATGCAACCAAATAGGCTTGTTGGATAATCATGATAATCATGCAGTTAATCACTCCAAATATGGCAACAGATGTTTTGCTTCAATGAACCCTGCACCTGTGCAAATTAACCACTCGTTTTGGCTAAACTGCTTGTTTACTTTCATTTATTCCTTTCTCTAATGAAAGATAGCAAAATACAGGTTCTACAAACCGACAACAAATTCGAGAAAGTTGTAGATACCAATGCCCCGTCACAAATTCCAATTTTAATGGCTCTCCTGAATTCTTGGCATTTGTATAAAGTGTTCTCCGTAGACCCTTTTGAAAGGGCAAAACTGCCTAGCTGACTATCCAGCTTAATAAACGAAAATTTTCTTAACATTGCACAACATTTTATTAATTTTAAATTTTTTTTCATCAGACTATTTCTTCCTTCCAGCTGATAAAATTTTCTGGGAGAACACTTGCATAGAACAGTGTAGGAAAAACAGCCTTTTAGAAATTTCATTGTAAATGGAACATACAAGGCCTGTGAGAAAAGTATCCGACCTTATTTTTTTTTTGCGAAAACCTGATGGATTTGGATCGCACGCGCTTGCATGAGCCGACCTTGAACCTTTGTGCGTATGCATGAATTTTTTCCCGCCTCTCAATAGCGTCAGTTGCTGGCAATCAGCATTAGAGGGAGGTAGTGTGTTGTGCTCACATCGGTTTTTGATTTGAAGGAAAATGACGGAACGACTGGAGTAGCGTTACTGCATCAAATTTTGCCAGAAACTGGGCGATAGCCAGGTGGAAACCATCCGGAAGATTCAGATGGCTTTCGGTGACGATGCTATGGGCATCACACAGATTAAGGACCGGTACAACCGGTCGGCCATCAGCATGCCGAAATGACCAGGTCATTGCCAAAGTGAATGCTGTGGCGATGCGGGACCGTCGTGTGACTATCCGAGAAGTTGCGGAAGAGGTGGGCATCAGTACGTTTTCGGCACATTCCATTCTCACCGAAGATTTTTGAACGCTGGCAAACAACAAATTCGATTTTCATTTCTAGTGTTCGAGTTCAGTTTCGATTTGAACATCTGCCAGGTACTGCGAAACATTCCTGCAATATTATCTCAGTCATGGATGTAAAATCAAAGTTGAAAAATGAATTGAAACTTCCACAGGCAGAATTTTTCAAAGAGATAGCCTGCATTTAAATGCACGCTTGGATATAGCCTGAAAAAGAGGAGGTGTGCATAGCTGCCAACATTGAAAAGTGAAAAATCGGGAGGTCTACCAAATCGGAAGCTAACTGGAAGTGGGTTGAACTAAAATAGGCTAACCAGAAGTTTAGGGGGAACAATTTTTTTTTTTTTTGATCACAAATGATAAAGTAATGACTAACAAAAATAACTTTAAAAAAAAAAATAAAATAAAATCTATTAGCATTCACTAACATGCCAGTTGCATACTTGAGTTAAAGATTGATATTTTGCGGAAATTTCTTATAAGTTGACAGCTTCGAATTCATAGCAGCCTCGCACACACAATGGATTTTTAGCTGTTTCAGCGTTTTTAACAAAAAAAATTTTGAGTTGGCAACACCAGAAATAGTGTCAAAGGCGCTATTTTCGCTACCCAAGTATTCAACAACTGGGGAAAAAGTTGTAGCACAAGTTTTGTTCTCGACATTATGATCATGAAATTCGTGGAACATAGTCACAGAATACGAGAATTTTCAACTAATTTATTTAACGAATTAAAAATCGGGAGATTGGTTTTTTAATCCAGGTCGCAGAATATTTTCTTCCCTTTTCTACATTGTAATTATGCCATTTTATACATCGTAGATCAGCAAAATAACAATATACAAATTTTATTTTGCTTTTTTCCCATTTTATAATTATCCATATAATGTAAAACATATAAAAATAAGTTTCAAAATTAAAATTATAAATAAAAACGTTTCTTGGTTATATGGGTCAAGATATTAAGGAAATGTAACCATAACCATTAGATGCACTCAAAAAATCTACAACAAATTTTAAAATACAGTCGTCCCTCCGCAAGTCGGAATTCTACAAGTCAGGAAATTCCACAAGTGAATTTTTTCCTGAAAGCCAAGATGGCAGACAATGACTTCTAGTCGATTTGATTTTGAGAAAAATTAAATCTGTGATGATTATTATGATTAAAATATTCAAAATTAATGCATACAACCTATATTCAGGAAGGGGGGGGGGGGCGCTATAAAAACTAATTATTGAAATTAATATAAGCCAACGTTCTTCAAG
>JAHWFO010045295.1:21887-37316 GCA_023313115.1 Rhysida immarginata | reverse complement strand
ATTAAATCTGTGATGATTATTATGATTAAAATATTCAAAATTAATGCCTACCCCCCCCCCCCCCGCCCGGGGGGGGGGGCCCTATAAAAACTAATTATTGAAATTAATATAAGCCAACGTTCTTCAAGCTGGTTATTTTCCGCGAAATTTGAAACTGTGACCGTTATAGAGGCACCCCTCCCCACTTGAGCAGCTACATTTTTCCTTAAATAATTAAAATGCTGACTTGCGATTAAGATTGCTTTAACCTCTTCACGACCAGTGACGAATATGTGTTCGTCATTTTCAGTTATTAATTCTATGAACCAAATGAAAACGCGGTTTTCCAGGAATGAAACAAAATCATTTGGAACAGTTTATTCTTTTATGGGTCCATTTTCCTGTCGATCGATGAAACCATTGCGCTCATTTTTTGATTGCTTATTTCCTCACTATTGTACATCGTATTTGCACCGTTTTTACTCCTTTTTTTTATAAAAAAAAAAAAAAAAAAAAAAAAACTAGGATGATTATGATTCTGAAACAGAAATATTCTTATATACGACGAACTCACGTTCATCATTAGTTTACCAGATAATACATAAAATCTGGTTCTAGCGGTATCCTTCAAAATTTATGCTGGTCGTGAAGAGGTTAATTTTAAAAGTATCACTATATTTGATCTGGTTTAATTTTTCCTTGCAATTTTCTTCTTCAAAAGCTGGTAATTTACTGAAGAATATGTATTACGAATGGAATTCCACAATAAAGTAGACGCGAATGCCTATCTTGAATTCCACAAGTCGGAAAATTCCCTAAGACGGCGAGGCCCTGGAACCAAGGTTTCCGACTTGTCGAGGGACATCTGTACTACCAAGTTAAAGACATATCTATTCTAAATTGATTGTAAGATAATTTAAACGGATTTTATTAACCCCTTGGCTACTAATCACGAGTCTGACTCGTTGTCTGGTTCAAGTGCCTTATCGCTAGACCACGAGTCTGACTCGTTCTCAAGTTTCAGTTTCAACTGCAGTTTTCTTTTTTTACTTTAGCAAGAGATGGCGATTGTTTACCATTCTGTATCTCTTTCTCTTTCATATACACTTTATAGTTTTTAAAAATCTTCAATAGGTGGCACAAAAATCGAAGAGAATTTAACGCTTGTCATTCTCGTTTCAAACTTCGCCATGTGCAGTCTGAGACTGAAAGATATTAATGCGAAAGTAATGATTCAGAAACGGATTAGGATCAAATCTCCGACCTTTAGATGTGTTTTCTGTGATTTTACCGGATACATTTTGGGAAATGATTTCTTCCAAAACTAATAAATACGCCGAACAGTTTTGATAGCCAAACATATAAACAAAAAACATATGACGATTATGTAAACGTTATCATACATTTTCTGACTACTAAAAATGTAAAGTCTAATTATTATCCTGTAAAAATTTCATACAAATATCTTATTCAATAGTGTTTTTTTTTTCATATTGTTTATTGCACTGTCTATCGAAGAAATTTTTTCCTCCATTTAACTAGAAACTTCTGACCCTGCTAACTCAAGGTCAAATCAGAGCACAAGGGGTTAAAATAATTTCATTTTATTATTAATTAGTAGTTCTGGTAGATAACACTCTTTCTGATTAACAATGGATGATAAAAATTGGAACCATCATAAAGCAACACCAAAAATATTCATTGGTCTCAAGTCAAAATTTTTTTGAAGAACTGGAATTTCCAAAACAACGGATAACAGTAAGTTTTTTGTTTTTTTTTAACATACGAATGTTGGAAATATAATAATGATCAAAATGATACATGATTAGAACAGGAAAGGCAACCCACAGATTCCCTTTTACAATCCCTAAATATAGTCCCCAGCATTGTCCACAACTTATCTCCATCGTTTTAGCTTCACAATTTCGTCAACAGCCCCAAAACTACTTACCTCACAGATGAAGCGGTAGAATCCATCGTGCTGGGTTCCTTAGTTTTGGGAATAAATCAAAGTCGCGCGGGGGCTAAAATCTGTAAGAGTATGGAGAGTGGTGCAGCACTTTCCAACGCCATCTTCCAAGCAGGGCATAACCAACAGCAGCCACATGACAACGGGCATTGTCTTGGATTGGGTGGAGTGGCGAAATACAATTTCATTTGTTGTAATTTCATGTATTTAGAGGAAAAAAATAACTTCCTTCTTTATTGTTATTGTTTCACGGTGAATAGCACCGTTCTGTCGGTAAACACACACACACACAAAAAGGAAATTGGGCACTTTGTGATTAAGAATATCACCATCATAGTTTATGCAATAGCTTTAATGCATTCACCCATTGTATATTGTAAAGTATTATCGCATTGTATGGTGTTAGCAACACAGGTTTCTATAGTCTTGGTAGCACTCCCTTGCAGTATGACCCCTTGCAGTTTCAATTTTAAGCCAAGAACGCTGCTCCAATTTGGAAAATATTTCTCCACCAAATTTCAGTTCTGAGCAGAATGTGTAATGTAAAGCCACAAGAAAACAGAAACAGAAAAAATCAAAACAGAATATTTCTGGTACAGATGTTCCACACATCAGAAAAATAGAGCTCAAGCGCAATCCATTCTCAATTTGCTATTCTACTGCTTCTCCGCCCAACCTCTTCTACAAGCTCCTCCATATCAATGCGAAGCCACTTCTTTTCATATTATCCATATTCTTATAATAAGGCTTCGGAGTTCACCAAGGGAACTACAGACAGTGGAAACTCGAATAGACATGCAGCAACAGCAGAAAGAAGGAACCAGAGCCACATCGACACAGCAAGGCAGACAAGGCCGACTAGATCACCTTGGAGACAGAAGCTGTGACGATTTTGCAATACTTCCAATTGGTTTTTTGTTTGCTAACAAAACAATGGAAAATTTTTCTTTGATACTGCTCAATCTTTTCAGTAACCAAAACGAAAAGGAAAGAAAGTGACGGTCAAAAAATTTTCCATTGGGTTTCTCTTCTGAAATTATTCCGATAATGTGGAACCCAAGCTTTAGTTTGCTTGGTAAAGTGTGAAAAGGGGAAGTTATGGCCTTGCACATGCCGAATCAGTTTGGATGGGAATCTTGCGTAAGATCTTCTGATTGGCTAATTCCGCACTTCTTGCATCACGCAAATGTTTTCTTTTATTGTACAGAGCACATTGTACTCCAGCATTGTATCATTATTAAATTTTCATATAAACAGAAAATTGTTCAGAATACGTGCTAAAAGCAATTTAACTTAAGCCTATTTTACCAATCTATAAAGGGGGGGGGGGGGGGATATGAATGCAAAATCTTGAATAAAGGCCAAGTATTCAAATAAACGCAATCTCGATTAAAGGCCAGCGGAGTTTTAAAAATAGCAAATAAACGCCAGGTCTCAAATAAAAGCAGACTCCGATTGGTTATTGGGTTATCAATTATTTATGAACTCAGTTATATAAATTCCACCGATGTCCCCTTCACCATTGGCCCCTATTCTAATTTCGACCATGCTACTTTACCCTCTTAGTTTCTGCATAAAAAGAAGTTCTCGATTATAGGGTCTAATTATCGAAGCAGAAGATCATATCTAATGCATATTAGATTTCCTAAAATTTTTGTTATATGCCAGGTCTCAGCACAAGAAGGGGGGGGGGGGGTCAGGACCATTGTGAGAAATAGACGCCTGGGCCTCTATTCAAGATTTTACGGTTACATCAATGGTGGAGCACAGATGTTCCTACAAAAAAGTTTTTTAAATGCTCAAGTATGTCTTCAATAGGGTGACCAGATTTTTTTTTCTTATGCAACTGGGGACGCCATTAGGAGGTAATAAAACCTGAAATTCGGCGACAGTGGAAGTCACGTGACGTTAGGAGCTGTTGACACCAAGCCACTGCCAGCAAATTACGATAAATGCATATGGTGTTTATAATTAAAGTCTGCAGATCAGATCTTCAACCCCGACGTATTTTACTGAGCATTCAGAAACCTAGAATAAGTGATCGCTTATACAGTCATGAATGAATGCCGAGCGCAGGAAGAAGCATGGGTGCCATAATAATGACACCTGAAAGACCATGCGCAGAAACGAACAGAAACATGGGAGCTCAAGATCTGATGCCACTGCCTGTGCCGTTCCTCACTTCTGACCACAAAACTGAGGCAGAAAGATTAACCAACGAATAATTTAACGAACAAAAATGCTGTGTTATGTGCTCCCGGGTGCTCAATTCACAGATTAATTGAGCAAAGTAATGTTTTATCAATTTCAGGATATATTTTACGGTCTTTAAGTTCATAATAAATAATAAACAGCGCTACTCGGTTTAAAGAATGCTACAAGCAAAACTCAATCAGAGTAATATCGACTGCTAGTAGCCAACACCAGAAGTGCAGCAAAGCATGGTTCCCACATGTGTAAAACAATGGCAGAAACCACAAGGCAAAAACAAAAATTTTACATCACTTCCTGCTCTCTTTATTCCGCCCGACAAAAGATTCTCTTATCTTGGCAGGCTATGACTCAATCCAACCCGAAAAAAAAACCCAGGAGTTTTCTATCAGGCAGAAAGACGAAAGCAGGAAGTGACGTCAGAGAATTTTCTTCCTTGTGGTTTCTGCCGTTGTTTTTACACATGGGAACCAGGCTTTACTAAGGAAGCGGAAATACATCTTGGTACAAAGTAAGCAAATACTTGTAAACATGCATCCCGTCCATAGGTTACATGCTAACAACATCTGCTACGATGCAGGTATTAACGAAACTACTTTACCCATGCAAAAGGGGACTCTAAACTCACTTTAAAGGAGTTTTATCACTCACCCCCACCCCCCACTTACTTCTAAGAAACCAACTCGCTTCTGAATAAATCGTTTCACTAAAAACTAGGCCTATCGAAAGCATAATTATAAATATTTTCCTAATTGTGAAAGATTAATCAACGTTTTCTTAGAACGATTACACTGGCCAACAAAATTTAAGATTTTTCTTGAGACAAAATGAAAACGGGTGATTTTTGGTAGCATTCTTTCTGCTGATTACGAATATAATTTTTAAATTTCTCTGGCACGCACAGCTTTCTTGTTTTACAATGAAACATTTTAAAATTATTCAGAGTTTGGGGCCTGGTAAATTTCCTTGCGGCCCCAAAATATGGATAGTTTAACAATGCAGACGCTTCTTTTCACACCCATTACTTTAACATAGAAGTTTCATAGTGCATAACTTGGGAACGTGACGTGATAGAAAAAATCTAAAAGCAGATTCAGATTCTACATACAATCGAACCCAAATAACTCAAACTCTGACAACTCAAATTCCCGGTTAACTCAAACGATATTCTAAATCCCATCCCCCAGAGCATTTAATTCAATAGAAAATTCACTCATTAACTCAAACACATTTTTTAATAAATCCCGGATAACTCAAGCCTGTTGAAACTTTATTTCATTTTTCAACTTTAATTTTTACATCCACATGACAAAAAAATGGAGGAATCTTTTGCAGCCGCTGGTACCCATTGTGAAAATCAAAACTTAGCGTGAACACAAAACTGCGAATCGAACTTGTTGACTGCGATCGTTCAATGGGAGAATATTTAGACATAGTAATTGATGCCGATTGAGCGTTCATTTTTAGAGGAAGTGTTCATGTTGACCATAAAGCTCATTGCATGAATGATCGCAAATGAGTTTTTAAAAGCAGTCGTACACTTCTGATTGGTCATCACCATTTTGATTTCGAAACTTCAATGTCTCATTGCCTTTGTCGATGTAAAAGTAACGGAAACTCGAGGAAAAAAGTGAATTCTCTGTTTCAAATATAAACTTTTATACATATATCATGAATGTCATCAGATGAAAAATAAATGGGCAAAAATTGCCAGGAGATGCCTTTCGAAGATTTTTACAAACCAGAAGTAGAATTCGAACGCCATGCCAAAACAGCATTGTAACCGATTTAGTGTTGGAATGGGCTGTATTTTACTGGGTTCGTATTGCATTTGTATATGGATCTCATTAAAACTAATCAAATTCATAAAAATATTGTATCACGTAATATTTGTAGTGGTCATGTACCCTCGTTTTCGACTTACTGGTTAACTCCAAAACCTGTTAAGTCAAAATTTTTATGTGGTCCATTGACGATTTGAGTTATCAGGGTTTGACTGTACTAAGAACACTGTGTGTGGTCTTAGTTACAAAATGTGTGTTGACTAGTGTTATTGAACAACGTTTGAATTCATAAATTCTGAGAAAATGTTAATTTTCGGAGACGTTTCTGGGGACAAATATTCATTAATTTCCGAGGACAAGGCAGACGATCCGGGGCCATCTGGTCACCCTAGTAAGTACATGTACATCTTTTCTTGTAAAAAGGTCCTCTTTTAGAAGCTTTTTTTAGAAAATCCCCCACGTTTAAATATCATAAAAAATAAAAAGGTTTTAAAATCAGCGTTTTTATTACCTCACAAAAAGCTGCTCTTGGTTATTGACTCTCCATGAAACAATTGTAGCACCTAAAATAAACAATTAAAATGCAAACTTCATTAAAACGTTGTTTTGTTTATAATCCACAAAATTTTATTTTATACATTTATAATAAATACAAAAGATGATGAATTTAAATTAAAAACAAACTGAATCATCATTCACAGTTTAAGTAACGAATTGCTCTTTGTATTGTGGTTTCTATAACAAATTTAATTGAAACTTTACAATACAAGACGGATTTTAAGTTTTTAAAGAAAAATATGAGGAAGGGCGACTATAACCGGTCGCCATTTTGAATTTCACTGCAAATAACCAGCTTAAAGAAAAGCAGGCTTATATTCTCTCATTAATTACCTTAATTAATTCATTCCCAGCAACCCCCCCCCCCCAAGTTCATTAATTGGTATATTTTTAATATTTTAATCGTAATAATCTTGACAGATTTAGTTTTTGTTGGCAAAAAACCCGACTGGAAGTCATTGTCCGCCATCTTGACTTTCAGGAAAAAATTGCAGACTTGTGGAATTTCCCAACTCGTGGAATGCCGACTTGTGGAGGGACAACTGTATTTGCAAATAATTATTAATGATCAGCTAATTGTAATGCTGTTTTTTAAAAAAATCGACTGCATCCAACAAACTGTGAATAAAGATTAAATTTCTTTATCATTTAACTTCAGCACCAAAATAAATTTCATTACTTTATTTCATTAACGGAGGTTGACATTAATGCTAAATTTAGCATAAATTACGCTGATACTTATCAGTTGGACGCGATTTTGAAATTTTTAAGCGCGTCCGGAAAAACGCTAAGTTTATATAAAGTCAAAGTTAAACTATAAAATTTCCCTACGATTGGTGCGATTTTTAATAGTTAATTGGCTAAGACGTAACGTGTGATCACCGACATCATAGCCAAGATTTTTCGACATAAAAAGCAGAGTGAAAGTGAAATTCCTGACAGCAAGGCTTGTAAGAGGCCCAGAGTAACGGACTTTTTAGTCAAAGAAAAGTTTCATCCGATTCACTTTCGATTACTAGTAATAATTCAACGGGCATTGAAAGAGTAGAAGAAAATATTAGTAACGAACATGATTTTTTTTTTTTTTTTGAAAGAGTATACTAAATAAATACGAGGGGACCCAATAACTGAAATACATGGGGTCCGGAAACTCAATTATTCTCCCTAAAGCAAACCCTGTTAACTATATATTAATTAGGACGAATAACACTCCTTTAATTAAAAGAAGACAAATAAATTAAAATAAATATGAAAAAACAATGAAAAAAGTCACCCAATTGATACAGTAAAACTTGAAGGACGAAACATAAATGAAATACAGGACTTGTGGAGAAACTCGGATGAAATACAGAAGAAACGCAGAAGAAACGAAGATCTAGTGAAGAAATGTTACACGAACACAGGGAGGCACACAGTTACAGATGAAGAAGGTCTATGATGGAAGTTCGATGATTCGTAACACGTAGATGACTAACTTGAAATATAACGTTTTCGGGATTTTTTTCAGTAATAAAGTTTTTTGAATGAATGGAAGATATAATAATGAAAATGGGAAAAAAAATCCCAAAAACGTTATATTTCAAGTTAGTCATCTACGTGTTACGAATCATCGAACTTCCATCGTAGACATTCTTCATCTGTAACTGTGTGCCTCCCTGTGTTCGTGTAACATTTCTTCACTAGATCTTCGTTTCTTCTGTGTTTCTCCACAAGTCCTGTATTTCATTTATGTTTCGTCCTTCAACTTTTACTGTATCAATTGGGTGACTATTTTCATTGTTTTCTAATATTTATTTTAATTTATTTGTCTTCTTTTAATTAAAGGAGTGTTATTCATCCTAATTAATATATACAGGTCGAACCTCACTATAACGAAATTTCACTCTAAAGAATTATTTTTCTGGTCCCGCCTAGACCTAACTAATCTAATGTACAAAAAACTTCACTTTAACGAATTTCAGTTTAACGAAATTTCACTTTAACAAAGACATTTTCTAGCCCCCACACACTTTAGCAAAACCTCGATGTAACGAATTTTGAATCGATACTCGATTTTCAAACGTTCGTCTTGAGTTTCCCCAACAAAACGTACCCCTCTACTACAGCCTTTGGACCTAGATATCATCCTCTGTAAAAGCTCGATACAGAAAGCAACTACTGAAATAAATCCTTCTGAATCTGGAATCAGCGTCAGAGAAGAAAGTAGATGTAAGGCAAGCCATGGAAATGATTTCTGCTGCAAAGTGGGATGGGGCAGATCCAGAAATGGAAGAAGTTTGCGATTATGATGAAATTGAACAGCTCTGGCCATCTGTGGCAACTTCAACAGGGGTTTCAAATGAAATTCTGTTTGAGGACTTTCTAGATGCCGACATGAATGTAGAGGTAGGTGGCACATGATTTAACAGATGATGAAATTGTCGCAAGTGTGACTGTACAACAATGTAACCTAGTTGACAGCGAAGAAGAAGAAGGCGAGGAAGAAGACGAAAATGTGACCCCACAGTTTGCCATGAATTATCTCGATAAAGTGCAAAAATTTCTTTACCGCTGTGATGATATTCCAGATAACTTTTTTGTTTGTTTTTTGTTTATTTCTAAACTAGGTCAATCTAAGATCACAAATTTTTTCGATAAAGCTTAATTAAAACAGTGTCTATGCTCAAAAAAATTCAGTTGGGGCCAATGTGCCTTTTGTGTGCATTGTTAGACAAAGTACAGTGTACAAAACTTCAAATATATTTTTCTGTACAGTAAATTAAACTTAACGTGGCTTTAATCAGTTTTTTTAGCATATTTGAGCTTCCCCTCATTTTAACGAAGTTTCAGTATAACGAAATTTTTTTATGGTCCCCTGAGATTCGTTATAGTGAGGTTCGACCTGTATTTATCACAACTCCTACGTTTATAATATAACCCTGTTAACATTTATAAAACTTTATTAATAGTTTGTTTCTTGGAAAACATTTAATTATTTGCTTAAATTCAGTAACACTTACGTAATCTTTAAAGTTTCTTGTTAAATCATCTTCAGAAAGAAACATTCAGTACAAAACAAAATAAATGAATTACATAGTAGAATACAAGTAAGTATTCTTCACCATAAGCAAATATTTTTTTACATTTCCATGTAATTTTAATATTTTTTTTTTAACGTTTGATATCCTAAGAAGATGCATTTGACAAAAGAGCAACGAACTGAAATCATACTGATGGCCTGGTCAGGAAGCAGACGCCTGGTTGCAACCAAATTTAACAAAACATGGAAAGAACATCACACACTATGGCAAACTTAAATTTTTCAAACTAGAAACGTGGTAAAAGCATATTAAAATGCATTTTCACAACAAGGGTAATCATATAGAGCATATTATATGTGAATAAATTATTTCTTATAAAAAATATTTATTTTTCTTATGCATGGAAAATCAAATATCAACTGCATTTCTTATGTACTTATTTTTTTTTAATTTTGTTTTATCATATGGCCGAGGAAAAAAACGTTTATTTTAAAACATTCCCTGCTAAATGCTCCAACCACATAAATTCCAACCACTATTTGCATTCCCATGAAATTCGTGAAAGAGAACAAAAACACTAGTTTCCAATTCAAAAGTGGTCATCTCCAAAAGTGAAAGGACTCCGTCATCCATTACACAGCAACGCCAGACAGTGATCAAAAGTCATGTTAACCTTGCCTAGTCTTGCATGACAATTATGACAAACCCCACTTTCTCCTAACTCTTTAGACTACTGGACCACTGGGTATGGGAGCTAAAGGGGTAAAAAGAAAGTGAAACTGGGGTGGTGGGTGGAGGGCACCATTATCCTTCCTGTCTGCCTTTCCCCAGAAAGCATTATATCCTTTCAATAGCTGGGACAGACAGTGGAAACCATTATGGACAGAGAAGAAGAAGAAAAAAAAAAAAGAGTGGACTTCTCCTTTGCAAATCTATATTCGGAGTAGTTCATTATCAAAGTGTGAAAGGTTAGGACCATAGCAGCCTGTGGGAAAGTGAGCTGGCTACTGTTGGTCAGTGCAAGGGGTCACTCGTATGGGTGCCTCCGTCCAGGTGCATTCAATCCCAGTAAAGGTTGTTCTACCAGTTGCTTTTGTTTTGCCAGCAATGTTTTACTCACGTTTATGGCGAGAAAACCCTTTGGCCATAATTCATCAAAGTCTCACAAAACTTTTTTTTTTTTTTTCCTCCTTCCTCTTAAAGCATATCCATCTTATTGCCCGTTCTAAATGGGGGATAGAAAACGGTACCGGGAAGAAATAAAAATACATTACATGCCGTTACATTTTTAAGCTTGAGAATTATTTTCTTTACGAATCCAAATTTTAGGATAGCTTTTTTTCTAAAAAAAAAAAAATAATAATAATAATAATAATAAGCGAGCCTGCCTGAATAAAAATTTAATTTTCTAAATACGAAACGTATATTAGTTTTCTAAGCAGCGTTTGTTCAATACTTCAAAAAATCAAATAAGACTTGTAAAAAAATTATTCATACATTTAAATGTTAGAATTATATTCACACATTCCTTCCAATTCAATGCTAATACTATCGACCATCTAATAGCATTAACAGACGAGCTTGCTAAGATTTAAAGTTTACATTGCTATTATACAAGAGTAAACTAAACATTCCTCTTATTATATCATCATGACTCTTGCCCGAAGCAAACTATCAGCTGTGTAATGGATGGGGAATCCCTTATATATGCGGGGCATTTAAAAAAAAAAAAAAAAAAAGAATCAGTATTAGATGGCATAACCTTAGAAGTTTGTATAAAAAATTTGTAAGGAAATATTATTTATCTTAAAGGTAAAATGATAAGATTGACTATTTCTTATAAAAATCAGAATCTTATAATAATAATGTTATTTTTTTTTTCTGAAATTAAGTACGTATTTAGTTTAAAAAAATTATATTGAAATTTTATATATATAAATATGATAAAAAGATTTTAGAAATCGTAGTCTTATAATAAAAAAAAAATAAAAAATAAAAAAAAATGTATATTTGAATAAGTAATAGGAAGCGAGATGAGAGCGGGAGCTGGAAGTGAATTTTTTAGAAAGCAGTTTCTTGGCTATAAATTCACTTTTAAAGTAATTACAATATTAATCTTTCATCAGTAAGAAACGAACAGATCATTTAGTCAACGTAAAAATAGCAGGGCGATAAAAATCCTCCAATTATGGTCTTTTTTTTGTTTCCCTCCCTTAAAGAACAGGATTTTTCCTTTCCTGTTTTATATATCAGAGAAGACGAATCAGTTTATTATCGATTACTTTTATTCCAGTTTCTTAGTTTAACTACCTTCTAGTTCGTAACTATACAACGGACTTAAAACGGGCAATTGAAAAAACAAAAAGTAACGAAAAACTAATCATTTTACATATTTAACATTCTGATCAACTTATAAAATTTATCTTCTGCTACATGAGCAAAGCGAGCCAAAAACTGGATTTATAAGCAAATTATATAATTAAAAAAAAATTTCTAACTTTAAGTGGCAATGATGATCTGGTTCAATCAAATAATCTGGGATAAAAACAAGTGAAGAATTTAAATATCAAATAAACATGCATTTGGAGATAATGAAAAACTCTCACCATCTATGCATGCCCGACTTTCGTTTTAAAGAGATTGATACTAGTCATTATTAATATATTCTAACAAGATAAACACTTCTAAGATAAGCAATACCATAAAGTAAACTTATATTTTACCTTAGTCACTACCAGGTTACAAAGCAGTCGGAATAGACTGAATCTGAAGTGGTGGCTTTTGCAAAAACAGGTGAAACGTAGAAGGATTCGACAACTCGCAGAATTTAAAAGATTTTATATTAAGATTGTAAGACCATTAAAAACATTTTGAGACACATCTAGCGAGTAGACATTTCTTGATAACGTTTTTAATTAAAATTTTTCCATTTTCGTTTAACTTGATTTGTCGTCGGGAAGAGAAAATTCTTAGATGTAATTTTAATATTTTTTTTAGAAACTGGTCCGAATTGCATCTTCCTGCAATAGCATCAGCGGGGAACCTTAAGAAACATTCAAAGCTCTCCTAATTATGGAATGCACGAGGATGATCCTCTTAAAGTCGAGGATGATCCTTAAAGTCGGAGACCACGATTTGAGGAATCTTTATTGAAATTAAATTCAAAAATTTATCTATCGATCCAGACTTATAATAAATTTAATATAAAATAACATTTAAAACGATATTAGTTTGATAAAATAATAAATCTGCAAGTCCAAAAGGTCCCTATCACTTCTCTGCTGTTCTAGTCTTGTAGACTCAATGTCGATTTCTTTGGTGAAGTTTTTTGGAATTCTTATGTCGATTATAGACGAATGCTGCACTTGAGGGATCTTCCAGAAATCGGCATCAAACGGACAAGTAATGCGAAATAGATTTAAAGCAAGAGACTAGTGATATTGGGTCACGATCCTTTTGGACTTTTTGAATTCCTTTTCGAATAACATTTTGTCGGTGGGTACAAAGAAACCAAAAGTTCTTTACTCTCCGACGAGTCAATGCTCACAAACTACGATGTCAACTTGACTATTTTTAATTTTATGGTTAACGTTCACTATCTGCGCATCGTCGGACGACCGATCATGCGACCGAGGTAAATGAAGTTCTTATTAATTTAATGCGACTAAATAGAAAAGGGGGTATATGACAATTCGTTAGAGGGGGGTTGGGGGGCGCAGCCCCCCAGTCTTTAAAAAACAAATTCACTTTCCTTGGTCGCATGATCAGTCATCGTGTGGCGTGCAAAATTGTGAACAATAACCTTTATTTTATTATATTAAAAAATATTTAATATTAAAAAAATGATAAAAAATTTTTATGAAAACTATTTTGCACTTTATACATTTAATAGCCAATTGCTTCTAGTATTATTATTATTTTAAATAAAATTTTTCATTAAATTTCTAAAAAAAAAAATTAAGGTTATGGTTGCTAAATGTCAATTGCATATTAAGAAAGTAGGCTTTCTATGGGGGCAAAAAATTATTTCAACGAATATGATGAGCAAATGAGTTAATGATGATATAATCGCATGAGGACTCCTACCTATTCCGGCCTTTATTATTATTTTTATTTATTATTATATTTTAAATAATAATCTAAACCAACTCTGCGTCGGTAAACAGGGGAGGATGACGTGAATAATACAGGTCGCTTTTTTTTTTTTATTGTTTTTTTTATTTATTTTTTAATTCCCGAGAAAAGAAAACGATAAAATTAAAAGAAATTACTCTAGTTCAAGGTCTTATAAAAAATTTCGATCGTGTGTTTCCCTCATCACCATTGCTGCTGCTGCTACTACATACACTACTACCTACTGACTTACTCCTACTCCGCTCATCATCATCATCGTTTCGCCTGTGTATCGCTCGGCTTGTCTTCCTCCCCCTGGCCAACTCCATTGGGACCGTCTGGCTGACAAAGTTTTTGCCGGAACGTTTCTGGCGCCCTCCATCGCCCCGACTACGAGCTGCTGCTTGCTGCTGCCTTTTCCCTTCACAATTTTTTTTTTTCTCCTTTGACCGGCAAAATCGATTATTTGATTCGGAAAAAATCTATCACTTTTCCCGAGTAATTCCAATACGATCAAGGATCGAAATGCTAAGACAAACCTGCGTTCGGCGTCAGGAGCAGAAGAAATGAACAAACGCAGCCGAGTCGATTAAGCTGGCGGTGCAAAAGAGTGAAGAGCGCGCGATAGCTATCGTGTCCTGATTGAGAGGAAAGAAAAGCGCAAAATTTAAAAAGCGGATCATAAAAAGAAGCTGCCAATTCGAGGAATAGCTAGCTAAGCTTCTAAATGCGTGCTGGGAAAAAGGATTAGAAAACGCCCGTTTCACGAGACGAAGAGCGAGCACGGCGAAGCTCAAAATGAAACCAAGTAAAAATTTTCTTTAAAATCAAAAAAAAAAAAAAAAAAAAAAAAAAAATAAATAATATTCCGATCGCGCGCTAAAAAAAAGTGACGAGAAAATTTTTCCCGCTTGTCAGCTGCAACGTATATTGTTCTCATGTAAATGCACTTACCATGGATATGAACGGTAAGAGTAGTGTTATTCCCTCGATCGAGCACAACCACGTTCCCTCCGGACGACATGATGAGTATCACTGCGGCAACGCTGATAGTTTGCCTCTCTTATCGCCCTGATTGCGAGGCTCTTTGCATTTTTACAGCCACAGACGACAGCATCATGGCTACCGGAAGTAGTTCTTCAGAATTTTTTTTTCTCTTTTCGGGCGACGAAATTGTCCATCGTTTCCTATTTTAACCAATTAATAATATTAAAACGTTTTTATAAAAATAATAAGCATTAATATAACATAAAACATTGAAATAATAGTATGAAAAGAGTCGGTCTCACTTTGCTGCGAGGAATCCCATTGAGTCGAGTCTGAATGACGTCACAATATTCCTGGGGATAAAGAAAATGAACTTCGTTAAGCTTAAGTCACCATATAAAAAAAATAGCAAACTATTTCTATGTAATGTGGTGTAGGCTTATAGTATGAAATTTTTTTTAAATATTTCAATATTTTGGTAATTCTTTTTTGAAAATTTGCGTCTCTTCTTATTCTAATTTTCATTAAAAAAAAAAATTTTTTAATTAATAAAAAAAAAAAAAAAAAAAAAAAAAAAAAAAAAAAACAACGCGTAACTTTTAAGTAATAAAATAGAAATTGTCCTTTATAATTTGTAATAGAAAAAAAAAGATTAAAAAATAAATTAAAATATACAATTCACAATATCAGACTGAACTGTATATTATACTTATAAATAATAATAATAATAAGTAGAAAAGAAGAATACTGCTTCGGGTAAGGTATTACAGTCATTCTAGAACTTGGTCAAGTGTGGGGGACGGGGGGG
>JAHWFO010045294.1:0-44415 GCA_023313115.1 Rhysida immarginata | reverse complement strand
AAGATAGGAGGATCCCGTTTCTAGATTTGGAAATAAATAGGGGGGGGAAACATACTAAACTTTGGGATTTAACGAAAGCTGACCTTCACCCCTTCTTGCATCAATAACTGGCCAGACCACTGCTTTGCAGACAAGGTAGCAGCCTTTCAGCAAATGATTTGGAAAATGTTCCATTTATCCTTCACCCAACAGCAGGGGAGGAAGAGATTAGGAGGATTCAAGATTTTTCGAAACAGAATGGATACAGGAAGGAGTTGATAGATAGCCTCATTAGGAAACAAACCAGGAAGATGGCGTTGGAGCAGGCAACATGGTTGGAACCAGTGAGGGGTCATCTAAGTTACCGGGTTGTTCCATACAACAGGGCCTTAGTTAGACGACAGGAGAAAATTGCAAGAAGATTTGGACATCGGATATGCTACAAGAGTGCTCATACTATAGAAGGAGATGAAGCCAGAAACTGTGGACACAGATTAACAAGAACAACAGGAAACCACTATTCCACATCAGATGTTTATTGCAACGTATGCGCATTTCGGCAGCCAAGCTGCCTTCCTCAGCGTATACAAGAACTTGATCAGACCAGAGAAGTTCTGTTCTGTTCAGAGTGCTCATACCATTAAGATGCTCTTGGGCTGTGTCAAGAGGACAAGATACCTGCTGAGCACAGCTCTGGGGTTTACAAACTCAAGTGTGGAACTTATAAAGCGTTTTATATTGGACAGTCCAAAATGAGGATCACTGCCAGAATTGGAGAAAACCTCAAACATCAAAAACCATAGGCATGAGTGCTCGAGTTTTGCGCAGCACATTACTGGGGATGGTACAAGACCGGACGGATTTGAGGTTCTACACCAAACTAGTGACTGGAGGAAGTTAAACCTTCTTGAGTCCTTTGAGATTGGCAGAGAACAATGAAATGGACTACTTAACTCAGACAAAGTACCCATGGATCTCACAAACTGGAGTAACATGTTGAGACACTTATGTTATCATTCAGGGTCAAAGAGGTCTTCTTGGGTGATTTACCTGGATTGGAGAATGCATAATGACATCACCGGACTGGAATCAAGCCTCCTAGGGTAATTTTCCATATTGGCTAAGAAAAACCAGAACCTGTAACTTCAACCTGATTGGTCCCAGAAACATATATATAGCCATAGTTGTTAAGGTATTTTTAGTCATGTTAAAAAATGAACTCAGAGTTCAAAATGTATATTCATGGTCAATAAATCTTGGTTGCGGAAAAGCGGTTGGTCTTTTAACGTGTTTACAGACGACTAAAAATACCTTTTATTATGCTGCTGCCTGGTTTTTAATAGCTTAAATCGAGACATTAGAGACACTATCGGAAGCCCAAATTTTTCAAAACGTTGTTTAACTATTTTAATGCGATTTAAAAAAAAATCGTAGTCTACATAAAAAACATGCTTTTAATGTTATTGTAGTCCTTTGGCTTGTTTAGTCAATAAATTTTAATAATTATAACTTTGAACTGCTTCCATGTTAATATTATTAATTAAAGCTTACTCTAACTGGAATGATGTGGCTTGGGCAGTGCTCCACAGGGATTCCTGCATTCATCAATTTTTTCCTCAAATAGCTCACATTTTGTTGATGTTGTTGACGTAAAAGACGCCCTTCCTCACTTCTTAGAATCTGAAAAGAAATGAAATGAAAGGCATAAAACATCTAGAAGTTTTTTTCTACATCATGATATAGGGTAAGCTGCCCAAATGTTGGCACTTTTTAACGAAAACATTACATTTCTATGAAACGTGGCATGCGATAGGAAGAACATGTTTGTATACATTAATTCCAAGTTTAATGCAGTTTATTATTCAATGAACAACTAGCTGCTTATATTTTGTTTTCATGTTCAAGAATTTTTGCCTCCTGCTCCATAACTTTTTTTATTTGTTAACTGATTTTTAAAATTCTTTTTGTATTGGATACTTAACTTTGTTCTCAGCCAATCCATATAAAAGTGCATGTCTGCCAGCTGCCTTTTCGTATAACATTTGCATGATCTTCCTATGACGATACTGCAGTCTGAATGAGGAAATATCAGTTATTTCCCCTCCAGCGCTCTCATGAACAGCGTCGCTTATCGACATACGGTGGCGTTTCCGATGATGGGTTCCTATGCAATTCTCAATTCTTTTGATGCTCTCTGCCTCCCCTTAAAATTTGTACCTCTATTTATGAGACACCCTGTATATTATAGCATATTACATTTGACAAATTTGTTTTCCTATTGAACTATTTTGACGTAACCCGCTATAAATATATGATGTAGGAAGGAATGTGTGTGTGGGGGGGGGGGGGGAGCACAAAACGGTAATGGAGCAAAAGTACAGTTAGAGAGCACGATGTGCCCAAGACCCAATATTACTAATGGTACTGAACATGGCAATTTTACTATGGAAAGTAATTTCGTAGCATTTCAGTTCAGGATTAATGAGTCTTTCTATCCTACATTGTCTGGCAACGGAATTAGTTCGTGAATCGATTCTTGCTGCTTGAATAAATGGTTCTTCATATTCCATAACAAAGCTTCGTACGGTCCACACGTTCATTATCGCATTCGGTCATATTGTCGGGTATTTTAGCACAGACATGTGAGGCAAGTATCCCATGCACGACCCCACGTGTTACACTTCCCAAAAAAAGCAAACAATTTACATCGCGCTGTGAGTCACTTCCGGAAACGTTATAGCAGTGTACAAGAGTCAGGACCTGGTCACTGTTTACACAGCCACAGGATAAAAATAAATACACCGAGTGACCAGTTTATTATGAACATCCATGACTAGGTATCAATTGGTCACGTGACAGTAGGTATCAATATAAAACGAGAACACACCTATCAATTGCAAGTGGTTTGACCTTCACCATGGCAAAAACAAAGGATCAGGGCGACTTCGAGCCATAGTTGGTGCCCGGCGAGTGGACTGAGTATTTCCAAAATCGCACATCTTCTAGGCTTTTCCCGAAATACCATTTAAAGGGTATACTAGGACGGGCTAAACAACCAGCCAGAGACAAGCCTGTGGTCGAAAATGACTCACCGATTTCAGGGGTGAGCGTAGGATGGGAATGCTTCTTTGTGCGAATAGAAACCTCACAACTCGTCAATTAACCGTGGAGCACAACACTGGACCACAGAATAACAACTCTGAATGCACTAAACGCCATACATTTGCAAGGATGGGCTACAACAGCCGACAGCCAGTCCGGATACCTTTCATCTCCAGCCAAAACCGCAAAAAAGTCTCCAATTTGCCCGTGATCACCAACACTGGACAGTCTATGACTGGAAGAAGGTCTGCTGGTAGGATGAATCCCGTTTCCTATTGCACCATACAGATGGCAGACGCAGAAATTGGAGACAATACGAAACGATGGACCCCTCCTATCTGGTTTCCACTGTTCAGGCTGGTGGAGGCTCTGTAATGGTCTGGGGAATATTTTCCTGGCATACTCTTGGTCCGCTGATATCTGTAGAACAACGCCTTAATGATCAGGGCTACCTGAACAATGTTTCCGACCACGTTCACCCCTTCATGGCCACTGTGTTTCCCCCATCGGAAGGATACTTCCAGTAGGACAAGGCTCCATGTCACAAGGCTCGTATCTCATGGAATGGTTCCAGGAGCACGATAATGAATTCAGCTTTCTCCTCTGGCCACCACAGTCCCAGTATTCGAACTCAATCGAACTTGTTTGGGATGAGCTGGAACGGGTTGCTCGAGGCATGGATCCACCACCATCTGATAAGCATCAACTGGGAGCAGCTGTTGCATCCGCATGGACAAACATCACAGAACCCATGCTTCCAGCCACTAATTGAATCCATGCCATGACTAATTCGTGCTATTATAGCTGCTAGGGATGGCACAACACAGTATTAGAGGCAGGGGGGGGGGGGGGGTTGTTATGTAATGAGATGAATCAACGTACAAGGTAAGGTAAATTAAGTAAAGGTTTAATTACCATAGGAATTAATGTAATACATAAGAGGGAGAGAAAAACATTACATGGTGATTACATGAAAGATGATATCGAGTCTGTGTCGAGAGTATAATGGTCACATGACAACAAGGGAAAAAGATTAGGTGCACCGTCTGGTGGCAACACGGTACATTACACACCTTCCCCCTTGATTGAGAGTACATAGTCCTTTAGGTAGGATGGCGGTCGACTTTGTCGTTGTGGTCGAGTCTGGAGTGCCGCTGTCGGAAGTGTTGTCGCAGTTACTGAGTCGTTTTGAAACATTTGTAATTGTTCATCGTCTTGTTGCAGTGTTGACGAAGAAGACATCTCGTTATTTTGAGTCACAGGTGAAGTAAGTTCTTCATTACCAGATGAGGCTACGCTGTTTCGAGCGCGCATGTGATCCACGTGTCTTCGAGCGAAACTAGTGGGTGTCGCAATTTCGTATGTAACTGGACCCAGTCTGCGGTGTACAATAGTAGGAATCCATGCTGATTCATTTCCACTTTGACGTGCGTAAACAGTAGCACCAGATGGTAATTGGCGGGTGGTAGTAGTAAATTGTTTAGTATCACGTTCCATGCTATCTGGGTGCGTCAAGTCTAAGCATGAACGTAGACGGCGTCTGAACAAAAGTTCAGCTGGGCTCAATCCTGTAGACGAATGAGGGGTAATATGTTGTGACAATAAGTAGCTTGATAAACATTTTTTCCAGTCGCCAGTGATGGTCACCATACATATGATCGGGCAAGGGCCTTCATTTTTACAATGCCTGGATACGCTAAGTGTAACTCGTTTAAAATGTTAGTACAAAGAGTTCGGGGAATAATTACTCTACATCCCCATAATAAGCAATTTTTATGGACTGAGAGTTCAGTAAAACGAATAGCATAGGGTTTTAGTTCATTTGAATTATTCGGTATAGGCAAACCCGTTTAAAACATGATGTTTAACTTGTTTAGTATAGGGTCATTTGCAATGTGTTTTGCTATATTCATAGCAGTGATTGAAGATTCCTCGAATTCTTCAATAAATAAGATTTCTTTTACAGATGGAGGATCACAGTCTTTAGTTGGGAGTGAAAGGCGACTAAGGGCGTCGGCATGAGAAATTTTTCCTGCAGGACAGTATTCGAGCTTGAAATTGTATGCGGCTAGAATAACAGACCATCTCAGCATACAGGGAGACATCATGGTGGAGTAGGTTTATCTGTTGTAAATAGTCCTAACAACAGTTTATGATCTGAACATATAACAAATTCAGCTCCATATACGTAATGATGAAAATGTTTAACACCATGAATAATAGCTAATGCTTCACGATCAAGTTGTGAATAATTGCGCTGTGCTTGTATTAGAGTACTAGATGAGAAAGCAACTGGTTTTTCTATTCCAGAAGAATCAATTTGAGAGAGTACTGCACCAATGGCGATGTCACTATAATAGGTTTCGATGTGTCGAAAGGAATGAGTACCTTTTCTGATGTCAATATCGCTTTGAGTTTTGAAAAAGCATTCTCTTGTGTACTAGTCCACTTCCATTGTTTTTCGTTGTCTAACAGACGTTATAAAGGTTCTGCAATAGTTGCTCGATTTGGGATAAAACAATCGTAGAAATTAAGTAGTCCAAGGAAAGCTTGCAGTTCTTTCTTGTTCTTTGGATTCGGAGCACTTTTAATTGCTTTGATTTTATTTTGAGAAGGGTGGAGTCCATTTTTGTCAATTGTATGACCCAGGAATTCTACTTCATGGACGTTAAATATGCTTTTGTCCTTATTGAGACGTAGACCTACCTTTGATAGGCGTGACAGAACTTGGCGTAGGCGCTCTGCTAACTCGTTATGTGTTGAAGCACAGATAAGAATGTCATCGAAGTATGGTATGTTACCTGGAAGATTTGACAAAAGATTATCCATAACACTATGAAATATACCTGGGGCAACACAAACACCAAATTGTAAACGTTTGATTTTGAAAGCTCCTCGATGACTGATGATAGTTTGGGCCTCTGATGAATCTTCATCGGCAGGTAGCTGAAAATAAGCCTGAGCTAGATCTATTTTAGCAAAAACAGAGCTAGGTGGTATAGATGGTATAGAATTGTTGTACAGCAGGGATTGGATAAGGGTGATCCTGCATTGCTTTATTTATAGTTATTTTATAGTCACCACATAAGTGTATCTCACCTGAAGGCTTGATGATTGGAACTACAGGTGTTGTCCATCTAGGGTTGTCGATTGGTTCTATGACTCCTTGTTCTAGAAGTGTATCGAGTGCTTTATCAATTTTTGGTCGTAATGCCCGTGGAACAGGTCTTGCTTTAAGACGAATAGGTGGATATTTCGGATCGATAGGCAAAGAGATGGGTTGTCCTTGGTACGAACCCAATTCAGGAGTGAATATATTAGCATAATCAGTCAGAACTTGTTGAACTGAATCATGATTTGTTTCGTTAACACCGGATAAGGTAATTCCTAAAGGTGTGAACCACTCGTAACCTAGACGGTTTGATTTGTCTCTGTACGTGACTAAAAGTCGTAGATTTTGCTTAAATCCATTATGCTCAACTGTAGGCCAACACTGACCTTTGAATTCAATGTGTTGATGTTGGTAGTCTCGTAGCACAAATGGTACCTTGGAGAGTTTAAGATTTCCATTCTTATTAAGGTCACAGAAATTTTTTCGGAGATGATGGAATATACTGATCCGGAATCGACTTCCATATAGCATTTGAGTCCATTTATCTGTAGCGTCACAGAGCATTTTCGTGGGGGTGATTCTTGAGACAATTGATTAATTACATATTCGGGAGTGGCTGTGTTGACTTCTCCTGTTGCATTTGTTGTATTATACTGCCTTTGGTTTTTTGTTTGTTCACGTGCACGACACACACGGAATTTGTGCCCTAGTTTCGAGAAATGACGACATACGGCATTTTTATGAGGACAGTTTGAGCGGGAATGTCGGCCTCCGCATCCTTGGCATTCTTTCTGAACGTGCTAAGTGGGAGTAGCAACTTTTGATGTCAGTAGAAGTACTGTTTCTTTAGTAGACGTGTTCTTTCTTGATTTGTACTTAGAGTTTTTATTCTTACGTTTATGTTGCTGATGACCTCGGGTGGAGAAGTAGAGAATCGTTCGTTTGCACGAATTTCTCTAACTTGAACAGCTGTGGTTTCAGCAGATAATGCTTGCTGTGTGGCTTGTGTGAAAGCCAATGTTGATTCAGAAAGTAGTCGTCGTTGTGTTGATTCATCCTTCATTCCGCAGACGAATTGATCTCGTAGACGCTCGTCAAGAGTAGCGCCAAAATTACATAGATCTGCTAGTTGACAAAGATCGGTGACAAATGAATTTACTGATTCACCTTTGACAAGAGTTCATTTGTGAAATTGGAAACGGAAGATTGTTGATGGTGCCGGGGTATAATGATTTTTTTAGAAGAGTTAGGAGTTCTTCAAAAGTTTTTGTTTCAGGCAATGCCAGCGCAACAAGTGATCGAACAACGGCGAGGGCTTTTAGGCCTATGACAGCTAACAGAGTTGCTCTCTTTGAGTTCCGGTTCCACGATGTTGTTTGCAGCACAGAAGTATTTAACTTGCTCAGCATATATGTCCCATAATTTTGGATTATCGACATCGAAGGGTTGGAGAGTGCCAATGATAGACATGATTGTTTAATAGAGAAGAAACTTGCCTTTGGAGATGAGCATATGGCTTGAAGTCGTAATGAACGGGGGAAATGGCATCTCGTCTTTGTTGCAGAGTTTTTCAATCCAGTTTCATCGACGTGGTTTCGTTGAACATCTCATTGAATTATATCCCATCCTCGTCGCCAATTGTTGTGTAATGAGATGAATCAACGGACAAGGTAAGGTAAATTAAGTAAAGGTTTAATTACCATAGGAATTAATGTAATACATAAGAGGGAGAGATAAACATAACATGGTGATTACATGAAGGATGATAGGGTAGATGTACCAGTAATTGACAGTGTACCAGTAATTGACAATTCACGATATAAAGGGCTTTTAATAAAATAACAAGGCAAGAAAAGGGACTGCTGTTGCCACCTCGTATCAAACATTGTAGTTGGCTTTCCAGAACAGTAAAAAACTAGTAACTTTGTTCTCTTTTATGGCCGCAAACACGTGTTGATTGTTCATTGCCTTACTGAGTCGAAAAAACCTTGTAATGAACCACTACGCGAGGGTTTGATTACTTGAATTTATTTCATGAATGTTGTGCAATATTTGTCATTAATTTTACGTGAACCGTTTTGTGTGATCAATGGACAATACTTCTAGTAGTAACAGAATTTCAGATGACCAGTGATTTAATTGTTTTCATCCACCGTCAACTACTGGAACCCAGATATGTTGTGTCACCAGTAATTGACATAGCCTGTCAATCATTGATAATTTCTATGTTTTAAAAAAAACGAAAAAATATACTAATATGATATAGAATGTAGGGTAATAATAAAGGAAACATGATGGTTTTAAATCTAACTTCTTATTTTCCATTAATTGACCTAGGTCTGTCAATTATAAGAAGTTTACTGTCAATTTCTAAATCATCCACTTTGACATAAATCTTCTAGGCCCTGTACGCCGATTCTTTTTGTTGGTTCTGAATCTTGTCACAGAGACGATCAACAGATAGCCCAGGACAAGTTATCTTCCAAGAAGAAAACTGCTGCTGATATTCTCTTTACTATGATAAGAATTAGCATAGGATGAATTGGATGCATTTTGCAAATAGGAGAACAATTGACAAAAATCAAATTTTATAAGAACAATTTGTTGGCCAAAGATATGATGATATTGAACTATTGGAAAACACCTTCATTTTCTATGGTCTTTGCACTCTACATGGGAGTGGACTGATTTCATTTATTATTTCAAAGGGAAAAAAAAGATAATGGATCTAAATGAACAACTTAAGTTTTAAAAAGCACAATTTTAGTTAATGTTAAATACTTTACATATTCTTAAAAATGCTTGATTTTCACAGCTACTTTTGAATGTTGTCCATTTTTTTTTTTTAAAAATATATAATAAAAATGTGCAATTAAAATATTGTCAATTACTGGTGCAACTGCCTGTCAACTTCTGGTGCATTAACTGTCAACTACTGGTGATTCATGCATTAGTTGGGAAAAAATTTAATAACTTAAAAGCTTTTAAAGATATAATAATTATTTAGAGATTGGCACATTCTGCATTGTATTTACAATTTAATGGTATAACTAGAAAAGTTTCAAAATACAATTTGATTTCCGTACACAATTTCGTTTCACGGTAATGTCTTAAACTGTCAATTACTGGTACATCTATCCTATCGAGTCTGTGTCGAGAGTATAACGGTCGCATGACAACAAGGGAAAAAGATTAGGTACGCCGTCTGATGGCAACACGATACATTACAGGGGTGTTTCTAATAAACTGGCCATTTAAGTATATAAATTGATGGAATAACATTTGTTTTTGCTTAGAAATAGCACTGCTGAGAAGGATTACTTGCCCTAAGCATTAAGGGAGTGTGATATTGAATACAGATGAAGAAATGTTTTTCATTCAGGTCTAAATATTCTGTTATGACAATTACACTCATATAAATAAAACGTTAATCAAACTTTACCTAAATTTTGTTATTAAGTTTAAAACTTATTGTGATACGTTGTGATGTATAAGGTGTGCCCAAATGAAAAGAAGACTACGGTTATATCTAACGAATATTTTAATTACAGAATTTCGAGAGCTCTCTGCGCTTGTTTTCAATGCCCCATTTTGGCTTCAGTGAAGTGTTGCAGTACCGTTCAGCCTTAAACTGTTTCACCTCGTTCTAGCCAGTCGAGGAGTATGGGTCCTTCTTCGTCGAAAAAGAAACTGAGCATCAATTTTCCGGCCTTCATGGCAGAGTGAGCTATTTTGGGGTGTGGGCGGCCAGGATGGCCTACTTCTATCGACAAGAATATTTACCAACTTCAATTAGATACAACGGTGCTACAGTGAGAGTCTCCTTTTTATTTGGGCACATCATATATATGAAATATTGTGATAGGGTAGGCTGCCCCGTTGTTGCCATTGTTTCTATGAAAACATTTTCAGTGAAATGTGAGGTAACATAATTCATGAAAGAAAAAAATAATACATAGAATTATTTTAAAATAAGTCAGCATGACAAGTACTGGGAAAAATGTGACAACAACTAGCATTATTAGTTTATTACTTTCATATACATGAATACTATAATAATAAATTGAAACGTTTTTTTCCTTGTAATATCTTCTCTGAACCTCCATTTATATTCGCATTGAATATTTTAGATGCTAACTTAAGAATCACACTAGCATTTTAAAATCAAAAAAGCAATTTTTATCCTTAAGGGTGGCAACAACTGGGCAGTTTACCCTACACAAAGATAAATGAATTATTAGGAATCTATAAATATTATCCAATAAGACAAATTAAAATTGTTTAGGCTAGAATTTGTATACAAGAAATCAAATTTCTGTTAGCTCAGAGAATTATTATAAATAAATAATTAACTAGCTGATATACCCAGAGTTGCTCGGGCTCTTTTTTGATGAAATTTTGCAATATTGAATGTGAACACATACAGAAAAAATGAACACATGAAAATAAGCTTCAAATTAATGTAGTAAAAATTCACATTGAAGAATGGAAAAGAATTCTTTTAAGATGCTCCCAATGGATGGCGTCTCCCACTATGGCCCTTTAGCAGTTCTACTCGACCGCGCTTGTCTTGGACTGTTGTGCATAGCTGAGTGAGTTTGACGCAGTGACAGAGAAAAAAGTAGAGAATAACGTGTATAGTTTCGAAAATGGAAGGAAATAGAATGAAAATGAAACAACAGTCTGACCTGACGTTTCTTCACCTCTAGCTGTGGCTTTAGTTCTCTATTTCGCTCGTGACATACTTGTTATTATTTACACTCACTAACCAAAAGTAATGGTATACCCCTCCAATCAGGTTTCCTGTCTGTAATGAGACAGATCACGCTGCTTCCATTCTCGAAAGGGAACGTTCAAGAAATATGTCATGCTCTTTTTGGCCTTTTCAGACCCTCCACCCGTTCCCCCATGTCATGCTGTATCACACTTTTCGTAGCGGGGCCCGGGGGGGGGTGGGGGGGGGGGGGCGGGAGGGGACCCCCCCCCGACTTTCAACAAACAAAAGAAATAAACATTGGTACACCCCTACTTAATGGTTCCTAGTCGTGTCACACGTTCAGCTCGTTGCATTCACTTTCTTCCAGGATCGTTTTGTCACTAAGTTGACTCGACACATTTAGCTCACCATATAGATTGCAGGACCAGTTATATTATACACTCACTCACCAAAAGTCATGGCACACCTGCCTAATAACGTTTAGGGCCCCCTCTGGCATGGATAATGAGAGAGAGTCTACCAGTCCTAGGTACACATCCATAAGCACTGCAAGACATGCCGCCTCCACTGCACTCCATAACGATGCTGCATTTGTGTTGGTGACGACCTGACAGATCGTTCATGGAGGCCAAATCACTGTCATGAAATCGGTAGCATGTTACCGTGTCACAAGGGCCGTGTGTGAAGGCACATTATCTTGCTGGAAGATGCCGTCGCCCGCGGGGTAAGAACCGTTCATGAAGGGGTGCAGGTAGTCCCCAAGCAGATCAACGTGAAGTAGCACACAGAGTGGATGTCAGATGCACCAATGAACCCATTGCATGCTACGAGAAAACACCCCAGACTGGTATGGAGCCTCCAGCTGCCTGAGTGGTCCCCACCTGAAAAGCAGGGTCCATAGCTTGCACCAGACATGGACACGACCATCGGCCCGATAAAGCTGAAACCATGACTTGTCGGTCCAGGCAACCCTTCGCCAGTCCTCAGCGGTCCAATGTCGATGTTGGTTGGCCCAGGCTAGGTGTTGCCGATGCTGTGCAGCTGTCAAGAATGGTATCCATCGTGGCTTCCTGCTACCAAAGCCTGCCAAATTGTCATCGTAGACACAGTTGTGTGGCATCCCTGGTTGTACCGCATGGGGATTTGGCCTGCTGTTGCCCTTCGATCAGCAGTTGCAAGCCGGGTGGCCCGACGAACACCTCAGGCATCAATGAGGCGTGGGTGGCCTGTCTGCTGTCCGACATGGGTTGTAACCCCCTCATTGGGTATACTCTCAATAGATCCTTGCAACGGTTCTGCGGGGAAAATTGCAGGGCCTTGGCTACATCCCATATTGAGGCACCCTTCCGTCTGGCATCAACAATCATCTCCCGTTCAAATGCAGATAGCTCTTGGCGTGCTGCCATTTCAGCAGCTAGTTTTGCTTACAATGATTGTGTAATATCAAGGAGTCCTGTGCATCTGCATTCTGAGAATGGAAGCAGCGGGATCTGTCTCATTACGGACAGGGAAACTGATGGAGGGGTGTGCCATGACATTTGGTCAGTGAATGTATATGAATAATCGTTGCACTTATAGAACATATACTATTTAATTTGCTCCTTTGACCTATCACCTCTTTTAAAAACATCCTATATACAATTTCTTTGAAGCAAGGCATCCTAAATGACAAAATGGTTCTTGGACGAGATGAATATGTCAAGTTGACTATGTGACAAAATAATCTTCCGATGAAATGAATGTAGCGTTTTGAATGAGACAACATGATTATGATCAAAAACTACAGTACATTTGGTATAACCTGCTGCAAATGGAAAGTTCTGATGGTACAAATAGTTTATCATATTTTACCAAGATTTCCAACTCTCCCATTTTAATTTCCCTAACTCGTTTTTTCTCTTTGTTCCCATCTCTACTTCCCTTATTTTAGTTATGTACTCATTTTTTTACTTCATTGTATGCGGACCTTCATTGTATCTCATTTATGTATTGTAATCACGAAAAATTTCGGTTTTCAAATTTCAGCAGAAATATGCATTTTGACCACCCTTGAATCCTTTTGTTTTTTGACATGTTTCGTCGTGATATCAGAAAGTACATACGTGTGTATGAGTATGTGTGTGTGTGTGTGTGTGTGTATCTCGCATTTCTTCTCATAAACGGTTAGGAGTAGAATGTTGAAATTTTTTATTTAGGGATGTTGTTTTGCACCTCGCATTTTGTAATACCAAATGTGCTTTGATCGTTTCCCCAACTGATTTCCTTTCATGTCTATGGAGCAGTTTGTGATGTCAGAGTTTAAAGTACTCTTATTTGAAGAACTAAATTTGAAGTACCAAAATGGCTGTCAAAATTTGTTTCAACATTTGGAGTTTTTAGTCAACAAAAACAGAGAGGGAAATTCTTGTGTCAAGAATAATAATGAGAATTTTATCCAAAAAAAATCATTCAATAAAGTTTCGTACAAGGGAGTATTGTGATGCCCGCAGCAGATTTTTTCCAAATGATTTTCCCCTCTGCTTATTTTTTTTTGTTTTTAATCCGATTGAAATAAACAAGAAAATTGCCGCTTACCCGTCTAATTTATAGTTTTGACTCTTTTTTTTCTAAATTCTTTGTAATGGAATCTCTTTTCTCTGGAAAAGTCTAATAACTTAAAAAAAAAACAAAAAAAAACATGTGTCTTTGTGGTTTTGGCTGGATGAATGACAGATGAAATAAAGGTGACAAAGGGTGAAGAAAATTTATCACAGGGATAGAGTTTACTGAATTGGCCAATGAAGTGTCAAGGTGCAAACATTTAATGTAGAACACCTTGGTGATTTTTGTCGCAGCGACTTCTTAATAGTAGGGTTATAGGGATGGAATACAACGGCTAATGAATAGCAAATTAACCCCTTCTGTGCCTCGGGCTAAACACCTGCATGCACGGCTCTGCAATGTCGAGCGACAGCCGCGACATTTCCTGGAACACTTTCCATTATTCTCAACAATTCTTTTGTTACACCCTTCTTTTGTTAACCCGGTCCCCATCCTTTGTTAAAGAGCTGCTGCGACAAAAATCGCCAGTGCGCAGGAGCCTCAACTGACTCATCTTCACAAAAATAGGAGACCCAAATGAAATAAAAAAAGTAACTTGAAAAAACTGAATTTGAAATTTCAGAATTTGAAAGGGTTTGCTGTGACATCACACTTACGGACCCCCCCCATGTCATGCTGTGTCACACTTTTCATCCCCCCCCCCCCCAAGAGCGTGACGATTTCTTGAACGTCCCCAAATACAGGAGCACTGCACTCCTTCATATCACACAATCATTGGAAGCAAAACTAGCTGCAGAAATGACAGAACGCTGAGAGCTATCCACATTTGAAAACGGAATGTTTGTTGGGGCCAAACGAATGGGTGCCTGAATATCAGATGTAGCCAACACCCTGCAATTTTCCTGCACAACTGTTGCAAGGGTCTATCGAGAGTACACCCAACAAGGGGTTACAACCTATGTCGGACAGCGGACGGGCCGCCCACGCCTTACTGATGCCAGAGGTGTTCGCTAGGTCACCCGGCTTGCAACCGCTGACCAAAGGGCAACAGCGGGCCAAATCACCATGCAGTACAACCAGGGACGTCCCACAACTGTGTCCGTGATGGCAATTTGGCGAACATTGGCAGCTGCAGGCTTTGGAAAACGGCCACGACTCATGCCACTCTTGACAGCTGCACATCATCGGCAACACCTAGTCTGGGCCAACCAACATTGACAATGGTCCGCTGAGGACTGACAAATGGCTGCCTGGTCAGACGAATCACGGTTTCGGCTGTATCAGGCTGATGGTCGTGTCCGTGTCTGGCACAGACCACACGAAGCCATTGACCCTGCTAGTCAGTTGGGGACCCCTCGGCAGGTGGAGGCTCCATACTGTCTGGGGAGTTTTCTCGTGGCATGCAATGGGTCCATTGGTGCATCTGACATCCACTCAGCATGCTACTTCCTATGTCGATCTGCTCGAGGACCACCTGCACCCCTTCATGAAATGTTTTACCCTGCGGGCATCGGCATCTTCCAGCAAGATAATGCGCTTCCACACACAGCCCATGTGACACGGCAGTGGCTGGAGGAACAAGCTACCGACTTTATTTTGGACAATGAATTGACCTCCACGTTCCCCAGATTGCAATTTTATTGAACATTTATGCAATGTGATCGAACGATCTGTCAGGTCGTCACCAACACAACTGGTAAATGCAGCATCGTTATGGAGCGCAGTGGAGGCAGCATGGCTTGCAGCACCAGTGGATGTGTTCTGGGAACTGGTAGACTGTCTTTAAGAACTGGTCACTGCAGTTATCCGGACCACAGGGGGTCTAACACGTTATTAGGAAGGTGTGCCATGACTTTTGTGAGTGAGTGTAATTTCATCAGCACTTATTGACGCAACATAAAAACACAAACACCAGAGTTAAAATACAAACTTTATCTTGCATTGTTGGCAATTATTATATACAGGATGGCCCAGATTAATATATACAATTTTTAACAAGGCCGTATGCCTTAATTATTTTAATACCTGCATGTAACTATGGTGGAATACATTGTCAAAGGATCGAAGAAGAGAGTCACACTCTGTTTTCCATGGAGTGGTCCACCATGCGGCCCTCCATGGCGATGGAAGCTTCCAGTCGCAACTTCACGTTGTCACAGGTCTTCTTGCACATGTCATGGGGAATTTTGCGAAATTCCTCCATTATTGCTTCCCGAAGCTCTGGAATGTTATGGATCCTATGATGGTGGATCTTATCCTTGAGATATCCCCATAACCAAAAATCGAGTGGGGTCAAATCGGGTGATCTGGGGGGCCACTCAACTGGACCGCGTCTGACCTGGAAATATTTGATCCAACCAACTCCGCACAGTGAGAGCATAATGCGGTGGTGCCCCATCATGCTGCCACCAAATGGTGTCAAAATCATCGCGTTGCGTCAATAGGGGATACACAGTGTTCACCAGACAGTCACGGTAGCTGTCTCCTGTGACTATGTCTTCAAAGAAAAACGGGCCGAGCAGTGCATCGTAACTTATGCTGGCCCACACCATGACACCAGGGCTCTGGTTGTCTACCTGCAATTCAATGTGTGGATTGGTTGCACGCCAATACACGCAGTTGTGGCAGTTCACATATCCTGAGACGTGAAATTGCCTCATCGCTCCATTCCACATGGCGTGCTAACTCAGGATCGTCCTCCAGCATTGCAAGCCAAGTTTCGGCAAACTCCAATCGCCTGCCAGGATCATCTTCGAGCAAGTGATTTGTTAAGCGAGGATGATATGGCCTCAGTTTCAGATTCTTCAGGATTCTTTGAATACTCGTACGAGAAACGTCTTGCGACTTGTCCTTTTCTTGAGAACTGGCCAACTCATTTTGCAGGCGCACTTTGTTGGCGTCAGTAATAACGGTCTTGGGTCTACTGCGTTTACGCTCTTCAACGCTGCCAGTTTCATCAAACTTCTTGTTTACGTTCTTGATCGTTATCAACAAAGATCCGGGTGTCCCAAACTTAGCTGCCATACGACGTTTTACTTCTGAGTAATTGTTAGTCGCTGAGTACAACCTCACACAATCTACCGTCTTTTCCAGACTCAATCGCTGCGCTGCCATCTTGATATGGACAATCCTCATGATTCGCACCTTTTTCGCATCCCCTTGCTCACATTTGAATTGCGTCAGTCGCGCGTGATGTGCACACGGCACTTTCAAAGATTGTATATATTAATCTGGGCCACCCTGTATACAACAAGGTGTATCAGGTATGATGGTCATAAAGTACCTAGCATGATCCTTTGCATGATTACAAACTTAAAGTTCCTTATGCAAAATGTTCAAAACTCAATGTTAAGGGTCTAAACATCACACGAAGTTTGCTGAAAACCTGTCGAAAACGTCATTTAATCTCAACAATTGCCGCAGATTTAATTGTAATCGCCCCTTTGAATTTAATGAACTGCTGGTGCGAAAGTTCATAAATGACGTAACGACGAAATTTAAATTTTGAGTTATCTACATTTTCGATAAGGAACTTTATTTCGATAAGGAAATAAGAGTGGCACCCGTCGTGGCCTCCTGCTCCCAAAGCCTGCAGCTGCCAAGGATCGCCGAATTGTTGTCATGGACACAGTTGTGGGAAGTCCCTGGTTCTACTGCATGGTGATCTGGCCCGCTGTCACCCTTTGGTCAGCAGTTGCAAGCTGGGTGATCCGGCGAACACCTCTGGCATCAATGAGGCATAGGCGGCCAATCTGCTGTCCGACATGGGTTGTAATCCCTCGCTAGGTATAGTCTTGATAGACCCTTACAATGGTTATGCAAGAAAATTGCAGGGTGCTGGCTACATCTGATATTGAGGCACCCATCCGTCTGGCACCAACAATCATCCCCCGTTCAAATGCAGATGCTCTTGGCGTGCTGCGATTTCCGCAGCTAGTTTTTCTTACAATGATTGTGTCATATCAAGGAGTCCTGCGCACTTGCATTCCGAGAATGGAAGTAGCGTGATTTGTCTCATTACGAATAGGAGAGGTGTGCCATGACTTTTGGTGAGTGAGCGTATAGATTTAAATTGAAAAGTCACGACAGTAAGAAAGAAATCATTGATCTCTTAAAGCCATAATGAGCTTCTTTACAGTACAGTGAGCACCGCTTAATGTAATCACGAGTAATGTTTTCAATCGGTTATTGTTATCATTTTTGCTTGGTATGTGAGCTTGTATTTAAATACATACTAAATACACCGTTTATCATGATCAAAAGTTTGGATATTTTTATCAAATTTTTCCATAAATGTACTAAAAATATTTGTATTGGCTCCCAAATTCCGCTTATAATAGCCACTTTTCTGTTCCCCTTCACCCAGTGGGCACTAGTGCCCAAAATTACTGATTGGTATAAGTGTACTTTTATTTATTGTAGAGAGTAAAATCAGTATAAAGACTGTTTTACTTATAAAAATTGTAGAGTGCAATGTAAAGTTCTTACAATGCCGTTTTTTTCAACTTTGGTTATTGTTAACAATTTGGCTTGGTCCCAAAGTGATCACATTAAGTGGCACCCACTGTAAAACATAAAAACCTGATGTATGAATTATGAAACAACTTATTGTAATTTCTTTATGAGTTCTATATTTATTTTACTGTGTATGTATGTGTAAAAAAGTAATCACTTAAATGAAAGTTTTAAATTTACCTGAACAGAAGTCAGAGCTCCAGCCAAAACGGTTGGTGGTAATGAAGTAGTGAAGATAAAACCAGCAGCATAACTTCTCACAAAATCAACAAGTCTTGTTGTTCCTACTATATATCCTCCTATATTTCCAAATGCTTTACCTATTATAAGTATTAAATATTCAAGCAAATAAAAGTTCATTAATTTAACAGGCAATTAATTTAATAAGCATTCATACAATAATATTATATAAATGAAGTGAACGTGTTTTTTTTGTTTTTTTTTGGTTTTTTTTTTAATTAGTGAATAAAATATTTAATATCAGTGTATATTAAATAGAAAAATAGCCGAAACTGTGGATACCATAAATAAATAAATAAAAAACAGAAAACACTACTCCACATAGATAAATTTTGCTGACTCAGATGTACATTTCGGATTTCAAAAATCCACTCTATGTGGAATAGTGTTTTCTGTTTTTCCTTTATTTATCAGTGTATATAAAATTTACTTTTTCATTATGCAATTTAAATCTCTGAAATCAAATAATTAGGGAAAAGTAAATCAAAGTTAGGAAAATTTAAATACAAAATTTAACAACATTTTATAAAGCAAGTAATAATTTTCTACAACTATAAAGAACTTCACTAAAAACGTTTGTGAGAAGATTAAATGATACTGAATGAACTGTGAGAACGTAAATATCATTATAATTGAGTTAATTGAGCAATAAGAATACATTAATTAAACGATAAATAAATAGATAAAATAAAATAAAGCAGGCTAATAATCAATCACTTAATCATATCAATAAGCACTAGTTCACTGGGGGTAACGGAAATGTCCACAAAACACGGGAGTTACATGAAAAAAATTTCGTTGAAAGGAGTAGCCCAGGGGAGAGAAGCGATGATGCATGCCACAATACCTCTCTGGGTGTCCAGGGAGATTCTTTGGCAGAGAAACTCCATGGATCTACTATCCTGGGTAGCGGTGGAAAGTCTGGAACCGAGGTCTCTTAGGAAGGACCGGACACTATATCCCCAGGGGCCAAACGTCTCGAAGCCGATGGGTGTGAACAGAAAGTTATTTAGCAGGTCAGCGTACTTCGCCGTTTTCTTGCTTTCTGCAAGGTTTGCAGCATAACGGGCCTCCCTTGAGCTTCCGTCTTGGTAGGAGCAGGCGAGGGTATCCACACAGGTGACGTCCCATAGTAGCATCTTCCCTGACTTCCAGGTGGAGAGGGTCACTCCGTCGGGGCGTTTGCCATCGCTTCGAGAAAGACCAGTGGCTTCCAGTGATGATGGAATGCCTGCGGTGGTGAGGGCACGATGTACCATGTCATTTAGATGACTATGGTGGCTTCTACGGCCAAAGCTGTCGCAGCTAAGGGGGTGGAAGGCCCGTTCATCAATAGTTGCACCGCAGCAGCAAGGGTGTGGAAAACATGGGTGGGCACCTAAGCAAAGGCCGACGACAATGCGGATGGAGTTGTCATCAAGGAAGGTACCCAGGGCAGGGGAAGGCAGGGCATGTAGCCAGCTCCCTGATTCACTTGTGCTAACGGCATGTATGCAGGCGGTTGATGTAGTGTCTGGTGTTTCGGTAAAGAGAGATTTATAAGTGCATATGTCGTGAAAGTTCAACCAGACTCGTTGAAGTTTGTGGAGCTCGGTGGCTGGGAGTGGAAATTCTTCTCGCATCCAGAGTGCTTCTGCTTCGGCTACGTGATGGATTTTAGGGGGCAGGCCAGCATTTGTAAGAATGGAAAAGACAAGGTCGCTGGCTGAATATGAGGAAGCCAGGAAGGCTGGGAGAGAGCATACTTCAGCCAGGCAGACACCAAGGCCCCCCATCCTGTGGGAAGTAAGGCTTGCCTCCAGAAGGTGGTGGAGAGGTAATGTTGCATAAGGACTGGAGACCTGATCTCTACATAGAATCGAGTTCTGAAGGGACGTATAAAATAAATGAATAAAAAAAAAAGAAAGAAAAAATACAACAAAACACAACCATTCAAGTTAAATGCTTATATTCATTATTCAGAATAGTACGAGGGTCAGTCAAATAAAAACTGGAAATTTTTTTTAGAGCTTCTTTATTACAGATAGAGTTGGAACAAGTACACTATTTTTCAATGTAGTCCCCCTGCTTTGCGATGCATTTCCGCCACCGAGTCAGGAGGGCATGAATACCTCAGAAAAAAAAATCTTTTGGCTGCCCGTGCAGCCACTCATGCACCGCCTGTTTCACCTCCGTGTCGGTCGCAAACTTGTGGCCACCTAAGAAGTCCTTTAGTGAGCCAAAGATGTGGAAGTCGGAGGGCATGAGCTGGGGAGAGCAAGGAGGATGGGGAGGCACTCCAGAGGCAAGTCCTGGATAGTTGCCACGGTCGCACAAGCTGGATGAGAACGCTTGTTGAGAGGAGTCCGCGGCACTTGGTGCGTATAGCAGGTTTCAGAATTTCACGCACCAATTCACTATAGGTGGCACTGGTCACCTCTTGCCCTTATCCATGTAATGTTCCACTATGGGACCCTTGTGGTCAGAACAAGGTCAGGATCATCTTTCCTGCAGATGGCTAGTTGCAGAACTTTTTCAGTTTTTTCTTCAGCCAAACTTGTTGTGCCGCTCCTGAATTTCTTACACCATTCGTACACCTGAGTCTGCGATACACATGCAGCACCATACAGTGCCAACATGCGTCAATGGATTTCTATTGGTTTCATGCCTTCACTGTGTAGGAAACTGATCACTCCACGCTGCTCTTCTTTCGTGCATTCCAACAGAAGGGCCGCCATATTTGAAACGCCCGTATGGCGCCTCTGGATCACGAGGGAATGTGGGACCGATGCCAATTGATGGCGAAAGAGTCAACGTACATGCATACCGGGTCTGATCGCAATGGGAGCAGTTTTCGATTTTCTACAGCGGTTTTCCGGTTTCCATTTGACTCAGCCTTGTATAATAAAGTTTGTACAACAGAGTTTTTCTCTCAGGATTCCAGGATCTCGGAATAAATTTAAATTTTCCAGGATATCTCTGAATACTTTTCTTTCAATTTAATAATTTAATTTGTGTTAAATTATAGTCAGAGAAGAATTTACAGAGACGCAGAGTAACATTTCTAGAATTCTCAGTGATGGATAGGGTCGTAACTAGGAATAATATTGAAAGATATCAATCTGTTACTACAGATTGCTCTATGTTTTTACAGACTTATAGCTTAATTTTATAAAAGTTTTCTTTGCAATAAATTCCATATTGGCCTGAATTTAAGCTATTTTTGTTTTCACAAAAATTCATCCTTTCACTGGAAATCTTGTGCATATAAAATTATTTCAAATGAATCTTAAAAACAGTTTGATTTCACTATCTTAGTAAAGTGCTTCCTACTCTGTTCTTGTGTGTGTGTGTGTGTGTGTGTGTGTGTGTGTGTGTGTGTGTGTGTGTGTGTGCGCGCGCGCGTGCGTGTGTGTTAATACTTCCCAAGTACTCTAGAATGGGAACAATATTGTGCGATTGCTCTACTCAGTGACTGTGGCAACGTTGATACGGAGTAGCAGTTGTTTACAACAGCTGTGATAGCTTTCGCTGCACTGTGTTGTGGTCATTAAGTGGTTGAGTGTAGTGTAATCATAAGTGACTGAGTGAAAGAAGTACTGCATGGTGAAACTGAAGTCCAAAAATCTGTCAAGGCAAAGAAGGAAGTCTATTTGCTATGGCTTCTAATTAAGTCACCTTCGAGTCAAGTGCACTATTGTACACGTATACCTTATTCACATTACAATTCTTGATCACGATCTTTTTACAGACATTCAAAGTGAATCTTGTTCAAGCTTATCACAAATCCGCATATTCACACTACATAATCTTAATCATGATCAAGATTGCAATTTTTTCTCCTAAATAGTAACAGTGGAGTTTTTATTAGGCACTTTTCTGCCTAACTAATCTTTCCCGATTATAAAAATAACTTGGTTTCTTTCTTGTTTTGGTTCATAACCGATGTTCTTGAACAAATAGTTCCTTCTATGTTAATCATTCATGGCACAACAGTGGAATTAGTTCATATAACTCTTAAATATACAGGGTGTCCATAAAGTCTGGTAACATGCCACATATAAGGCTGCCAAGTAGGCGAGATCTGATGAGTGTAGTTTATAGGTAATAGGGGGATGGGAAATTCATTGCCACACTCAAATTTGACTTTGACCCCCAAATTTAAGGTCATCCATTTGCTAACTCGAAAGCTATTAAAGATAGAGAAAATTTTCCAATGGCTACCCTGTAAAGCAACACCACATTAGTCTAAAAACAATTTTTAATCACAGTCTTCCCCTTGAAAGATTTTGAGAAAATGGGCGAGAAAGAGCCACTCACGGTCAGTTGGGTGGCCAGGTTGGCTGAGGTTTCTAACACATTTGAATTGTAGTGAAGCACACTGTTGAGAATTTTCTTTGCTTGAGTGACTCTTCCTCGCCCATTTTTTCAAAATCTTTCAAGAGGGTGATTAAAAATTGTTTATAAATTAACGTGGTGTTGCTCTACAGGGTAGCAATTGGAAATTTTTCTCTATCTTTAATAGTTTTCGAGTTAGCAAATGGATGACCTAAATTTTGGGGTCAAAGTCAAATTTAAGTGCAGCAATGAATCCCCCCCCCCCATTACCTATAAACCACACTCATCAGATTTCGCCTAACTGGCAGCTTTGAGATATCTGCAATGTTGCCAAACTTTTTCGACACCCTGTATAGCGAAGCGGCATTTGCCCGCCATTATGAAAAGCCTTGGCGAGCAATTGGATTCTGGGATTTGATCAGGTTATGGAAACGTTTGATTTAACCATGTTTCGTTCACACTGCATTTCTTATCATGATCAAGACTTGTATTATGAACAAGGTGTGAGGTGCAAGAAGCAGCAGCAAAGACAAAATCACCAGCTAAAGTCAAGAGTTGGGAGAAGTTTGGGGAGAAATTCGAGACAGAACGGTTTGGCAAACAAGGTATATTGGCAGACCATGCGCCTCCATAGAGAAGGCTTTTGAAATCGAAGAAGAGTATATTGCACAGTTGAAAGGAGTATTTTACATCTCTTCTTATTCCAGTAAGAGCAACCACTGAAGCACATAGAGTGCACCTTGTAGAGACAAAAGTCAAGTATACACCAAAGCAGAAGTCAAATGGACAAGTAAGTCAATGAAGACTGGCAAAGCTGCAGGTGATGATGAAATCCAGTCTGAGATGTTAAAAGCCCTCCATGTTAAAGGAGCCCCATTGAGACAACTGGAGAACTTCAAGTATCTTGGGACTGCATTCAAGAGTTATGGGTATTAGAACAGAGAATTGGATGCTCAGATCGATGCAGCAAACCGTGGTAATACTTGGTAAAAAAACATGAATTAGGAAACAAAGTCAACCTCTGTTTTCAAATCTATCTTCATCTTCATTCTCATCTATGGTCATAAATCTTGGGTAATGACCAAAAGAGTGTGATAATGAATGCAGGGGTCCGAAATGAGATTCCTGAGGTGTAATGGGTAGTATCCTACTAGATGGAGTGCACAGTAGCACAATAAGGGAATCTTTAGGTATTGAGCTGCTACTTCTCTGCTTTGAGAGGTCTCACAAGGAGACTCCACGCACTCTGACTCATCGATTTATATAAAAATATTCTACGAGTAGCTTTCACCGAATTAAAGACCCGTGCAAAGCCATTCAACGCACTTCTCAAAATTTTCCGAGAAAAAATTCATAAAGTTTGTTATAATTGCCTACACTTTATAAAGGCTCGAATTGTAGCATAGATTTTCATCGTTTTCAGGTAGACTAGTGTTAAAACGCTTGAGTTCTAATTTGTAGATACGGGTTCAAATCCAGTCTTCGATATTTTTTTTTCTCTTCGTAAATTTTTTAAACATACATGGGAACGTGTAATTTATTTACTAAATATATTTCCGAATTTTACAATTTGCTACTATCAGTTTTTTTTATAAAATGCATATACGAATTCTTATAATTAATAATCTGCAGTGATAAATGAGCATTTAAAAGAAAAAGTTTACTTATCCAGATTTAATTATTTTTATAAATTTTGCAACTTTTGAGATGACATTTAATTCACACAAAGATTAAATAATTATTGCACCATGTACTTAATAAATATAATGCATCATTTTGGTATCTATAGTTTAGCAATCACCCTTCATTAACGTTTTTAAATAGCATATTAGTTACCAAATTACAATTTCTTATTTCTAGAGCAGAAGTTAACTATTATATTAACCTCTTGTCTTTACCTACACGTGGATTGTAACTTCTCTTGTGTTTTTTTTAAAAAAAAAAAAAAGGAATTAAATATAACTTGTAACAACCTTTCAATTTATGCAAAAAAAAAACAAAAAAAACTTAGCAAATCGGAAATATTTATTTATTTATTTATTTATTTATTTATGAATAAAGGGTTAGAATATATCTCAAAGCACGACAGAGATCCGAATGGTCCATATGGACCGACATGTTAGATCTCTGAGGGCTCATAAAGATACTAAAAAACAAAAAAAAAAAGCGTGTTAGTACAATCTTAATGAACAAAAAAACAAAAAAATACAAATGCATCGACTGGGCGGATGACCAACACAAATACAATAAATAATCAGTGTCCCCAGAGTAAGTCTAGATGTTCCTTCCACGCGGAAGGATTCGAAATCTGCATAGTAACTCAATTACTCATATTCGCTCCTAAATAGTTATCGGGTGTCTAACATCCTAATAATTCAATAAACATCCTACAATACCAGAGTCCAAACGTCACTAACAAGGGAATCCCTTGAACATGTATGTTCCCTGATTTTGTATATTTCAGACTACTAAAAAGAGAGAGACTATAACTGAAATGGAGCGGATTATTTATAGCCCTGAAGATTGTTAACGATCTTTAGAACTTTTTAAGCTGGCGAGCGAAATGTTGTAATTGAAAAGGGGAATTTTTGAAGATATATGTGAAATGACAGTTTGCAGTTCAGCTGTTTCGTTTGTTGAATTACAGTAATAGTAACAAGCAACTTCCTCGGATATGTTTTCGAAAGTCAATTGTTACTGCATGCTCAAAAGGTATACATGTATTGTTATTTGCGTTCACAGGTAAGGTAGTCTTAACAGATTATGTTTAAAGTTATTTTAGTGTCCCGCTCTAGTAGTTGCAGTAGTACAGATTATAAGTATTCCTGACAGCCTAATTTCAGGGTCAGCTTAACAGTATTCCTGGCAGCCTATACAGTAACTACTCCTTGCAGCATACTCCAAGCTGTTTATTTAATTTTTTTATTTTATTTATAAGCTCTTTTGATAAATTTATATTGTGACGATGCGGGGTTTGCGTGTTTTATGGCGCCTTCTTAGCCCTAAATTGGGTGGTGTCATTTGCCAAACCCAGTGTGCCAAAGCACAGCCATGTTCGAACAACGCAACGCATGTCATTTACTTATTCCTAAAGATAACGCAAAAACTCTAACGGATCGTATAGTGGTATTAAAATAACTAAAGCTTAATAAAGATACTACTTCTCGTGGCCTCAAAATTACCTAACAAGAGCTCTTAATTTATTACTTCATAATCTAAATTCCCCTTTTATACAACTTAATTAACTGTAAGCCTGGAAGATTGAAATAAAAATCAAAAGAACAAGTTTTATTAACAAATCAATTAACTTAAGAGAAATTACACTACTTCCATAATGCATAAGTAAGATAATAAAAAAAAAGAATTTAAATGGCCTAATGAATCAAAAGATATTCAGTAAAACTACATACGGGTTGTTACATGTCAATAAATCAGTGTATATTATCACAAATTTACGTTAAAGTCCCTACCCCTATGAATTGATACCCTGTTATGCATAATGTTAAACTACAAAGCTTGAACTTAAACTTCTCCTCTTCACATCTATCTACCAGGATCCTTAATTAAATTGTCACTTAACTGTCACCATTAAGAAGTTCTGTCCAACACTTTGCTTGGCGGTAGATACACCACCGTCTCCGAAGGGTTTCGATGTTCACCACCGCCGCCGCCGTTCATCTGTTTCACGTTGCTTGGCCCGCCTGGCCTCCCGACTCGCTACGCCGCTAGACCTCCACGACGTGCCCACAAATCTCCGTGCCCGTGTGGCCTCCCGTCGGTTCACTTCCTACTGGCGGACGGCCGGTGAATTCCAAGTCCTACCTTGGGAATCGCTGTTGGCATCTCCGCTATCACTTGTGTTGTACAGGCTCCCTTTTTCTGGTGGGTGCTTGTCTTCCGCACCGTTGTCATCGAAGAACCTCTGACCGGCATAGTCCCTGTCCGGCTTCTACGCCGAGGCGAGTCGAGACGCGGCTGCCTGACGCGGAGCCAAACCTTGCCACGCTACCTCTTGCTACACAATCACTTGGTCTCTCATATATTGGTTACATTACTGACAACCTGTTGTCACCAGATCTTTAAGTCGAGTGTTTTTTAATTTTTCTTCCACCGCAAATTTCTTCTCCGCAAAAGTTCCGCAGAAAATACAAAAATAATAATAATAACTAGCCAATCGGTGTTTCATGCGCTCGCTCCCGCACCCGCTTCCTTATCTCCATGACTCATCCCCTATCCTTTTCTTATCAATTAAACTTTTCCCGCCAAAAAGAACAAAGGGCCAGGAACGAGGCCTAAAGCACCGATTGTCAGAAATCAATTTCTACTAAAATATACTTTACTGAATAAACTAAGTTGACAATTATATAATCTAAATCAAATAAGATAAAATACTTTCAGTTGATAATTGAATACAGATGGTCAATCTTCCATACTTTCAGTTTTAATAACTAATAAAATAAACACATGTTTGGATAAATTATTCCAAACATGTCGTGGCATATTACAATATGTCACAATATATTTCTGTAAATTTTATTGATTAAAATTTTGTAGTCAATACAAGTAACGGATATTTACATTATATGAGAAAAGGATGAGGCACAAAAACCCTGGTATACAATAAATAATAGTTATTAAATAAAAATAAAAATAAATAATAATTAACAAAATAATTAATAAATAATAAATAAAATAAAAATAAAATAAGCTGCTGACATTTTGCTTTGATAAAGGATAGTCTCTATCCGAAACGTCAGCTTTTTATTTTATTTTTATTTTATTTATTAATTATTTTGTCAATTATTATTTATTTTTTATTTTTATTTAATAACTATTATTTTAGTCAATACAAACAAATTTCTTTTGATGAAAATAATTTTATTAAATATAATGTACAACGTTTCAGCCGACTTATTCCGATCAGTGTTGGATACTCGCGTGAGAAGAGGGGCAGAACTATCAACTGATCACCACCTTGTTGTCTGCACTTTGCGGTTCTCTGAATCCATGCCAACCAAGCAAAATACTAGGTTCAGACAAACTTGGTGAATCAAATGGGAGGCATTGGAGGATAGAGCTGTGAGGAAGACCTTTGCAGATAACATATCTTCAAGTTTTAAAGAACTACCCAGTGATCATGGTACTGTTGAAGAGGACTGGCAGTTGTTTAAAACTGCTGTGATTACTTCAGCTGCACTGTGCTCTGGTCATAAGCGGCCGAGTGTGGCGCAGGGCAGTGAGAAAAGGACTGCATGGTGGAACGGTGAAGTCCAAGAAGCTGTCAAGGCAAAGAAGGTAGCCTATTTGCTATGGCTTGCAAATAAGTCAACTTCGAGTCGAGCGTGGTACACTGAGGCGAGAAAAGCAGCAGCAAAGACAGTATCAACAGCTAAAGCCAAGGCCTGGGAAAGTTCGGGGAGAAATTGGAGGCAGACTATGGTTCGGCAAACAAGGTATTCTGGCAGACAGTGCGCCGCCTCCGTGGAAAGAAGTTTCTTTCATCACAAACTATTAAGAGTTCAGATGGGAGGCTTCTGAAAACAGAGGAGAACATGTTGCATAGGTGGAAGGAATACTTTGCATCTCTTCTTAATCCGGTGAGAGCAACAACTGAGGCACAAGAGGTGCACCTTGGAGCAGAGAACAGTCACGGTAGTATCACTGAAGCAGAAGTCAGATGGGCAATTAAGTCCCTGAAGACTGGCAAAGCTGCAGGTGATGATGAAATCCGGTCCGAGATGTTAAAGGCCTTAAATCAGGATGGTATCCTGTGACTCGAGTGTGTCATGTTGCTTGGATATTCGGACAGGCCCCTAAGCTATGGCAGACAGGCATTGTGATCCCTATCTTCAAAAAAGGAGATCAGAGAGATTGCAAAAACTACCGAAGCATCTCTTTGCTCAGCATTCCTGGGAAAATGCACGCTAAGTGTCTGGAGAAGAGAAGTCGGGAAATAGTCGATTCCAAACTGTCAGGGGAGCAGTGTGGTTTCCAACCTGGCCGAAGCATGACGGATCACATCTTTGCTCTAAGGTAAATCTTTGAGAAATCCTGGGAGTATGCAAAAGAGGTGAACGCTTGCTTTGTAGACCTTGAAAAAGCATATGACAGAGTTTCTCGGGAGAAGCTCTGGCAAGTGATGCAAGAGTATGGAGTGGATGGGCAATTACTGGTTGCTATCATGTCTCTGTATGAAAGCTCTGAGATGTGTGTCCGGATAAATGGCATTAAGTCAAGACCGTTCACCGTGGGTGTTGGACTCCACCAAGGATGTGTACTGTCGCCCCTCTTATTCATTATCTTTATGGACTGGATAGACAGGGGCAGCCGAGGCGATGAGCGTGTTTGTGTGGGTGACTGCCTGGTGGAGAGGTTGTTCTTTGCTGACGACCTTGTCCCCTTGGGTCTTCTCGCACAAACCTTCAGCATGCACTAGACCGGTTTGCAGCCAAATGTGAAGAAGCTGGGATGAAGATCAGTGTGGCTAAAACTGAGGTTCTGGTCCTTTGAAGACAGCCTGCTCAATGCACTCTCCATGTTAGGGGAGCCTCATTGAGACAGGTGGAGAAATTCAAGTATATCGGGATTGCATTCACGAGTGATGGACGGCAGGAGAAAGAATTGGATGCTCGGATCGGTGCAGTAAGCTGTGTCAAACGTGAACTGTGGCGATCTGTGGTAACGAAACGCGAGCTGGGAAACAAAGCCAAGCTCCCCGTCTTCAAATCTATCTTTGTCCCCATTCTCACCTATAGTCATGAGGCTTGGGTAATGACCGAAAGAGTGCAATCGCGGGTACAAGCGGCCGAAATGTGATTACTGAGAGGTGTGGCAGGTATTACCCTACTAGATAGAGTGCACAGCAGCACAATAAGGAAGTCTTTAGGTGTTGAGCCGCTACTTCTCTGCATTGAGAGATCTCAGTTGCACTGGTATGGCCATGTGATATGGATGCCGCAAACTGGTCTTCCTAGGCAGTTGTTATTTTCCAAGCCGGTGGGTAAGAGACCAAGGGGTCGGCCTAGAACCAGGTGGCTAGACTACATGGAGAATCTGGGTTCGAGTCACTGGGGTAATATCAGGGAGGACATGCACCTGATGGCGGAAGATCGCGATCGCTGGAGATCCTCCATAGGGCTGCTGCCCCCGCGACCCTAACGGATAAGCGGGTTTGAAAAGTAAGTAAGTATAACGTACAACTTCTACGGCTTACATATGCAATTTTTTCATTAAAAGACCTCGAACTAACCTTTGTCACCCCCCTCCTTGCTAACTCCACTATCATTTCATATTTCCGATATGTGGATGACATCCTTATTATTTACGATTCCCGTTCCTCCTCCCCCACTGACATCGCTGACGCTTTCAATTCCTTCTCTCCCCATATCCAATTTACCTACGAAACAGAAGTTAACAATTCCATCACGTACCTTGACATCCTTATTACTAACAACCTCCAAATTAACCGTTTCTCGTTCTCTGTCTTCCGTAAGCCTACCAGATCGTCTAATCTAATCCACTGTTCTTTTTCACACCCCCCCCCCCCCCGTCCACAAACCCGCTTCCCTACGCTTCTTCATTGACCATGCCCTGAAGTTACCCCTCAGCCCCCCTTCCCGCACCTCCAAACTCCGTATCATACACACCCTCGCCCGTATGAACGGCTTCTCGTCCTCTACTTTCTCCCGTACCCTCCAACGTCATAGATGTGCCTTCCTTAACCCGAGTCGTCCCCCCCCCCCTCCTGATATAAGCCGACGTAAGAAGTGGGTTTCTCTATTATACCTCGGCCCCCATTTCTCCCGCCTCTCCAGTTTCTTCTCTTCCCTTGGCCTCCAAGTTTCTTTTCGTTCCCCTACCCCTTTTCTTCGTACCTTGCACCCATCTACCCTAACTGCACCTGACGATTTCGCCCGATCCAGAGTATATCGCCTGAACTGCGCCTTCTGCGATAAGTTTTACATAGGCTTATCGACCCGTAACTTCAAAATATGTTTCAAGGAACACGTCAACTCATATGAGAAACAAGATGTTAATTCCCACTATGCCAACCTTCTTACCGATTCCGGACATACTTTGAAAACCCAAGATGAAGTGATGTCCATCTTACACAAATGCAACGACCCGTTCAAGACTGCGACCCTTGAGTCAATAGAGATATTTAAAGCCAAGAGATCTACCCCTGGCCTCCTCCTCAATTGCCAAACGGATTTTGATGTCTATGCCATACTTAACTCTGTCTCCGACCTTGTATAATTTATTTATTTTCAGATATGTTTTTTATATAATTTTACTTTCATTCTGTTTTGTAAATCTTCTTGTCTTCTGACAAAAAGATAAGCTCTCTTTTTGGTCTGTGTTTTGTTTCCTTTCCTCTTTTATCATTTTGTTTGGTTTCCTTTAATAATTTCTGTTATTGGTTTCATTAGTATTTTCTGTTCTTGGTTTCACATAGTAATTTCTGTTATGGTTTTCCTGTGTATTATCTTTATTGGTTCACGTTCCTCCAATCTCTTTGCATACTATGTACCTTGTTTCTGTATATAAGGCCTGCGAGCCTCTTGTTGTGTTATCCTTGAAAAAGCCGGGAATAAAAGGAAAAACTAGTTGGAATCTCTGTCATCCCCATGCTATACTGTAAAGTTACTACCAATTTCATAAATAGCATTTACACTACATAGCATTTTTAATAAAATTTAAAAGTATTTGCAAACCTTTTCTATGTTATTATATAAGATGTAGAAAATATTTTCAAGTACAACTAATTCAATATCTCCACCTAACCTCACCTAAATTAAAAATTAATAAAACGACTCAACAAATAAAACTTGCTTAGTGATTTCGAAATTTGTTTTAAATTACTCATGAAATATTTTTCTTCAAAATACTGTGCACATTTATACGAACACCACCTAAAGATAAGATCTGAACCAACACCACCAAAAGAGAAAGGCTGAGCACAGAAACGTGATACACTGTTAAAACGTCATAAGTAGTCATCTCCTACCCAACGAGAAAGACAGGCCCCGGTGTGGAAAAGCCACCTGATCATAGTAGTCCCACTAACAATCCAACCTTCATTGTTTCCAACAAACGACAAAATATCGATTGTTAAAATCCAAGATGGAAACAATGAAGGTTACATTGTTACACGGACTAGTATGGTCAGGTCACTCTTCCGTGTCGGGGCCTGCCTTTCTCGTTGGCTACGTAGTCACCTTTAATCGCATTTCTACCAATAATAAGCCCTACATTAAGACTAACATGGGAATCCCTCGAACATGTATGTCACAGATTTCCACCAAATTGAAATATGTTACTCAATTGAAGCTACAATAGATGCCTGCAAAATATGACAGTGCGAAATTTTATTTCTTTCAAAATAGCCACAAAAACGAAAAATTTTGAGCACACAGTCATACAAGGACTCCATTGTTAATGCAGTGAATGTGTATTAAGGCGCTTAACAAAACTTCTTTCTTTCACTACTCAGCAATAAGCACAAATCCACTTCAGATGAAATCAATGGAAGTAGACAGCAGCAGACGACAATTGAATGGCTTCTCAAGTTTCTAAACAAACTTAGTTTTTTAAAATAGATTATTACAATTAGCTAATTGCCTTCCAGTACAAAATGTCTATAGTAATTAAGAACAATTTCCTTAATTTATTATTTCATTTTATTAAGTAATTCGGTAATCAAACGCTGGGCTGGCTTCATGTGCAACGTCGAGTAATACGTTGCATTGGTGAGGAGGTATGTATCGCGGTGCATTATAATATTAAATAAAAATAGTATTTATGGATGCTTACCTCATCTTATATATTATATCCAGATGAATAATTGTACAGCAAATTAAGGTTTTATGCTTAATAACAGTGCTCTAACTGCAATTCTTTGGCGACCGCTGCTAACGATTTTGCTTTTCCCTCTGACTGCCATGTTTGTTGAACTCTCCGCACTTCCAGAGCACTCCACTGCCGCACAACGCTATCACTTCCATGGTGTGCTTGCGTGCAAAAAAAAAAAAGGCTATGTGGGTTTCCCTTGTAAGTATGATGATGTAACAATATATATGAAAGTTTCGCGCTCAGGCTTTGAGTAGAGGTGGTGTTGCCTGGGCGCTGAAATGTCATTACATTGTTACATCATCTCAGTAAAGAAACTTCAAGGCTTGTTACTGGTGGAAATACGATTACAATTCGCTACTGACGTTTCAGTGCCCAGGCCTTATCTTTAGGTATTTTGTTTATACTAGTATAAACTTTTCCAATAAACGAAAAAAACAGTGATTGTTAAAATCCAAGATGGAGACAATGAAGGTGGATTATAGTTAGAAGACTTTTCAGTGCCCAGGTCTATATCTCTCATCGGCTGTGGGTTACCGCAAAGACCTAATAGTTGCAGAAGAAAATAAATTAAAATTAGTTTGAAAAATCGGGGGAGTTGTGCATCCGTTATACCTTATCCGTCATTTTGTTTTTGAAAAAATATTGTGAAAACGTGTTTTTAACAATGGTAGAGATAGAAAAAAAAGAGGCAATAAGTTTTGCTGAGAGCAAGATGGAATGTAAAGACCAGGGTTGAAAAAAATGAAGAGGGAATAAATTGCTAATTGGATTGCATGCACAGTCATCTCTAACAATGCCCTTTTGTTGCGCTCTTCGGACCAAAACATTCCCCTTTGCATAAAGAGGTCTTTCATTGCCAGATGTAGGATAACTTCAATGACGATTTCTTTAATTTGTTGAAGCTTCAGAGTCGAGCTTCGGTTAAACTGAAGTTTAGCAGTCCTGAATGTAAACTGAGCCCCATGAAATGCAGAGAGGCAGAATACCAAAAGCAGTTACAGTAAAAGCGTTACCAATTAGTTTATTAGTATAGAGAATATTATTGCTTAAAGTTTTATACTATTTATTGATAAAATTAACTTAGAATTCCACAAAAAAGACGTCCAAGAGACACCTACACCTATTCTAGGATCCAGATGAACAAATTCAAAATACAAGCATGCCAATTAGGAGAATGAGATGCATCAACTGTTGAATACGCCTCATAGACAGACACCTTTTTTTTGGGAGACGAACTGCCAACGATAACCAAGTGCTGCTCTCATTAGTTCATGATATTGGATTGTTCTTTTAGAGATTAATGAGTTGTTGAAGACTTCAAAATGGTAATACCTAGCTTTTAAGCCATTTTGCGGGTTGGTCATACTAACAAAATTAACTTTTCCCATGAAGTAAAAGTCTCTTTCCATAGCCCCCCCCCTCAATTTTTTCCCTCCACCTCACCTCCTTGGAGCTATGAGATGGCTCCTTAATCGTAGGAGCCTTGATGCCGAATTTAGATTCCCGAAGACATTGGTAAAGATTTTTATGTTGAATTAATCTTAAGAAATAAGAAAGGAATTCAAGATGAGATCTATTTTGAAAAAAAACTTTATTGAACTACACTATATGATCAAAAGTATCCAGATACCTGTTGTCTTGCAATGCAACCATTATCTCGTGGAAACTAATATGTTTGCCCCCCCCCCCCTTACTAGTATCAGAGCATAAACTCTTCGAGGAAGACTTTCCACTAGCTTTTGGTAGAATTGTCGGTAATTTGATTCCATTCCTCCCTAAAAGCGTCAAGTGCATCCTCGGATGTGGGGCATTATGGCCAACACATAGAAGCCGCTCCAATTCATCCCACAGATGTTCGATGGGATTGAATTGGGACTCTTGGCAGGCCAGTGGACAAACCAAATTCTCATCAAACCAGTCGTGGACACACCATGCTTTGTGGCAAGGGGAGTTGCAGAAACAGTCCAGTTCCAAAATGTTGCCACAATCTTGGAAGTGTGCATTGTCCATACTGTTGAGATAAAGGGTGGAGTTCATAGTTCCATTCAATGTAACAAGTGCGCCCAGTCCAAACCATGAGAATGAGCCCCAAACAATAACACCATAACCTCCGAACTTCACAGTTGGCATAATGCATTCGGGTAGAAACTACTCTTTGGGCATCCGCCAATCCCGCAGTCGACCATCGGACTGCGCTAGTATGTAGCGAGATTCGTCAGTCCATGGCACCATTGCTCCACCATCCAGTTTTGGTGAGTTTTACACCACGCTAAACATCGCTGAGCATTGATGCGGCTAATCTGTGGCTTATGGGCAGCTGCTTGGCCATGGAATGCGAGGTTATTCAGTTCCCAGTGAACGGTAGTTCTGCTAGCATCATTTGCAGATCCCTTTCGAAATTCTGCAGCAATTGTTTTTGCTGATGACATCTGATTGCATTTTGACACACGTACAAATACTTGAAGGTGTCCGGCGATCATTTTCTTGGGCCTACCAAATCATGGTTGCACTGAAGTTATTCCTTGGGATGCGTACTTGCCGATAACGTTGCCAACAGTTGACCAAGGAATGTGCAGGATGGCTGAGATCTCTCGAACCAACTTTCACAAATGTGGCATCCTATGATGGTTCCACCCTGGAACTCACTGAGCTCTTGTGAACGATCCGTGTTTAGCCAGAATGATGCTGAAATGCCTCCAGTGAGGTTCTACATCTGCATATATAGGCTAAAGTGTGGTCACTTGCTTTGTTTGACAATTACATGATTTTGGAGGAGTGCCAAGACTTTTGATCTTATAGTGCATGTAAAAGTAATTGCTGGACTCATAATTTTGAATTGAAGGAGCTTTTGCATTAAACAACTGAATAAGATAAAAAAGAATCGTCCCCGAAGTTTCCTATTTCGCTTTTGCTAAGAATGGTAACAGGGAAAGCTTGGTTGACGAGCCCATAAACGCAGAGGATACTATGATGAAATTATCATAAATGAAGCTTTATAACTTACTCGAAACGAGAAGATTTTAGAAAAGAGATAGCCCAAACTAAAGGAAAAAACAAGTATCTCAATTGAAAATGATTGTGTTCGTAAAACAAAGTATAATAGATCCAATTTAGTCACCAGATGGCGACGTCTTGTTATATTAATTAAATTAAGAGATCTCTTGAATTTTACTAATTTTCCTAGTTTATGTTGTTTAAAGTTTTCTTTAAACTTCGAAATGGCTGAAGCGACAACCAATCTCTTTGATTAATTTTTATATATTTGATTGTTCGTTATGAATTTGAGATTGTTTAAAGAAAGAGATGGACCCCATTTCTAGACTTTTGGACAGAACTTCCCTATGATTTATTCGCTTACTGAACCGAATTATGTGAAATTTGTTGGCGTGTTTGACATTAAAAAGTTCAATATAGCTCAGAATCATTGTTATCGAAGGTAGTGTCAGATTGCATATTATTTACACTGTATCACGCATGCTGACCACACAACACTTTCTTCGATGTATGGATAAACATTAAAGCTTGTGTATGTTTACCCAACCAAGCGCATGGGGTTGCTTTGAATGTGTGACATTTCATGTCATGTGAAGTGTCATATGCATCCGCTGGGGAAATGAAAAAACCGATCGCAATTTTTGGGGACTTGTTTTAAAAATAAAATAAATAAAGAATCAGATTTTGTCTTCTTTTAATTTGGAATTTCTAAAATAATTTCCTTAATAATATACAATTTTATGGATTATTTTCCTTTCCATTGTTGTTATTATATCGAATTTGACTCCAAACAACGATTCCTTGTTGTCTTAAATGTTTACGACGGCAAGGAACGCGATTGTTAGGGGGAGGGGGGGCTCCATTGTTGTTGTGTGTTTAGTTTTGCGGTAATTCTGGCGGTCTCCCGGGGGTTTATTGTTAAAATTAAAATAGTCTTGACAACGAAATTCTTTTTTAATAATGAGTGTATGTTGTTGTTGTGAAGATATATATGTTTTGAAACTCAGAGGATGAGGAGACGCTCTTCAAATGCAATCCATACGTGCGGCCATATTTGATTGGATGTATTTTAAGGAACTTGTCCGTTTGACGAAGACTAAGAATACATTGCAATTATTAAGTTATTAGCACAACACAGCGAGGATGTCGCTAATTCATTTTTTGATGTCTGGAAAGAAACGAAAGAAGATAAAGTTTCCTTCTCGTTTTCCTGCGAAGTTGGTGTTCGAAGCACTCATCGCCGGTCTTCCCCATAACGCCTCATCAACAGGTATACCCTTGTTTGCGACACTTAGTTAAGATGACTCACCGTTTGGTGAGTGCACTTTTACTTGTTTTTTTCGACTTGGCATGTCCGCTTGAAGATTCCTATGCCTCCCTGACACATGATATGAGGGGCGATTGATAAATAAGGCCATGGCTGTAACTTTTTTATTTTTTAACCGATTTTCAAAATTCCTTTTGTATCTTATACTCACATTTGTCCTCTATGTAATGCACTATTCACTTTTCGACATAGTCTCCATTCCTTTCCAAGCATTGCGCCAACGCGTGACTAGTTGGGTGAACCCATCGGAGAGGAATTCCGGAGTTGTTGTCAACACCAGGATTGAATGGCAGCGTTTACCTTGCCGTCAGAACCAACTCATGTCCCTTAAGAAACTCTTTCTTCTTTGGGAAGTGGTGAAAGTCGCAATGTACAAAGTCTTTCATTTTTGAACTGTAATTTTACATCTTTGTACTGTAGGCGCTGCAACGCCTCTGGTGTGTGATGACTCGTGTGCGGGCGGGCGTTATCGTACTCCAGAAGAGGGTCCAAAGCTGCCATTCAATCCTGGTGTCGACAACAATTCTGGAATTCCTCTCCGACGGGTTCACCCAGCTAGTCACATGTTGGTGCAATGCGTGGAAAGGGATGGGGACTATGTCGAAAAGTGAATAGTGCATTACACAGAGGACAAATGTTAGTATAAGATACAAAAAGAATTTTGAAAATTGGTTAACAAATAAAAAAGTTACAGCCATGGAGACCTTATTTATCAATCGCCCCTCATATGTTAGGAACTCCATGTAATATTGCAAAGAAATTTGACTATCGCATGTGGAGTAAAATGGCTTATGGTCCATGTGAGTAAAAGTCTGATCAAGTGATCCTCTGCGAGAAACAAACGAAAGAAACAGAAGAGATGTCTGAGATGTATTTAGCCGTCTGTTGTATCTGTAATAGAATTTATAGCATTGAGTCTTGTTTTAAGGGTCTCTTTGTGGGTTGTTGAGCCCTATTGTAATTAATGGTGATGATCACCGTTAATTACGTATGCACTAGCATTTTGGTTATGAGCAGTTTCTTTGTTGGTGGCGTGCACCGGTTTTGTATTGTGTTCTCTGATTGTGTGGCGCGTTAGACTTTTGTCCAAAACGGTGACATCACATTGACATGGGAAGAGTACAGCAGAGCAGTAAACTGTACAAAGGATGCGTAAACAGGGGTTTCCGTGGTCCCCCCCCCCAAAAAAAAACGATCTTAGAAAAGATCTTGGGCATTAAAGGAACCACACGACGTTCTCCACGTCGCAACGTAGGCTGTTAGGCGGTGGTTCTTTGTGCAGTGCACTTTAATAAGCCAAAATCGCATTAATGCCTCACTTTGTATGCTGCCCATAGCACCTATTTGGTTTAGTGCAGTGCTCACCGAAAAATAGTGCTCAATCAGGTGTTTAATGCCCTGCCACAGTAGATGATACAATTGTTATTTTCTGTAGTTCTGCACGAGTTAATGCAGGTGTGGCTGTCGCGTTATTTTTTGCATGTTGAAGAGGGCTCTCTGGAATACTGTCTTGTAACATTATCTAAGTTGGTTAAATAAAAAGGTTTGAATTTTAGTTTTATGCAATCACTTGTGTCAAATCAATTAAACCCCTTTGATACATATCAGTTCCGAACTCTACAATTCTGCACCTCTTGACTCTAGCCATTTCCTCAGTCACAAACACAAGGGGAGGTGCAGTATTGATATAATGGCATCCAAACAGGGACTGATAGTCCGGGAATTCCGGATTTTCGAGGGCGTCTATTGATTTCTCACTGCGGCAGCTGAATTTGAGTCTCTCCTTTAAGAGGCTATTAGGGGAATATTTGGCAGAGCTTTGTGATGTTTAGACAGTATGTGGAGCTGAGTTATAGAGTGGTGAAGTTATGTTTATATGAAGTGTGGGTGATGCAGTTGTGTGGGAATATCGAGGTTGTGTAGTGCAGTTAGGTTGGGTGAGGCTGTGTTGGTTGCATTATGCGCAGCCAGTCATCACCGTCAGGGTTTCTTGAGGTATGTCAACCAACTGATGGTTTACAAATTGGGGACATTGGGTCTGAACGCAGGGTTGCCATTAAGGAGCTTATATATGAGTTCTCTCGATGCTTTGGTAATGAAGTGTCTACGGTAAAGGGGGTGACTGACTTTGCGGCTCATTATCATATAGATAAGACGCAACCGGTGTTTGTCCGACAGTATCACATGCCCCATTGTTATAGGGATGCGTATAAACAGAAGTTGGCAGAGCTGGAGGGTGCAGGCATCATTGAGCCAAGTATTAGCCCATGGAACTCCCCAGTACATGTAGTCCTAAAGAAGAATGGGGAGGTGAGGATTACTCTCGATCTCTGCAGTGTGAATGCGTGTACTAGTCCGGTTGATTTCCCTGCACCCATAGTGCGCGATATACTAGAAGAACTGCGAGGGCATATTTTTTTTTTCAGTGCTCGACCTAAATAACAGTTATTTCCAGATTCTGTTGGTCGACAGACTGAAAGAATGCTATGCCTTCCAGTCCCCCCTGGGGAAAGTACCAATTAACTCGGTTGCCCCAGGGAGGGAAGAACTCATCGCATATTTTTCAACACTATGTGGTGTCAGTGTAAGGGAGAAAATGGGCCCAAACGTGCACGCATTCCTCGACAATATCATCATCTCCTCTGCCACCTTTGAAGAGCATTTGGAGCTCTTGAGATGGGTGCTGGGGAGGCTCCAGGAACGAAGGCTAATTGTAAAGCCAGCCAAGTGCCACTTCTGTAAGCTAAGTGTCCACTATCTTGGACACGTGATTACTGCAGAGGGGTCCTTTCCAGACCTGGGCAATGTGGAAGCCATCCTAAAGATTAAGGAGCCCACTAATGTCAAGGAGGTTCAGTCATTCGTTGGAGCTGTGAATTTTTACAGGCCTTTCCTAGAGAACCTGTCCGCCCTTCTCCTGCCGATTACGAACCTTACAAAAAAAAAGCCCGGTTCGAGTGGAATCAGGAGTGTAGGCAGGCATTTAGAGAGGTTAAGGAGAGCTTATGTATAGAGCCTGTTTTGACGGCACACGATTACACTAAGCCATTTATTTTGGCCACCGATGCTTCGGCCTACGCTGTTGGGGGAGTTTTGCAGCAGAAGGTAGGCGAGAGCATGCAGCCCATAGCCTTTTATAGTTCCAAATTACAGGGTACCCAGGTCAATTATTCTGTAATAGAGAAGGAAGCACTGGCAATTGTGAAAGCAGCGGCCCAATTCCGGCATATCATTTCGGGATATCATACAACCGTTTTAACAGACCACAAACCGTTGGCATTCATTCAGCGGATGCGTGGTTCGAATCAGCGGGTTTTACGGTAGGCACTGGAATTGATGGAATTCGGTTTCCATTATGAGTTTACAAAAGGGAAACAAAATGTATTTCCGAACCTGCTGTCTCGCCAATGCAGATCCCTTATGATAGACCTGGGAATGCAGGGAGAACTCGATCATATTGGGCAGGAGCAGCATGCAGATAATTGGCTTGGGCCCCTGGTTGAAAAGTTGTTTAGTGGAGGGTCTGTGTGCCAAAAGGGAGGACGTTATACACATGAAAGTGCAGTTGTAGTCTGGCATAACATTATCCACCCTGATGCTCGACCAAGGATTTGTGCCGACAAAGCTGAAAAACAAGGTGCTAGCCCAAGCTCATGACAGCGCATTCGGGGAGGCATCGGGGGGTCAGTGCCACACTCTATAAACTACAAAAAATGTACTTCTGGCTAGGGATGAGGGAGGATGTGGCGAAAAAAGTACGTGAATGCACTAAAAGGAACGCCCTGTTTCCTGTTCCTGATGTGGCAAGAGGGGCTAATGGCCCGGTTTCCATTCGACATTGTGGCCATTGATATTGTTGGGCCAGTAGAGAAGTCTGCTAGAGGCAATCGGTTCATTTTCGTAATGACCGACATGTTTACACGATTTACGGAGGCCGAAGTTCTCCCCGATCAGTCAGCAGAGACCATCGCAAGATCATTTAACCGGGATCATAGTATGCAGATATGGCATCCCTCGTCAGGTGGTTAGCGATAGGGGTGCTAACTTTACATCTGAGGTGTTTAAGGAGTTATGCACCAAATTAAACATTACGCACAACCTTACCACGGCCTATCGCCCAACATCAAATGGAATTGCAGAGCATTGTAACAAAATGCTCTGCGAAACCATTGTGACGATGTGTAATAATCATCCTGAACGATGGGAAGACATGCTCAGTTTTGCCTTATTTGTGATTAAAACCAGCCGGCATGAAGCGCTAAAGGAAAATCCCGCTTATTTGATGTATGGCTTTGATCCGGAGGTGCCTCGTGACTGGTTTGGGAGAGGTGAGGGTGTGCCCCCCGGGGAAGGAAATAGTAAAAGAATATTGGACTCAATTGGTCAAAAACTTGATGCAGGCTAGGCAAGTGGTGTTTGAATACGACTCACAAAACAAGAAAAGTCGATTAACCCGACTCAATAAGAACCGGCCAATACGATCGGTAGGTATTGGGGAAAAAGTGTGGCTTTTAGGAAAGGGAGGACGCAAGAGGAAGTTTTCATTCCAGTCTATGGGACCCTTTCGTGTGGTGGAGCAGATTTCAGGGGTCAATTACAGTGTTGCTGGGATTAAAACACATGATCTTGTCACGGTCCACATAGATTGACTGAAGCCATACGTGGCGGCACCCACAGGGAAGGGCAGAAAGAGGATGAAAGGAAGGAGAGTGCCCTCCGTTACAATGGGGACTGATGAAGGTAGCTCTGAAGACGAGGAGGATTTTCTGAGGACTCGTGGTGAGGTGCCTCTTAGGATATTGCCAAGGCAGAAACCCCTGTGGAAATGGCAGTGCCGGAGGTTGAGGTAAGGGTGAAGTAATTCGCAAGTGCCACTGAAGTGGCTGACACCTAGCGGTCATGTGAGAAACTAATTAATGGCAGCTATGCAGGGTATCATCAAAACCACAGCCTACAATGAAAAGTGAAAGAAAGCACATCAATAACAAGTAAAATACTTAGGACCGGCCAAAAGAAAAAAAAGCTGATGATAAATGCTTGTGCGGGATCTATTTTTAAAGTATTTGTAGTGCGAGGCCTATTTTCAAAAATACGAGTATTTCCATCGTTAAAAATCCAGCCATGGGGTCTTCTGCAGCCGCACCATTCGCACTGCCCTTGGGGGCCCTCCAAGTACTGCTGCATGATAATTCAAAATATCCAAAGGGAAAGGGATTTATTTAATTATTTACCGAAAGAGAAAAGGCAGAATGAAGAATAGGAAGTGAAATTGAATCTAGAGAAGCATGCAAAAATACTATGTAAGAGTCCTAATTCTGACAGCGATCGAGCGTGCTCGTTCACGATCTAAAATTCCCCGATCTCGCCATAGTTTAGTGAACGCTTATCATCAAGACCATCGTAGTTACTTTCCGATTATTTTCCAAACTTTGAGTCTGATTATTCATTCAATTTGAGCCTGACCCTTTACTTTGCAATTACAATGGCCAACAGTGAAATCGTATGTTACCTTGTCGATTGTTCCCAATGCGTTTTAAATGTTTGAAATGAACCTGAAGCCCCTGAACAGGTCAAGGTATATGCTATGAAGGAATGAGGTGAAGATGAAAGCAAAGAGTGTCCTATATATCTTATTTCTTAAACTTTTCTCTCAGGTTTCTAATTTCTCTTACCTGTCGATTTTCCTCGTACACGTGATCTATTGGATCTTTGCGATTTCACACTCTTGTATTTACATTTATTGTCATGCAAGAATGAATGCAATGAAATTTATTAAATCAACATAAAGGCTAAAAGCATAACGTGTTTTTCTTTGGCATATACCTCTTGTTCACTGATCACTGTCAAAAGTCTGCACGAGCGATTGAATAAAGCGCTCACTATCGGAAGTAAATGATCACGTGCCTGAAAAAGAGCTCTTGATAGTTTTTATAAGCACCTGATGGAAAGTTGTGAGAGTGAGTCATACAGAAAATGAAAATAAGGCCTTCAAAGTAGACTGGATTTGAACATGATTTATCTTTTCTCGTAAATTTTTTTGTTAATAATTTATATAGTCCAAAATTAGCTGATAACAAATTTTAACAAAATCTGTACAACTGCTGTCATTTATTACTGAATAAAATAAACTGCCTTGAATCATTCTATTTCTTTCAGTGTTCTGCTGCAGTAATATGATTAAAAATTTAATTGATTTTTTTTTTATTGAAAGATTTAGGAGATTTTATTTAGTTATAAGCAGATTTACCGCGTGCATTAGTGATTTTATTTAAGGCGCGTTAGTTAGAAAGTGAACTATCGTCTAAACCAATGTTTTTCAATCTTTTATATCATTTGAACCCATATTCAAACTTCTGCGGTACATTTACATTGCGATGATCAAAATAAAAAAATAAAAAAATAAATAAATAAATAAATAAAAAAGTACAAAAAAAAAAAATAGTAGCATGCAATACTGTTTTAGGATTCAATTATTAACACAAACAAAACAACTTACGAGAAAAGATAATTAAAAAGACAAAAAGATAATTTGTAATAAAAAGATAATTAAAAATTCTATAAAAAACTTCTATTTATTTTTCTGTTTATGAAAATTTTCGCACCACACTTAAGATCTTCTTATACCACACAGGTTAAAATCGCCAATCTAAACCCATTATGCCTGCCATTTTGTGACGTCGTAGCATGACAGATGCTGCCCCCATTGGCCATGGTGCTTGCCAATTGAGGATAACTAAGCTCGAGGAGGGGAGCACAGGTATCACTTGAGACGTATTCCGCGACCTAATTATGCTAGGATTGCTAAGGGGAAGGATAGTACTGGAACGTAGCATGGTGGGTAGGTTTTTGTGAGTTATAAGTTGGTTGTGGTAAATGTTATGGTTGTATGGGTGTGAATTGTTGTGAATAAATATTTTGTCTTCGTTTTGGGTTTTCTCTGATCATTAAAAATATTTATGTAAAAAAAAGGAAAAAAAAATTACTTTTTCTTTTTAAGACAGCAATTTTCAATTTTGTGTTGGGCATATGTGACATTTCATGTCAGGTGAAGTGTCATATGCGTTCGATGGGGAAATGAAAAAAAAAAAAAAAAAAAAAAAAAAAAAAAAAAAATCGCAATTTTTGGGGACTTGTTTAAAAATAAAAATAAAGATTCGGATTTTGTCTTTTAATTTGGAATTTCTAAAATAATTTCCTTAATAATATACAATTTTATTATTATTTTCCTTTCCATTGTTGTTATTATATCGAATTTGACTCTAGACAACGAATCCTTGTTGTCTTAAATGTTTACGACCGCAAGGAATGCGATTGTCAGGGGAGGAGGCCCTCCATTGTTGTCGTGTTTAGTTTTGCGGTAATTGTGGCAATCTCTTGGGGGTTTATTGTTAAGATTAAAATCGTCTTGACAACGAAATACTTTTTTAATAATGAATGTATATTGTTGTTGTGAAGATATATATGTTTTGAAACTCAGATGATGAGGAGACGCTCATCAAATGCATTCCATACGTCTGGTCATATTTGATTGGATGTATTCTAAGGAACTTGTCTGTTTGACAAAAACTAAGAATACCTTGCAATTATTAAGTTACTAGTCAGAAAGCCTGTCCCTGCCAGGCAAAAAATATGTTTTAAAAAGTTTATACATATAGAGAGATGTAATCTTCAGATATCAGACGGCTTCAGAAAGCTCTGGAAAGAGAATTGAACAAAATT